>VZRO01000776.1:362884-481305 GCA_013397915.1 Daphoenositta chrysoptera
CATTTTACTCTTGGTAGTCTTACTCAATTTTTTCACATTACCATATAATATAATATTTTGTCTTATCCACCTACGATGTGCACTCCAGCCCATGATTGTGTGGGATACTATTCTAATGTTACAATCCAGCAGCAGGAGGATGATGATAACTTTTGGTGACAGATCAGAATAGGATGGCAGATTTCCAGAAAGAAGATGCAGGTTTGACTACATTTCAGCTGTATGTCATAGCCTTCGACTTGGAGAGATAGAAAATCACCTCAACTGAGCCAGTTTCCCATTCTGGAAATGGAGATCTGGCATTATCCATGTGCTAGACATCAGACAGTTAGCTAGGCTGCCAAATGGTAATTAAATGCAAATATAATCACTCAAATCCTTTTGCCTGTTTTTATCCACTGTCTGTGACTATGTTGGAAAGCAATTTTATTGACCCTGGTCCTTACTTTACACTTAGAGAAAATAAATTAGATTTTTATTGTGACTATGGTTGGAGGACATGAAAAGCTTTGAGCTGAAAAAAATCTGAAGTCATGGTTTATTCTGGCACACTCAGTTCTAGTGAAACAATTTTTAAACTACTTATATATAATTCTCAAGCAGTTCCATTCCATCCCAGGAAAACAGTGTAGAGGAATCTTCTATAATTATATGATAAGATCAATATTGATACAGTATTAAAAGAAGCTTATAAAATAATAATCCTTTTATATAGCTTTAGAGGTGTCTGGGAGATTAAAACCAATATATTTTGCTATGCTTACTCAGGAATTTTTCTACGTTAGGCATGCTTAAATAGATAACAGTCCCTGAGGACAAAACCGAATGATGTTTCTCTTTTGCTTTGCAGTGTCAGTACTGGGAGGAAAGCTCTCAATAAAATACAATTTTCTGAGTGATATACATTTCTTTTAACAAAAAATTCAAATACTTATATAGTTTTATGTATGTATCTTTGCTTGGGTTATCTTTTAATAAGTGTATAAATATATATATGAAATATATAAAAATATAAATATANATCTTAAATATCATACCCCCTTCACAAAAGGGCTATTTATAGGACCCTAAGAGGTATTTTCTCAAATGACATGATTTATGATCCACTTCCATACATATTCAAGCAAGGTACAAAATTTAGACTTACAGCAGAAAAAACCTGTGAGGTAACACTGGTTATATTTATAGATTTCAGAGGTGCTATAGGATTGGGATATAATTCAGAAATTCAGTATGTCTTATAAATAGTTCCTAAATTCTTGTCAAGCATACTCTTTCCTCTTTTGCTCCAAAATGTAGTAGAATAAAAAGAGTCGTATTATATAAGTACCTTTAAGATGAAACCCACACACACACAAAGTTTGACACTGGAGTTGGGTTTTGACCCTATTGGCTATGAAAGACTATGCAATCTCTAATAGCTCTCATATGACTAATTCCACTACAGTCATTTGAAAATCTTTAAAAGCCTTCACCTCATTTATAGTTTGACCCAGATTCTAGTCATGTTACTGAGCATGTTACTGATACAGGGCATAGAAATATCTTTATAGAAGCAAACCCCCAAAAATTATGAAACAAACAGCAGTAAGGCCGTTTAAAAATAGGCTACAAAAAATCTCTAGAAATAATTCATTTTAATAAAATCAGTATTTTATCTCTAAAAAACCTGACACATTCAATAATCTTCGGGTTTGTTGGTAATCTTTTGAGAAGAGCTTAACATTAGGAAACTAATGTCAATAGGACATTGAATTCAAGAGTAGCTGAATTTAGTTCGTGAGAATGTTCTCATCACTGATAGCAAGGCTATATTTGTTTACTAAATCATGAAAGCAATCCCCTTCTCTTCTTTGGTCTGTACTCTTTAATTGTCCTGTGCTTTTACATCATCTATTTGTACTTGGAGAAATGCAGCAGGTTTACACATCTTTTTATGCTTTGGACAAAAATGGCATGTTCAAGATGTATGAATACTGGTCACAGAACTCATTAAATTCAGTAACTTCAATACTTTTGGGCCAATCAATTTTTTACTTCTCAAATTTTCAATGAGGTGCACATGGAGATAGAAGTGACATTGAAGTTTTCTTCAAAATTTTCCCTTTCACATCACAAGCCATTTCAAATGCTGCATATTTAAATTATTTTCTTTTAAAAATCCCTTTACGATCATGAATTAAAGTTTCTTACAAATTTTCCAAGAAATCTGTAGCTGAAAACTACATGCAACAGAGCAAAAGAGTTGAGGATCCATAATCAAAATAGTAACATTTATGATGGCTGAATAGAAGTGAATTTTTACTGTGTTAAATTAGTTCACTTCCATGAAGAAACACTCTCAGAGAGCAGTAGGAATTTTTCTTTTATAAGAAAGACAAATGAAGACAAATTAATATTAAATAATATAAATTTCTATACAATTAAAAATCTAAAGTGGAGAATATTTAACCAAAGAATGTGTTCTTAGGATGCTGCTGTTAGTATCCCTGAAAGGATAGAGCTCAAGTATATCTGGTGTTTGTGCATAAGCAATCTGTTTATATTACATGCTCAGAATTAACTGGAATATAAATTCCTAAGGAAGGTAGGAGTTTATTGGTAGAATAATTTTATTTGTGGCATCTTTCCCAGATTTAAAAATAAAGTAGAAATTTTATGATAATTTAGTTTGACCTATTGCATAACGTGACAAGGAATTCCAGTTGAAGATAAAATTATATAAGGCTGTGTTATCTGCAAAAAATGACCACATTCTTTCAAAAAACATTTAATTTCTCTCAGGAACTGCAGTAACAGAAAATTCATTACATTCCTTCATAAATGATTCCACTTCTGTGATTAGTCCCACTCTTTATAAGTTGGCACATTATTGTTAACCTGGAGTAAATTTTTCCAGTGTGAAGTTTCAGTGTTATTTTTGTGATGCTTCTTTCCCTAGGTTAAAAATCTGCCTAGTCTCATAAACAAAGATCATAAATTATCTCTACATTTTAACTTCTCTACTGGGAGGGAAGATTTTGACAATTTCGTTCCATTTTCACCCTGATCAAAGAAGATTAAGAGACAGTACATTCCAGGTAATACATGCAAAGAAGAAAGTGGTATTTGTTTTTCATGTCTAAGATTTTTAGATGTGCCTAAATTTTCTCAGATGAATTCCTTAGGGGAAGAAAGTAAAGAATTTAAAAAAAAAAAAAAAGCAATGTCATTTATATGTGTCAATTCCATTGAGAAAAAAAGAGTCTAATTGATTGTAGGCTGCTACAGAGTTACACTGGCCCAGGTCTGTGATTGGTTTCGTTGCCTTTTACACACCAAAACTTTGCTGTGCTATATTCTAAACACAGACTTAAAACTCCTGGCTGTTTTCAGTGGAATTGAGGAAAATTAAACAAAAACAGGCTTAGATATTTGCTGTGCAATCATATGCCTGATAGCAATGGCCAAAATCAGACATTTTAGAAAAAGAAGGAAAATATTCATAGACTTTGTGTACTTGCGTGTCATATATATTTGCATGGAAAGATGAAGTTAGGAAGAAGAAGGAAACAAAAAAATTTGATGATTGAAGATTTATAAACCTGGTAAGAAATAAAATGTGGGAAGATATTTCACGAGCAGAAAGGGGAAACATTCATGCTGGAAGTTTACCTTGTGGTGTGTACTGGCATGGAGCAAAAAACTTGTCCCGCTGACTCTTATGGCAAAATTCTTATTAACTTCAGTCTGTGTGTAAAATGGGCTCAAATCTTTCACAGAATCCAAAGATCAGAGTCAAGCAACATAACTGACCTTCCCCAAGGTAACCTTATTCTGCATTAATAGCTGCAGAGTAACCTGGAAGCAGGTGGTACGATGCAGTATCTCATAGCTAATAGATGTTTTTATAGAACATATGTGCAGCCACAGCTCTGCATAGTTCCCACGAGCCATGAATTCCACAAGAAGATATCAGCTCTGGTGGAATTGCGCCTTTCTTTCAAAAATTTTGTGATGCCTTCAAAATACTTTGCTAGTACTAAATCTCATCTCCACATTCCAGAACAGCATTTAGTTTTCAAAATATGACAAAGATGGAATTCCTTTCCTTAGCTACACAAAACTATGAAAATACAGGTGGAAATGACAATTGAGAATGGCAAAGGTAAAAAAGAAACACAGAAAGAATAGAAAACAGAACAGGAAAAACATGAATATATCTCTTAATGTTTTTCTTCTTGTCTGCTGATACCAAATAGTTGTTCCTTTAAGTGACACCCTGCAACTCATAGTCTGACCATCCTATTTCTCCAATAACCATTTCTTAAACATCACATGACTCTTTTCTTTTGTGTATTGAGTCCAAAATGTGCAGAATATATGTTAAAGAGTTTGGGCTAAACTCCTTAGTTCTGGGGGAGAGAAAAAACACTATGCCTCCAGCAAGACGAACCAAATAAAATTCGTAAAACAATGTCTTCTGAACCAAGAGCATCTGTTCACACACAGCTTTGGAATGCTGGCATTATTCATAATTGTTTAATTTCCTTTCCATTATTTTTTCTACTCCGCCAGAAGCTTTGGATTATGTGATGCTGATTTTTATGCACAGTGGCAAACCTCCCCGACTGAGTTTCACTCCTAGTCTCTCAGTTGTGACTCTCTACAGAGAGAAAAGTCAGAACTTTTCTTCAGAATATATTGTGCTTGTTTGTACTGTGTAACTGAATGGCCTCCAAAGTTATGATAAAGTATGGAGATTCTCATCAATCAAATTCCGGATTTTTTTTTAGAGATAATTTAAAAGAAGAGTCACACATATCTTTAAGATGTTAACAGTGACATCATTGTGTACAGATGAGAATTTCATGCCTGAAATTATACCTCTTTTCAAAGGAAGGATTTAGCAGATTTCAGCCTACAGTATATTGTCAAAATGAAAGCCTAAGAGAGTGCTTCATTAGAATAACTTTTAGGTTTTAATTTTTATCAGTTTTAATGAACTTAGGTTATTACTATTTTTATTGTTTTAAGGTAAGAGATAGATTCCAATTAAGGTCAGAGTAAAGACTTTTTTTAAAAAAAAATCTCCTTTCGCTATAGCTAACCAAATAAGAAAGAGCAGTGTTAACAGACAGCCTGTGCACAAGCTGGGTTCAGGCCATATCAGGCAGCTCCTTTTTGAGCCGTGACACTTCACATTCCATGGGCAGGGATGGGCATGGATGGGCAGAACTGAATTAGCTCCCTGTCTAATCTTTTAGCAGAAATGCAGTAAGATAGGGACAGCTAGGAAAGCAAATTGCCCCTTACCCAATTTCATACAAGATATCAGAAATATTTTTTTTCTAAGCATAGCTAACTGTACTACATAAAAATATCCAAACATATAGTTCAGAATCGTACTCTTTGGTCAGTTAAAACTAAAAAAAAAAAAAAAAAAAAAGACATTTCTTACCAGTATGAGGATAACAGTACATAAAGCTAGATAATATTTTTTATAAAATTACCTCTTTTGCAAAAGCAATTTATTTAGTCATCCACAATTAAACTATGCCAACAGATGGAGAAAACCTGTTAAGTCTATAGAGTTTTACAAACTTTGATCCACTAAGACACTCACTTCTTTCAGAATTGTCTTTATGCGATTGAAAAAATTGAGACCATGATTGGGAAATCAAGTTAGAAACATGAAAATATAAACTCTACAGTTAAAATCTAGTTAAAATAATCTCAAAATCTAAAGTCAATTCTCTTTTCTTTATAATACATCTCCCTAAAACAAAGACCTTAAGCAGATGTATCGAAGGGTGTAAATATATTAGCCTAAAATTTGTTTAAAATGGTTAACACAGATCTTTGAGGATGTTTTCTGCTGGTATTTGTTCCCCCCCCGAGAAGCATGTATTTTTTTCAGTTTGGATGAAATGTTCAAAGAAACCAACTAGCTTCATAAAATACTATCTCTCAGACTTTTAGTTCCAGGGTGATCATCTGTGTCATCTATAAAGCAAAGAGTGAAGCTTATTAGATTGGAAATTACATACTTTACATGAATTTTTTTCCCTTCTTACCTTTTCTTTTCTCCTTTTAAGAATTCATAGAACATTAACAAATGCTCACTTTTTTTTTTCATTTATGTCGCCAAATATATTGCATGAGTACATTAGGAATGTATTTGCCAAAAATTATGTAAACCTGATGGCATTAAAAGAAAAATACATTTCTTTACAATTAGTAATATATTCTTTCTTTTTTTTTTTTTTTTTTTGGTCATATGCTTAAAGAACTCCATAGAAATATCAGAATTATCATGAAATTTGATTTTTTGCCAGTTTGTCTTTACTGATCAGGAACTAAATTCTCCATTCTTGCTCTTATCTTGAAGACTCTTTTTGGCAATGGAGCTGTGATGTACAAAAGTAGGAACTAAAAGCATTCTGGTAAACCAGTTGAGAATATATTTAAAATCAAGAAAAGCCTGAAAAAAACCCAATATTTAACCCTTTTCTGTTCTCTGTGACTTAGTAAAATAATGAAATGATGTGAAATAGTTTTTGTATTGCTATAAAAAGTGAGAAATTCAGATACGAAGGGCCAATTAAAAAAATATATTATTAGGCAATTTCCAGGAATCTTGCAAAACTAACAAAATAATCACTGAGTTCTAAGAAATTTCTATGTGTGCTATGGAAAACTTATGACACAAATTGCCTATCTGTACTAAAATGCTACTTTAGAAAGCTTAATTTGTTGCAAATCAGACTAAATTACAGCTTAAAATGAGAACATTGCTACCTTGCACTTCACATTACAATGCTGCATCCTAACAGCGTGTAAGCCATCACAAGATTTAGAGCTCTGCTCAATCAGGGACAACAAAATTAGAAATAAATAGAGAGGGATCAATACAAAGTGTTGTCTGGCATAATGAAACAGCCCCTAGGTAGAAAATCTATTTTATTTCTCTCTCAGCAGCTGTACTCTTTGACAATCTCTGACCCAGTCCAGTAAACAGTCAGGTTATTTATTTTATTGAGAAAAAACAGGGAATTACGTGTCTTATATTACACAAATACTATTATGTTGATCAATAAAGCGGTTAAACAATTTAGTTTTTATTGCTAAAGATACTTGTGTTAACACTGTTTTTATTTAATATAAGATTAAGAATTACCTTGTATTTTATGCTGTTATGGCAATCAAGGTTTAGCAGGTAATGCCCTCCACCTTGTTTTTATGCAACATCAGACTTTGTGTCAGATGTTGTTGAGTAATGACAGAAACAAAAATATTTCTTATATGACTGAACACTCAGCATCTAGTGTGGAATGCTCAGAGCTTTTATATTTATGTCAAGGTCTAAGGAAAGACTTGTCTGTGTATATTGGGATTTTTAATATAGAACACCATGACTCTTTGTGCCCTTTTTTTCAAACCCTCCCTGGACGTGGAAGATTCTGCTTCTTCACATGTTCATGGGTAGTTCAGTCAATAGGGATACAGACCATGATTTCAAATCTATTTTATGGGAATTAAGATGTTCTTAGCACTTTCACCTATTCTTGAGTGGATGACCTTCGCAGTCTTTCCAGATTGCTATTGACTGGCCCTCTTGCTGCACTATCAACAACAAAAACAACATAAGCAAAACCAAACTAAAAAAGGATGTGAGGTATATAAGTGTCCAAGTACACAAAAGCACTTTATGTTTATAATGAAGGCATAATGCCACTGAGTTCGGAGTTTGAAATATGTTCCATCTCCTTTTGACAAGCTCAAGAAACTTCAGAGTATATTCTATATCTTGTTCCAAGTGTGAACTAATTTAGATTCTGTTCAAAGCTGTCACAGCTCCAGAGATTTCATTGCTCATTTATGCAGGTAATACTAAGTAAATAATAATGTTTTAAATGAAATGCCAAGGGCAAGATAAAAAGGGGAAAAAAATAGGATGTCGCATCACTACCACATTGATACATTATTTTTTTCTTAGAATTACTACATAGAGCTTAAATAAATCATTAAATTCTTGACATTTATAGCACAGAGCTGCCATAATACCCATATTATGAAATCTGCTTGCACAGGGAAAAGTCCTTTATTTTTAATTCTTTGTTCCAGTAAAGTTATGAATGTTTTGAGCCATCCACAAAAAACATCAGTCAGTCAAAATCCCCTTCCTACCACTGATATCTGACACAGAAGCCAGGAGTTTTGTAAAATTTTGTAAGGTTTTGGTAGTAAAAAACCTTTCTCCTGATGGAGGAGTTTGAATATCTGATTGTTTGAACTGTGTCTATTTCTGTGTTCAGGCTGCTATTATTCAGAAATCTAGAATATGGTAAAGTTACATGTATGTGTTACACTAGCAGCATTAAAGAGGCTATCTAGCAAATCAGAAAATAGGAACTTTATTAAAGAGAATTGAGGATGTTTACATCTGACTGCTATAGGTGCTCATTACTTAGCATACAACAATGAACTTTGTAAGTGTGAACTTTTAGATCTCAATCTACCAAAACAGATGATAAATTTGCATCCAAGAGTAGAAAAGGCAGTTTTCATATGCTTGTTCCAACTTTCTAAGCTGTGTTTCAGTAACAGTGCTTGGTTGATGTAGTTCATATTCAATAACAACTAAACAATTGAATTTTAGACAATATACTTGCCAAATAAAAATCACAGTCATGTTCAGTTAAAGTTCTGATTTGGTCTAATAGTTGGCAATCACTTTTTAATTTTTTTTTTTAGTTCTCTATAAGCTTTGTATCTTTCACTATACAATCTAATATAGGGAATGAGAGGCTGAAGAGCAGCACTGTGGAGAGGGACCTGGGGGTCCTGGTCAAGGGCGAGTTGAACATGACCCAGCAGTGCCCTGGCAGCCAGGAGGGGCAGCCTGGGGTGTCCTGGGGGGCATCAGGCACAGCATCACCAGCTGGGCAAGGGAGGGGATTGTCCTGCTCTACTCTGCTCTGGGGCAGCCTCACCTCCAGTGCTGGGGACAGTTTTGGGTCCCACAATGAAAAAATTAAATTATTAGAGAGTGTCCAAAGGAGAGCAACAAAGATGGGGAAGGTCTGGAAGCACAACCTTACCAGGATTGTCTGAGGTCACTTGTTCTGTTCAGCCTGGAGAAGAAGAGACTGAGGGGAGACCTCGTTGCAGTCTAGAACTTCCTCATGAGGAGAAGAGGAGGGGCAGGCACTGATCTCTTCACTCTCATGACCAGCGACGGGACTCAAAGAAAACACCTGGAGCTGAGTCAGAGAAGTTTTAGATTAAATATCACGAAAAGGTTTTTCACCCAGGTGGTGGTTAGGCACTGGAACAGGCTCCCCAGGGCTGTGGTCACAGCACCAGCCTGACAGAGTTCAACAAGTGTTTGAAAAACGCTCTCAGGCACATGATGTGACTCTTGAGATGTCCTGTGCAGGGCCAGGAGTAGGACTTGATGATCCTTGTGGATCTCTCCTGACTCAATATATTCTATGATTCTAACAAATCTGGATGAATTTTAATACTTACTGCAAATATGAAGATTAGAAAGAGCAAAAAATAATATGGCCAGACACGCTGAATTTATTTTATTCCACTCTTCACAGAATTACTAAAAAAGAGTAGACAAAGTGCTTAACTACTGTTTCAGCTATACATTTGTGATGACATAATATTGCTGTAACACCTCAGCGTGGGTGAGAATGGACACCATCTGCCTAGTTTTAATTCGCTGAAAAGAATCCCCCTGAGATACCACCTCTTCCTCAGCTGTTTAGAAAGAGGTCATTACTTTATCTGACATCTCAGCCACCCTCTGCTAAGAAATTTTATCTCTTCATCTGTCTGCTTATATATCTCCTTTCCACAGAAATGGAAAGACAGGAAAAAACAGTAAAAAATATTTTTCAGAGGTATCTCAAAAATCTTTTGTCAGAAATTAGAAATATAAATTGCTTAGACACTGCATTTTTTCTTTATCTTATAGCTCAAAAATGTGTCTCTGGATTTAATATTATTTCTGTATGATTAAAATTTATCATTAAAATAGTATCTTTCTACCATATTCTATTTGATCACCTTATTGTTCACATTTATTGATCAAGTTCATTGTTTACCTCTCCCATCTCAAGAATTTGAGTTTTCTGTTCTGTGACAACAGTAAGATTTTGGGTAAACTTAGAGTTGTCTTGTCTTTTATTTGAGGAAATTTTAACATAGAGTTTTAATTTTTTATTGTTGAACATTTACTTATTTTGATTTCTGTATAATTTAAATTTTGTTTTAATGTAGCATTTGATAGGAATAGAGTATTCAATTATTTCCCACTTGAATGAGAATTTATATCTATTCAGTTGGGGAATGTGACTTAGTATGTTCTGGCTATGAAATTTTAATTTTTTTTTCCCCAGTATGTTTTCACATGAAAAGTCTTTCAGAAATGGAGTAACTGGAGAAGTTCAATGAACTGTGTTCTGAATATGCAAAGACATTTGGGAGAAAAAACCAAAACAAACCCCAAACTAAAATCCAATAAAAGGACTGAAAATACTAGAAATTATTTTGAAAAGCTGCACAGTAAATTACAGCTCTGTCATCCAGAGCTAGATTGCATTCTTTTCTTTCAAGTCAAAAAGAAGAGAATATATCAACTAAATTGAAAGGTAGCTGTCAAAAGAAAAAAATGAATAATTAGTTGAGTAAGCACCAGAACTCGCTTATGGAAAAAACAGTTTTCATTAGTATGTGCCTAAATATCTTTGAAAGCTGATTTCACAAATAGATTGTTAGTGTGTGCATGCATAGACATAACCCCGAGTAGTTAAAAACACAATGTCCAACTAAACAGACATTGGAAAAATTATATCTGGAATTAATGTGAATTCTGCTTGTTCTAAATACAAGTGACCTTTAAATGAATGGAAACCTTCTTTAGATGAGACCTTTTATAAGCATTTTCCAGGGTATTTTTCACATGCTCTCCTAATAAGGCTGGCACAGGCTCTTGATGGAGACAAATAACTGGACTAGACAGATGGGTAACCTAGCCCTGCATCACTAATTATACATTCCTCACCAGGACAGTTTTCTATATTAACACACATTTTTCAAAGCATTTATCTTCTTTCTGAAATTTTTGTTTGCCCCTTCATTCAATACAAAAGGACAATGCTACACATATACCAGTTCTCTTACTACATTGTGCTATTTTTCTTTTTTTTAACCTTTAATGATAGAAATCGCTATGTCATCTACAGACATTATTTTGCACTTTTCTCTGTTTCTTCTTGATTCTTAATATTAACAGAAGAAAAATTTTAGTCTATAAAAAAGATAATACTAATATGTACAGATTATTTCTCAGATTCACCTTTCCCTGTTTGCCTCTCCATCAATTTCTATATATTCTCCACTCTGTGTGTACACATTTTCACCATATATGTGGAAATTCGTCTTTTTATAGAGCGCAGAATGATGTTTAATGTATATGCACACACTTTGAATTTTGAAGGGTAAGGCAAAAATGTCCATAAAAGCATTAAGACTGCAAGTCACTACAAACTATCTTGGTACTTCTTTTGGGATTTTTAATTCTGAAGGAGTTTACATTTGTATATGTCTTTTAGAAGAACAGGACCTTCCTGGCAGAGTAATTCATAAGAAAGAAAGTTCATAGAAAGCTCATAAAATTCTTCTTTCTCCTTTGATGACATTTGTGTTATGTCATACTCTAAATTAAAGACTTTGCTTAGTCCTGACTCTCCCTAAGTATTTTTAAAACTCTTAGTAGTTTCCTTTTTAAAATACAATGGTTCAACACTAATAATTTTGATATCTTTTTCTTATTTTTAAAAATAACATTGTTATTATTTAGAGATTTCTAGAGCTCTCTTGACCCTTCATCTCACTGTCTTTCTGGTTTTTGTGCAAATTTCATCTGCATTTCATAGCATGCAGGCAATTATTATGAAGGGTTTTATTATTTTTTAAAAGTTTGCTTAGTTTGAAATTTCAATATACTATATCTTCTATTAGTTTTTAACCTTCAGTGTATCAGAAGTATTGTCATAAATTAACACTATTTACAAAAGCTGCACGTCTATTAATTTCCTATTTTATTTTCAAGGTGAACACATACCTGCCTTAGCAGACAGGTCAAATTAGATATTTATAATACACTCCCAGTGACATCACTGAGATCATCATGGTTTTTCCAGCAGGTTCATTAGAGTGAAAAAACCCCAGAGCAGAAAGTTTTTCATGATAGTGTGAAGTTCATTTCTTCCTCATTCTATGATAATTTTTGATTAAAAAATTCATAAGCCAGAAAATTCATAAACCAGGTGTGAATATTTGTAAAGGGATAGCATGATGTTTATCACCTCCTATCTTTCCATCAAGGATAGATTATTTTCTACAGCTTAAAAATGAGGCTGTAGATTCATGCATAAATTGTTTTGTGAGGTTTTTACTTTTGATACCAATCAGGATTGGCAGAAAAAAAAATGTCTTGCTGAATAGATTCTGGCTTTATAATCCATTTAATTTAATAATGAAAGTAGGATTTTGGACAAGACAGCTAAGCCACAAGATTTTGCATACCCAAAAGACATGTCATCCTGTGGGAATGTAATCCAATTGCATAGAGGCAAGGTTTGGCTTGGTGTTTGGAAACTGAAAGTAGCTTTGAAGAGTATATGTTCTTTGATGTACAATGTTTTCATTGTGGAATTGTGCAACTTGATTTGTTCTGATGAATAAAACAAGAAATTACCATTTTGTTTACAACTTGAATGCCATATGGAGGTAGGGCAGCAGTAGCTGAAAATTGGGTACTGTCCACTCAGCTTTCAACATTGTTGCAGTGGATTGCATTTACAAGTTCTGTAATTATAATAATGTCGTGTCTGTCTGACCACAACTTAATGCCCGTATCCATACCTCTGGACATCTGACAGTTACAAAAAATACTTGTCCTTCACATTTCAAATGTACTTGATGAAAAACTGCCTTATTTTTTCTTTCCGAATGAATACATTAAATTTTTGCTCATTGCTTACATTTATAGGTGTTCCAGTGAAGGACGGAACAATGGAAGCAATCAAATTAATGATGTGTTATCACCTGGTAACATAGGAAAGGTGTAACGTTTTTAATAGGAGAGACTAGATTAATGTCATTTCAGCCACCAGGAGCTGGGAATCAATTTCAATGCTAATCAGTGGTTTAAAGAATAGATTAGCAACGCAGTAACTGCCATTAACCTTTCAAGCACTGCCTCTACAGGAAGCTTCCTGCAGAGGTATAAAGCACTGTGCAGCTGTGACACAAACAGAGCAAATACAATACAAAAAGGTATTGAAGATTTTCTTGGTCTATTTTATGAAAAAAATTATGCTCCAAATAAGTCTTGCTTAAGAAATAGAAAAGGCCTACCCTGTAGGAAAAAAAAAAAAAAATCAAACCAAAAAACCAAGCCAAACCCCAACCAACTTTTTTTTAAATAAAATACTTATTTTTGAGCAGGAGCTTCCTGAAATATGAAGCACCACCCTTGTGAAGTGAATACATGCAGGTAACACCAAGACAGCCACGATCTGCGGCTAAAGTGGGAATTAAAAGATTTATTCCATGATTTCGCTGGCAGACAGGCACATTGCACTGCTGTGTTAACCCAAACACAACAAGGACAAAAAGCACATGTGGCAGGCCCGTTCCCTGCTTTGATATAGCATCAGGCCCGGGGCATGCACACTCCTTCTCAAGGCTGCGATTGTGCAGCCTCTGAGCTTCTCATCTCTCCTTTCCCCTCCTCCCGCACCAGGAGGCCTAGGCTTATGGAGAATGCTTTTAAGTTCTTTTGCAGCATTCTATTGCCTTCTACAGAAATTCCACTTCTCAAGACGGAAAGAAAATAATGAGAAATTTTCCGGACTGCATATTTTTAGCATCTCCTACATGCAAAGTCATTTTGAGTGAAAACAATTAAAAAACCCCCTCTTTCTCCTCATCAATCTTCCATTTTTAACCCTTTAATCCCAACACAACTTAAATTAAAGGGTTTGTACAGATTATATAATATTCACTAGTATGAAGCTTGATTTCCAGAACATGATGGGTTTTTCACAATTTCATATTGAAATGGTGCACAAGAAAATGTGTATGTGGCTTTTTAAACTGCTGCACACACCCGATCATTGAGAGATATTGTAATATTATTTATAAGTTTTCTCATCTGTTCTAATGGAGATCGTGAATTCGGTAGTGACAGGTACCATAATCACAGTGTTCCCCTTAATGATCTCAGAAAGGAGGAAATCCACATTATTTAACTTTATGATGGTCAAGAAAAAATAATGTCCTCTTGCATGAGACTACAAACTCCACTGGTACTGGAAGAATTTGGTTTTTATTTGTAATGATCTCCTAGACTGATTTGAATTATATCTGAACTTGGCAATACAATTGAAGACAATTAATGAGGTATTTTTCTGTTATGCCCGTTAAACATTTTTCTCTAGGTAGTTAAAGTGTTATACTGGTATCAACATTTTAACTCAACTATCATCTTATTTCTTCTCCCCAAGGGTTAAAATTACAAAGGTATTTCACAACAATGCACATTCTATGTGTAAGAAAGTTCTGTGACCTTGTAGAATAAAATAGAAATTAATTCCCCTTGCCTAAGACCTTGGAAATCTAAACTTTAATTTCTGCTATTCTCTTGTTCACTTTTTAATGTTCAATCAGAATGGTGAGATGATGATACATGTTCCCCAAGCTTTCTAGTACTGGTATTCCATCATTTTGAAAGCATTGTTGATACAATCAATGATGATAAATGATTCATCTCACTTAATTAGGCTGAGAAAAAAGTGAAATACTTAGAACAAAGATATTTTAAAAAGATTTAGCTCTTAGAATTTCCTAGCCTCCTTCATTTTTATATATGCCAGCATTTTTTCTATCCCCATTAAGATAGACCTACCAATATTTTGTATGTCACAGATTAAGACAAAATTAAATTAATTTCTCAAGTGCAGATTGTTTCCAACCACAGTCTGTCTTTTTTGTTCGGGGTATTTGTGTGGTTTTTTTTTTCCTGTGATGTAACTGAGAAAATATTATTTGTTTGAGATGTTTTACTGCTCTAACCAAATGGTTATCATAAATACCAACTTCAACAAGCAGTCTATATATTTGTTTGGGGAAGATTACAAGACAGCAGCATTAAACAACAAAAAAAAATGGTTAATGATGCACTGACAATTAAGCTTAGGTTTATAAAATGTAGGTAACACCTTTGGTGGACAAAGGCTACCTTGTATGATTACATGAATTACTAGTCTTTAAAAGACAGGAATAAAAATCATTCATAAAAAACTATATGACTTCTCTCAAAAAACAACTCCTATGAAAAAAAGAGCCTAGAAACTAGAATGGAAAACATAGTACTCTAAGCCATTACTAAAACCTTTCCTATCCCCATTTCCAATGCTAGAACAGTGTATGTTTAGTCAAGAAAGGCTGGAAAACATTGAATTGTGAAAGAATAGTAATGAGAAGGAGAAAGAAGAAGAAACTTTTAATGCACAATACCATTATTCACTGGCCACAGACAGATGCAGTGATCAGCCCCTCCTGGCCAACTCCCCACAGTTTATATACTGAGCATGCCATACTATGATATGGAATGTCCCTTTGGATAGTTTGGGTCAGCTGTCATGGCCATGCTCCCTCCCAGCTTCTTGTGCATCTCCTCACTGACACAATGTTAGGTGATGTTATTTTTATTACATGAGGTTCTCCCAGGGAACAGTAGATACTGCAAAGAGCAGTTCCATGGATTTCAGACATCAGTACGAGTTGAAGTTTTAATGGATTGTGTTTGCCTTCTGAAGCTTCGTTGTTGCAATGCAAACCATTTCATACACTTCTCATGTTTATCAACAGAAAAAAATGAAGTTTAACATTAAAATTAAATTAAGGGACACTGGTATAAAAAATACTTGAATGTTTTGAGGATGACTCAAAAAGACGACTTAAGAGTTGATGCATATTAAGTGAAATAAAACTTCCCCAAACTCTCCCATCTTCCTATCTCCCTTTAAAATGAGTCTTTAGAAATTTAGAATTATGATAAGGTATTTGACAAAATTAATTACTTTAAAATCTAAGTCCTGAAGGAGATTTCTTCAAAGTATCAGTGCCTGGCAATAGAGAAAGAATGATCTTGTTTTGATGGCACCAAGCTGGACTTTGAGGGGATTGTGTCTCATTTTGTCCTTACCATAAACTGGCCTAAAGAGTAACTGTCTTTAGCTGAGCTTTTGGGGTCTTGGCTCACTTGAACTAAATATGTGAAATAATCAAAAACTAACCATAAATACAGTCCACAGGAAAAAGCAAAATACTCATTACTCTTTGTAAAACTCATTACTCTTTTTGTAAAACTGTGTGTTTTACATCATACATTTCAATGCACATCATCATGTACAGTGAGGATTTAATTCAAAGTCTGTCTTACACCACTCAGCAGCACTAGTGCATTTTGGATTATATTCTAGCACACTGTTTTACCAGGAGCAGCATCAAAGGGAAGCTCTTCACTGAACTCTCAGATCTAAGTAAAACAGAAGGATATTGTTATGCTGGAAAAAAAATTGGATTCTAAAATTCCATTGATATAAAAACATGAGGAGCAAACCACAGAGAAACACTTCATGTTCCAGTGGCAAGAGTGACTTAAAGTGAAAGGCAGTTTGCACCAGCTGAAGCTCTGTCCCTTTTCACTTTTAAAGATGAGCACCAGACACTGAGATCTGTGTAACACTGAGCATGTACATTCTAATTTTAATATTAGTTTTTAATAAGAACCTTGTAATAGTTCTGCTAAACTAAGAGTAGAATACGCAAACATTTATATTCTAGTATTCTCCTATGTAGTGTTTGGAGCCTGTCCATGAGTCTGATCATTTTTACACTCTTAATGCACCCTTAATCAGGACCATTGACATTATTCTTGTAATTTCTATTGATGAAAACAAGTTTCTCAGAAAATATTCCACCATGAAAAATTGTGAATGGTTAATTTTAAGAACAAACTTTTCAAACTTTTACAGTTTAACTTGATACCTGCATGAAGGAAAAGCTTTATTAAACATGCCGTCATTGATCCTCTTGTTATGTACAGTCAGTGAACACTACTTATATTCTGCAAGTATAGACTTATCACTATCATAGCCTGAACTTTTCTGAATATGAAATGGGAAAAATTGTTTCATATAAAAAATTCTGTACTTCAGGGTTTCCAGCTATACCTGTTAGCCATTTCTTCCCTTTATATTTATTCAAATATGACAATCTGTCTGGAAAGAGAAAACAAACAAACAAAGCTACCATAAGTTTAGATAATTACTCAACTGGGGAAGGTTTTACAGAAGACTAAAAATATTCTGTTTCCCCTTCACCTGATCTGCATACTCTATTCTCACTATCTAGTTTGTTCCTCGAAACAAAACAACCAAAATATGAAAAGAAATATTTTGTAATAGTCTAAGTTGCCAGGAAAAAACTAAAAAGGGAAATAGTTATTTTTATATTAATTCAAATATGGGTAAATGATGTTTTTATTTATGAATATTGATAATTATTTCAGTAAAAGAGACTTTTCCATAGAACAGACAACTTATTACTCTTCATTTTTTCACTAATACTTCCCCAGGTTCTTCTAATAAAACCCAACAGAATCACACATAGAGATCTTTTCAAACAGTGACAGAAGCTTCTAATCAGTTGCTACCTCCATCAAAATAATCAGCTTGATTATTGTATAAGTGAATCTGACATATCTCAAAGGATTTTTACATTTCCCTCATCCTTTATGGAAGCTATTCATTATTTCTAGAAGACCTGAAAAACTTTAACAATGATAGAAGAGCCATAAAAAGAACATTTTGTTCACTTCCAAAATATCCCTTACCTCTGGTAACCTTTTCTGCTTCTGAACAGAGATTCTTTTCATGAGAGCTTATTTCAACAGTATTTTGGATCCTATTAGCATTCATAGTATTAGAAAAAAGGATCTTGTATGGTTTCAGAAGAAAGGATTTAACTCCTGACACTTTGATCCCACAGAAACTATGTCATGGGCTTTCAGTGAGAGATCTCAGAAAATCAAATTCTTTCATTTTACTAGTGTGAAGTTTATAAAATAATTCTATTTTTTCCTTACATATTTCAAAAGGAAAGGTGTAGAATAAGGAAAGTATGAAGATAAGTCTTCATGTACACTGAACAGTATGTAAAACTGCATTTAAAATACAGAAAGTTCACATGGCTCTCAGCTTCCTTTCACTAGTGTCTGACCAAATTAGTGTTATGTCTCAGACAATTGGACCATCTTATACTCAGTAGATATGCCTGCTCTTTTTTACTCGGGATGAAGCTGATGGCTCTCCTTCACAGCTGAGGGGAGACAGGGATAGAAGGGGTTATTGTTACGGCAGTAAATCCTCCTTCAATTTTAAACCTCAGGAAAATGTAGCACACCATGGGTTTGTTCTACATTCAGGCCTAAGGTTTTATAAGCAAACACTAAGAATATCACCACTGTATTTGTTAACACAATAAAAGGATTCTAGATCTGTCCACAGTAGAGGAACAGGTAATTCGTCTGTGGGACTGATAACAGTGGTCAGATAAGATTTAAATAAGATAGGACCAAATAAGATTGTTCCTATAGTTCTGAGGCTAACAGCCTCAGACATAACTACAAGGCATCACAGTGTTATAACAACAAAACTCCAGCATTTGTTAATGTGCACAACCCCTCTGTGTCTGCCTTTTATGTCCTTGTCCAGTGTCTAGCTTACAGTCATTTGGAATCACTTCCATATTTACATGTTGCTAGCATATAAGGTAACTAGTGCTTACAAGTTATTTAAATTATTAAATTCTGTTATGTCAAATCATCAGCACTTACCATATTATCACAATTATAGAGTCAAGCTCTCTTGCTTAATAAACAAAATCTTTTCTTTCTAATAGTTGGGATGTACCAACCTTAGCCAAATGACTTCTGTTTTTCTTCCATAATCAACAGGAAATAGTCATCACAACCTCTGATTCAGTAAAATCTATCTTATATGTCAGGATACTTAAAAGCAATTTTCTAATGCTAAGCTGAAGTATTAGACCTAATTTGTGTGTGCATTTTTTTTCTAATGGTTAAACAAGGGAGAAGCTTAAAAGCTTCTCACACATAGTACTGCTACAGATGCATGTTTACATTTGCTTTCAAAATGTGTTCCCAGGCCAGCTTCCATAGATAGTTCTCTCAAATCAAGAAGGTTTTATAAAATTTTAACAGAAGCATTATATTGACTTGGTAGACCATCTTTATCCTTTCACAACAGAACAAGAAGTGGAATATTCTTTTTTTAAAAAGATAAAATCTGCATTATTTTTCTTAAAGCTTTTTAATTTCTTGGTTTTACAGTTTATTTTATCCCATTTTCCTAAGCCATTTATAATTTACTGTTTTAAAGAATACTAAACAACCAAAAGTCAGGAATAATTCTGAAATTAAACAGTTTGAAATATTAAAAAAACTCTTTTTTCTCTACTTGATCATTCAGACTTTGTTCTTTCTTCCCCACAGTTAAAATATATAGAAAGAAAACAGACTATTAAGAAGAAGCTTTAGTTTAGAGAGAATTTATTTCACATGCTTGGTGACTATGTTCAGGTCACAAAGTAGATCACAGTTTTGAATTTCCAGTAGGCTACAGAAAAGAGTTTTCTCTTCTATGGTCATCTCTATAATTTTCTCATGGTTTCGAAACTTAAACTCCGAATTTAATAGAAGTTGATGTTTTTTATTAATTTTTTAAGTTAAATACATATCCCCTTGAGTCTTCCTGCATTTCCTCTCTTGCTATAAGAATACAAGCATAAATAATTGTCTAGTATTTGAGTTTCTAAATAGATTTAGAAGAAACATTTTACAAAACAGCAACTCTTCTGTTATGAGTTCTGGAAAGAAGGTTATTGTTTCAAAGTAAGGTAACCTCTCTGGTTTATGAAAGCAACTCTTTCAGTTCACCAAAATGGTAATTTACCTGTCCTTATGAGAGAAACTTTTGGATTGCATCTTGACTTTCATTTACAGATGATAAATCTATTTAGAATTGCTGCACTTAATCCAGTTAGTAAATTGCACCCCATCTGATGAGTTGCAATGAAGTGTCCACACTTGAATGTTGCAGATATTCAAGTCCTGTTTGAATGTCTACGACATTCAAGTCCCTTCTGGTAGTTCTGTAAGGAATGTGTTTTTAAATTATATATTTACCGAATTAAACACAAAGCTTTGTGCGGGAGATCACATATTCAGATATCCTCTAGATATATTATATTATTATTTTGGCTAAGAAGTATTGCAAGATTTTTTACTAGCTTCAAATTATTTTCCTCCATTTCTGAATGCTACTTGAGAGTAATGAGAATTAGTTATATGTAATGAGAATTAGTTATATGTCAGCAAATATTTGAAGAGGAAAGGAAATTCCCAGTTTATAGCAGGATTATTTTTTTCCAAAAATGTATGTTCTGGGGACTTTGAATTCTTTCTATTAATAAAAATCTTAATATTAGTGTCTTAGTCTTTGGGGGTTTTGGGGGTTTTTATTCTGATTTTTTTTCACTTAATAGGGACTGAGAATTTAAATATGGAGGTACAACAAAATGAAAGGAATGATACAGTGAAACAAATTATTCTCTCTTCAACACTCTGGGCTTATAATATTCATACAGATAATACATGTTGAAGACTTTCAGTTACAAACAGTTTAGTTAGTATCCTTTTTCCACAGCCTAATTTCTGAACACAGCAGTCAGCAGTAAAACTTGCAGTGTCATGTATTTTAGAAGTAATGAAAAATCTTCTGTGGTGCACTTTGAATTCATTTTTGACATACACCTACTACAGATTTGCAATAATTTATCTTGGGTGCTGAATAAGCCTCCTATTTTTCACACCTCACCACACCACTATTGTGAGGCTTAATTATAATGCTGCCTCTTTTCCATTTAAAAATGTCAGAATTTATATTATAACTTTCATACTTAAACCAGTTAGCACTAAATAGTCATGTCATCCAAAACCATGTTCCACTGAAGCTGAGAAAATTAATTTTTTTGTTGCAGTTAAGTCCAATCTCCTGCTGGTTTCCCTTTTCCCCCAGGAAGGATATGTTCTTTTACTAAACAACCAAATTATTGCTAAAACATGTAGTTCTGAAGGATTGAGAAAAATGTATTTTAGTATTTTTGCCAATTAAACTTAATAAAAAGTACCTTCAGCTTGAAAACACATTCTGAACAGTTTGGTGTGAGCTGACTGGTATTTAGGAATTCTGCAGCAAGAAATCAAATGGTTTCCTTATAATGTGAAAAAAGTTTTATGACATTTTATTAAATTGTGAATTCATACCACTTTTCCTTCACAGTAATTTTAATGTGATGCACTCAAATAAAATGGGTGCTTAGTCAGAATCAAAAAGTTGTTCTATATTTAAGAACTATGTACCAACCATATTAATTTCTGCACTATATGCTTATTCCCTCAGAGAATATCAAGTTCGTGAATTCCAGCACCCACACGGGTCCCTGAAGACACTATAGTTTAGAATGTATTTCTTCATTTTAATTAATTACAGAAAAATTCTCCAGGAAAACAGATCCAAACAACATTATTATTAGCTCTAAAAAATCTGTCCTTAGTGGAATAAACCCAATTAAAAAAATAATGGAGAATTATATAACTTTAGGTAACATTTTTCGTGGCACTTGTGATTTTGTGTTAATTTTTTCCATCATGGACTATGCAAGAATTTCTTTGAAATATAGCCAGTTGTAAAAAAGTTGCTTTTTTCTGATTTTTCTGAGAGAAAAGCGTTCCTGTGCATAAATATTTTCTCAACAATGCTAAAGATTATATCAGCTGAGTTACTGATACACAATACAGCCCAAGACATTTTCTCCTGCCACTCCTCTGACAATCCTGTGCTACACACTAAAGCTATTATCTCCAAGGGATCAGCAAAGGAGATTACAGATACTGAGACTGAAGCCCCTTGGTTTGCTTAACTAGTCTAGTCTGGCCACTCAGCATCAAATATGGTGAATTTTTCATATTTATTTGGCTGTATGCACTTTGATTCTAAATAATTCTGGATTTTTCTTTGTAAATTTTGCTGTATGGAATTCACTTGTATGAAGTAAGGAAAACATGCACTGGAACTTGCCTGGGAAAGCCCTGGCACACTCTTTATTTGTATAATTTAAACTTTAAAACAGACCTTAGTGACATTGGACAAGATGTCATTTTCCAAACTTTATTTCCAGTTTGGTCAACAACCTCAGATTTACAATAACTCAATATCTTGGCCAAAGGATTTCACTCTGGATATAAGGAATGTTTCATCTCATATGAGGTGACCCTCCCAGGGTCTGTATGAGGGTGCTTCAAGGGACAAAGGTAAGAGTGATGTGAACTGCAGCTGTACACTCTGGCCTGCCCCAAAAACCTGCCACAGACCCACTGTGCAGCCAGCAGCCAGCTGAAGTACCTGCACTGTTCAAACCCGTCCAAAACATGTAAGTACTCCACACAGGATCTTTTTCTCTTCTCTTCTAGCACGGTATAATCCAATGGAGTCTCTCACCAATGACAAGGTTTAAGTTAGGCCAGTTTCCTTTGCTTTCCACCCCACTGCAGCTGATGTTAGAGGTGATCTCTGTATTTTGAGAGGCTTGGAAAAGGAAGCTTTATATAAATAAAAAGCCTGAAATATTTCCTTACAACATGAAGTGTATGTTTAAAGTAGTATTAGAGACAAACGCTTCTATCTGAAGTGCTCTGACATTAAAACTCTTCAAGCATCTCATTAGTCTTCTCAATTGCATCTATCAAGTTCAACTGACTTAGTACTGAGGACTGTGTTTTAAGTCTCAGGAAATCTTTGATTGTAGATGAAGAATGTTAACATCAACAACAATATGGAAAATGGACTAATAAATATTTTGAAACTTCAGCAATTCTGAAGGTTTTAATTTTTCTGTAAAATGTGATTTACAAGTAGAAAGAAATCATGTGGTATGTTCTAAATGGTTTTATTTGTCTTTCTATGTATATAGCATATATATAAAGAGAGAATTTTTTTAAGGTTGGTATGTCTGAAGAAGAGAATACAGGTTGGCACTTCCAGATGCTCTGCTGTGCATCTTTGTCAATGTGCAGTTGGCTCTTTCCTTTCAAATTGATTTGAAGTTTGTAGAACAACTGGTCTTGGTGGTCATAAATACAAATTCAGTGAAGAAGACAGAAGGTTTGTTTTATTTTCTCTTGCCTCCTGTCCTAAATATGAACACAACAACTACACAGAACACAATGTGGTATACATCACAATATTATGATTCCAAGCGAACCCACTCACTGATGGATGTGAGAGCAGTAAAAGGTACCAATTCAGAAAAAGGAAAAATTGATTTAAAATATGCAAATGTTTCACATAGAAACATGCTGCTATTTTATACAATATCTATGTCAGATCATTTTATTTTCCATACTGAAATCTCAAGTTGTAGTCTTTAATGCGTTAATCTGTTTTCCTGACTATCCACAGAACTTAGCTGGCTAAGTAATAAGTAGTTTAAAAACCTGATACCTTTTGTTAAAGAAAAAGCTGTGCTTATTAAAAATTCTGAATAAGTTCTTCCTTGATATTTTTAATTTTCTTTTTAAAATATAAATGACTAACTCAACTATAACGTGTGTTTGACAGAAATAATTTGAAAGTAATTATACAGAGCCAAGCATTTAAACTCATGGGTAATTTGAATGCAGCTTCTTTCACCCTTTATAATTATGTACTTCTGGTGTTGTGCTATTGAGTGAACATTACCCTTTAAAAAATGCAGAGAAAGATGTAAGTGTTCAAAATTCACTCTGCGGTATGACACTTCAAGATAAGGTACAGTAAAAGAGTGTAGAACAAAGAAAGCCTTTCTGTGAAGTACAGATGTATTTTCAGCAGGGACTTAGAACTCTCAAAACAGGTATGAGAGACTTTTTTCCTGTTATGAAAACAAATTCACTACTTCGAAGAAAAGAACTGTACAGATAGTGTGTCTACAGACAGAGAGCAGCCATCTATAATCCTAAAATAAATAATCTTATTTTGTCTGATTTTGATTTTGCTTCTGGTTGCTCATCAGTAGATTGAGTGAGATGGCCAGCACTTTAATGGGTTTTAAGCCTACATATATTATTTAAAATGCAGAGATGTTTTACAATCAGTAAAATTGTTTTGGACTTATCTCAGTAAAATAAGAACACAATTTTACAGTAATGGCTCTTCAGTGTGTTTGAATTCTGATTGATAAAGGTCATGTCTCCTCCCTGATCTTGTTCAGCAGGACAACATAACATCCTCTGGTACTGTTCATTTTTCAGTGATCATCCATTAAAGTAAAATAAAAATCATAAATACCAACATTTCAAGAAGGACATTACTTTATTGACCTTTAGCTCCATAACATATTGGAAGTTATTATAACACAGTGAGATTTCTTCCTTACCAGTCTGTAGTGTTGACACAGTAGAGGCTACACATAATTTTTTATTTAATTCTGAAGAGGTTGTGACTTCTTTTCAAGGGTTGAAAAGAAATTTGATATGGCCAGAGGCAAGTGTTTTATAGGAATTAGGTGGTCAATGAAGAAAAGAAATATAAGTGTGACCAACAAATGGAGAGTGCTTCATAATTTATGAAACTATATTTCAGCAGAATTAGCAAGGTAGAAGCATCATATTGGAATTAGGAAAATTTGGAAAACTGTCTCCTGCAGTTAGAAACGACACGTTTTGATTGATGTTATTGAGACCATTCATAACTTGCTGATAGCTGAGTTTTTCAGCACCTCTTTAAAGATAAACCCACAGTTCACAAGAAGCGTTTGTTCTCACTGAGTTTAAGACCAAACTTGTTGCTTTAAGAAAATAATAACTTTATTTATTCAGGTAAATTACAGATTAAACACTGACTTCACGTAAGAATGAAGTTAGAGATAGATACTTGAAAAGCAGAGGTCTGATAATTTGTTATTTTATTACCTGTTCTCCATATTTGCTGTGGATGAATCTAATCTTTGTAAAGATACTATTGCTGGATGTCCAACTTCCTGCTGTGGCCAATGACCACAGTTACCTTAGCAATGAAATGATACAGTCTAGGAAACAGATGTAATTTTGAAGTTAGAAATGGTTAGCATTTCCATCTCTTGCATGGGATGTGGCACAGGTCACCCTTCTGCCCATTCAAGTCTATGTTACAATGCCACACCATACTGCTTGTGCTGTTCAACAAGTGTGCCACCATAGTTACTGTCATAGGGAGTAGAAGGCATTTTTGGTCACATTTGCCAGCTTTCTGCAGTAAAAATGGAATGGGCTGGGTATTTATATGTTTGAAAAAAACCCAGGTCAGAGAAATATAATATATCCCACTTTTTTTTCTAGAATGTCCTGGCAATACATTTATCAATGTCTTATAATATAAATTAATATCCTTACCATTACTGTTTCTGAATCTGACAGATGTTCGTGGTAAAGTAAAATTTCAAATTACAATTGGTTTTCTTTTACTGTTGTTTATTCAATTATTTGAAAGCATTCTACCAATTGAAAATGTAGAATTAATTGCCCACAAGGCACATGATGAATTGAATCAATTTTAATAATGGTGCCTATGACTGAGTAGCAACCAGAAATCAAGTGGTTTGATGATGATTCCTATGTCAGTGAAGATGTGCAGAACAGATTGTCAGACTCCTACTGTCATTTTTTTCAAAGGAGAAATACTGCTGCTTCCCAGGAGTTTGTTATTTTTAGTGACTACTTACAAGCTGATGGTTTCTTCTTTTCTTTCTTTTTTGATACTTCTTTTTAAATTGTGCTTAGAAGGTGGAGAAACTGCCTCATTGAAGCCTAGAAGAGGAGCATACAATGTTGATAGATCCATCATCCCTTTTGGCTCCAACTAAAAAATGAAATAGGTAAACTCTCAATTCAGTTCACTCTGTAGGTTCCCAAGTGCACCAAACATTTATTTACTTCACAGTAGTTTTGTCTTTGATCTCATTTAAGACAGTATTAAGGTCTTATTTGGTGACCTGTTCTGAAAATGAGTAATAGGAAAATATAAAATAATTCAATCAATTGTTGTCAGTCAAGTTTTAAGTTGTTTTTGGAGGTTTACAAAAATGTTATGTTATTAACAACTATGTCCTAGTACTTGTTTAACACACAGTTCTCAAAATTTTGGGGAATGAATGGATCAAAATTCCTTTACTGGTCTGTGGTGGCCTTGGCAGACAGTGGCATAACTGTACTGGTAAAAGTATTAAACACCAAAACATTGTCATCATCATTTAAGATAGAACCAGAGATTTATGTAGATTGGAAAAGACATTTAAGATCATGGAGTCCAATAGTAAACCTAGCATTGTCTAGTCCACCACTCAACCATGCCCTTAAGTGTCTCATCTACCTCCAGGGATCCTGACTCCTCCACTTCCCCAGTCAACCTGCTCCAGTGCTTGGTAACTCTTTTGGTGAAGCATTTTTTCCTCATATCAAATTTAAACCTCCCCTCAAACAATTTGAGGCTATTTCCTCTTGTCCTATAATTTATTATTTGGGAAAAGAGACCAACCCCACCTGACTACAACCTTATTTCAGGTAGTTGAAGAGAGGGATAAGGTCTTCCTTCATCAACTCCTCCTAAGACTTGTGCTCCAGATACTTCACCAGCTTTGTTGCCATTCTCTGGACTCTCTCCAGCAACTCAATGTCTTTCTTGAAGTGAGGGGCCCAAAACTGGACACAGAATTTGAAGTGTTGCCTCACCAGTACTGCATACAGGGGGAAATCACTTCCCTAGTCCTGCTGGGAACACGATTCTGATACAGGTCAGGATCCCATTGACTTATGGACACACTGCTGGCTCATGTTCAGTTGCATTTATATATAACAGTGACAGTCTTTGCATATTCCTTCTACTCTTCTAGAGGAAGCTAGTATATATGGATCACATAGAACCTGCAATTTCTGCCTCTCTGAAACTTTTGATTTGTGAACATGCACAACAATCTACTTACAGTTATTTTCTGGCTTCTTTTGTGCAAGAGCATTAATGATAATTTCAGAAGCTTTCTAAGAGAGTCTCTCAGCTCTGTTGGTGGTGACTGTTTCCTGCTTGTGTGGAATGATCCCTCATCCCTTCAGCAAGAGCTGTACATTCTGCTTGCAGAGACACCTTGATGCTCTATGAGCAGCTTTAACGCACAACCAATCCATCTTTGTCTCAGATACCATGCTGTCTTTTCCCTTCACTTAGCAGGCAAAACAAAATGAACAGAACGCAATATTCCATTCTGTCTCCAGCATTTTACCACATTTGGGGAGTCATGGATTTTTTCCACTAGGAGGAGAAAGTAAACATGGTGTTTCTTTGATGCAATCCTGTTTACAAAGATGGCACAAAATGCTATTTCTATAAACACAATGGGAAGCAGAGGAGAAACAGCAGTAATGTCTTAGTGCCAAAGCATTTTTCAAAGCACTTAGTCTACATGTTCTTTCAGATGTTGTCATTCCCTGAGCTAATTGTGCTTGTGGTTTGTTTCACTGCTTCTCTTCTCTAAGAGTGTGGGTCTTTTTTCCTTCCCCTCTGCATGAAATAGGAAATATGCACAAACCAGCACCCAATGAGATTCCCTCCAGCAGCGTTTGTGTGCTACATAATTTTTGTTTGGCAAAGGGGAATAAGCAATTGTCTCAGTTTAAGGACACTATTTATTTCAGCTATTTGATCCCACAAAAGTTTAAATTAACTGATGTTCTGTTTTTCGAAAAATAATGCAGTTTAAAGATATGGAATTTTAAATGGACTGAAAATTTAATGAATCTTTCAGATTTTTTGTCTCTAATCTGTAATGAATTCTTCATTTGTAATGAAATTTTCTTTCACCTGAAATATGAACTTTTATGATTATGATATTTTGTAACTTTGTACAAGAAATTACACCTTTATAAAAATTAGTTGCTATTGCATTTATTTTCAAATTACAATCTAATTAAAGTCACATAATCTTGCACTATGGACAGTTTTAGTTATGTCTCTTTTCAATAGAAGCAGTGTAATTTCACACTTTCAGACTACTAATTGTACAGTAACGTTTAGACTGTGGCTACAAAAGCCTTTATTCAATTGGTATGTAAATTAATTAGGAGGATTAACGTGTGACTTTATGCCACCAGACATACAATATGACCTCATGCTTTGCCATTAATGACCTTAAAATTTGCAAGTAGAACGATGGTAATGTAATGATTGTGTTGGCAAAATAACTCTGGGTAAAATAAAAGTACATTTCAGATTTCAAATTTTTTTTAAGTTTACAGGACAAATGCTGTTCTATAAAAGAATACTGGATGTTTTATACTAAGATTTTTATCAGAGCCTTTAAGAAATGCTAACATTTTTTAACTCCCTTGGACTCACTCCAACAGGGCAATTACTTCAGGCCGTATTTTCTCATCTGACAAATGAGAATATTGTGGGACACAGTGTCAGAAGACCAGGGGAGGTCAAGGTATAGACCTTTTGGCCATCTGCTTTATCCATATAACCAATCTTGATGAAAAAAACTATCAGTCTATCCAACACAATTTGCTATTGTTAAATCTAAGTTGACTATTCCTGATTACTCACTTACCTACTCATGGACATATATTCCAAAGTGACATACTCTCTTCCAAGACAAAAGAAGAGCTTGGCCAACCCACAGTCATCTAGCCTCTCCTTCTGGCATGTCTTAATGAAGGGAATAACATGAAGTTTTTTTCCAATCATGGATCCCTCCTCCAGCTGTCACTCTTTTTCACTAATGTCATACAGGCACCTTAGAATCATGGCCTACCAAGTCTTTCAGCATTTTCAAGCTGAAATAGCTGATGAAATGTTCCTGCTGCTCAAGCTGATGACTTTGAATATATCCAGTTTCTCTAGGTACTTCTAAGGTGTTGCTTCCAGATGTTAGCTGTCTCACTCCTTCTCAGACTATGCTGTTACACACAGAAGTGTGAAAACAGGCAAAGTCTGTGAAGATCAAGACATAAAGGCACTGAGTTATTTAGCACATGCCATCTCTCACATGTTAGTTCCCCTACCCATCAGCAAACACACCTTTTCCCTGAACTTCTTTTTGCAATTAGTTTAACTGCAAGACCCTTTTTTAATTATCTCTAATATTCCTTTCAAGGTTTAGCTCCAGCTGGGCTCTGTCTTGGATTTTTTCCCTAAGTATCTGAGAAATGGTACGGTACTCTTTTGTTGTCTGTCATTTCCATCTCTTGTACACTGCTTTTTGCATTTTAGTTTGAAAGTTATTAACATATGTATAAAAAAGTAGGTCATACTCAGGATGAATAAGTATTAGACCAGGATAAAAACTTACCAAGTTTAAAGTTCCAGGGATGTGAATATTCTGGTGAGATAGAAAATCTGGACTACAGAGGAGACGTTTTGAAAAGGAAAAATGTTAGAGATACATCAATATGTTTTACAGCCCTATATTTTTGGCAGCTTTTAATTAACAGAACAATGAAAGAAACCAACCAACCAAACTCACAAAAAACCCCAAATGACAGTTTACAGAAAGATGTGGTCAAAATGTAAACTCTGCACGCAGATGACTTTAATAAAACCAGATCATTAAACTAGTACATCTTCATCAACATGTTACTTGACCATAATATTAGGTTTTGATACCATTATTTTAACCTAATTCCTTGTAGTTGAAAAGAATGTCAGGCTCCTAGACTAAGCAGCAGGGATCAAACAAGATGTTGCATGTCAATTCATCCAGATTAAATGTGCCAACAGAAAAGTGGAAAGATCTGTTTTTAAAATGTAACAGAGGATCATAACTCACTCACTCAATATATGTATTTATTCTGTTCTTGTATGCCAGGGTACAGAATGGACACAACTTTAATTTTCTGCCTATGATTCTCCTACATTAATGTGCCATTCTGCATAGGCTGTATTATATCTGTGGGCAAAACATTAAAAAAAATTTACCACACCAGTCAACTGAAAAAGCTGGCAGAGCACATACTGCTAGAGGTGACAGAAGCAGTAGCAGCAGGTCCTGCAGAAAGAAACTTCATCTTGAGCCAGGTGGTACTTAATGCTTTACCCAGTTTATCCACATTAATCTCAAATTGTTTGAACAAAAAACACATCCTTGAAGAAAAGAGTTCTTTAAAAAGTTCCCATTAATGGGCCATTGATGTAATAGCTGGCAGGCTGTCTGTCTTTTCAGAGAAAAGGAACTGAAGTACGGAAAGGATCTGAGGATGGCTTTGGAAAGAACTTGCTATCAGGTAAAATCCAGGTCATTGAATCAAAGCGAAATGAATCATCTCACATGACTGAGAACTGATTCAATAATGCTTTTATTTGCCTTCTTTCTTTCTTTCTTTCTTTTATAACTCCAAATATCCCAAAAAATAAAATGTAGGCTAGGAAAAATAACCTACTAATCATTAAGTAATGGCGTATATTTCCTTTAAATTTAAAAGAAAAGCAAGTTTTACTTTATTTTCTCTCAAGCTGCCTAATTTATAGAATTGAATTTTTAAAATAAACTATATTATTGGGAAAAAAGGAAAAAATAGAACAAAATAAAAGCAAAAAAATACCAAAGAACCCGAGAAAAATCCCTTATGGTTCCCACTTAAAGATTAGAATTAGTTTTGATTAATTTATTTTGTGTCACTAAACATCTAAAAATCCAAACCCCTGTCAGAGGTCTATTCTTTACCCTCTGCGGAGCGGTCTTACACAAGAAGTACTCTACTTTTGGAAGGGTTTAACTCCCATTAATTGAAGGTATGAAGTGGACATCAGTTCTTCAAACAACTACATGAGTAATTCTATAGATAAACAATTTTAACGAGGTACTCACCTGTTACAAAACAAATGCTACACAAAATAACAATATCCTTCATGCCCAGTTCACCCCAGGACTTCAGTCACTGTGAAATATGGAGGGTTTTGCCTGTGCTGTGGAGAATATGTGTGCTTCCCTCAGGTAAGCTGGATATTGTTCTTTCTCTCCCTTCTGTGACCCTTGAGGGTGGAGTCTGGACAGATTGATTAGCGAAAATTAGTGCCTAATATTGAGGATGTTTTATGTATCGTGTGTGTGTGTCTATCTTACTTTTCTCTTTGAAAGTCCGCAGTCCAGATTCCCCAAAAGTATTTCTGTTTTTTGTCAGTCTGATACAGATTTTGATGATGAATTCTGATTAATAAAATGGCAGTTAATTAAATTTCTGTGACTTGATACAATTTATGTAATTTCAAAGCTGAACAAGGCTCTTATAATAATATTCTTCTGTGAAAACCTGTAGCAGGATAATAAAATTTTTAGTTCTGGTCTGAGAATATCTCTGTTGGTAGAAGAAGGCATAATCTTTTTTAATTAGGGCAAAACTTGCTTAATCTGTTGGTTGATTAATCTGTCCAATGCCTAAGTGGCATTGCTATTAAATAACTGTTCTAGTTTTGCTAAGATCTACCCTGTAGAAGTTTCTGGAGGGAGAATTGGATGAACAACTGCTTTATTTCTGACTCAGTAATTTAAATAAATTATAGTCTTCCTAATTAGTCATATCTCTTTTATATCTCCTATGGCCTTGCTCTTGCAGGTGGCAAAGTCTGCAGTACTTAGAAATATTAACACTGAAATTAACATAAAATACTAGCTTGTAGAGTTCCTCATTATGTCTTCATGCTACTAGACAAATATTTTAGTCTCAGTTGTTGATGTCAGAAAAAGATGGGAAATCACTAATGAAAGGTATTACAAAGAAATGTCTAAAAATCTGTATGTTTATTTCATTATGACTCTTCAAATGGCTCACAGTGGAATTCATTGAAAGGTAAAATACTATGTGCCAGATCTAGTTCTATATGTAACTATCTTGTACAGCCAGCTGGAGAACTTGGAAGAAACTTTCTCATACCAACTTTTCCTATTTGGGAGTAGTGTTAATAGCTTTTTGCTTATGAAAGTATACAAATCATATTATAAATGGAAAGAAAAAAATTATAGCAGCTCAGATCACTTTTACATCACCCCAGGTACAAATTCTTGCTAATCAGAACAGCTCTCAGCTGCATTTCTTGAACATTATCTGAACCGCAAGAAGTCCAAAATCAAAATATATCGAATAGTAACAGCTGGGCTTTATTGGTGAGCCAGATTTCCCCAGAGTTTTAGTAGCACAAACAAAATATTTTTTAGTGGTCTATTACAGACTAATCAGTTTAGCACACTCAATGTGGGGTTTTGTGGATACCTCTCTCAGGTTTTTCTCTGTGTAAGACATCATTCAGTGTAATAGTATTCCCCAAAGACTGATGTTCCTTCCCCTTGGTTGGAATCCCCAGAGCTCAGGTCAGTTTTTCCTTGCAGAAAATCAGGCAGGACTAAAACCTTCCTGGCTACATGAAATATAAAGTATGGTGTGTGAGATGTCAGCCACTGAGTGTTACAACTATTCCCTAATCCCTTTCCCCTCCCCATACAGCAATTTTAATTGTTAGTGGAAGAAGAAATAGAAGTGTGAAGTCCTTGTGAGAAACTGGTAGTGTCTGAAAACCTGGGCTAATTCCAGTGACAACCTACAAATACATGCCTTAGGTATGCTTACTGTTGTAGCAGCTGATCTTCCAGTCTCTGATAAATGATAGCTCACTTCAGTGAAAATAAACAGAATATATGATATTGATTTTACCATGGCTCATTGAAAGGTCTGTTGTATAGGTAATATTGTGGAATTGCAATATGATAAAGTGACTACTGGACAGGAACATTCATTGTCCCTTCTATCTCCTCAATTTTCTCCTACTTTATTGCTGCTTCATGGGACTATGTAATCCCTTAAAAACAATATATATATACTTATTAATATTTTTTGCAGTCAGGGAAAAAAAAAAAGTTGAATCAACTTTACATGTAGTCATAAATATGTTCAGCTTATATAATTTCTTGATGTTCCTAGAGCTCCTTGTATACGTCAATTTAATCATCAGCCTAAATATTTCCATGTTCAAGTCTCGAATTTCCATGACACCTGAACATCTTATTTGGAAATGCATTTCAAAAAAATTGCATTTCAGAGCTGTCTTTAGTACCTTAGTATAGCACAGATGTGGATGTATACCCTGGCATGATTTCAGAGCTTTGACAAATATAAGCTTTGTCATATAGATACAGGTATATGCCTAGCTTGGTTTAGCACTGAGAGGAACTACAGAAAATGAAGAATGGGTAGTTACTTGCTGTTTTTTTCTGTCACTATTAGTAATTTTTTTTTTCTTCTTAAACTTATATTGCAAGGACGGAGCAGAATAATAAACCAGAAATGGTCAGAGCTAAGGAGCAGTGAGCTTAATTGATGCTTTATAACAACTTTTGAATAAATCAACAAAACTTTTGCTAAACCTTCATTTGCTTTTGCTCTCAATAGAAAGTACATATTTATGGGTGAAATTTCTAAACCAAAAATTACTTTACCAGCAGTAATCTCCTGTTGACAGCAGTAGGGAGTCTGCATGTACATACAGGATTTTATAATGCCGAAGTCTTGCCAAAGACTGCCTGAATCGTATTATCGTCCCCAGCTCAGAGCGAGTATAAAATAATTAGTCGTTTACAGTTCTTGATTAATTGGATCCAACTTTCAGTTAGCATCAGACTCCTTGTTATAGAAGATGTAATGGAGCTGTGATAGCTATGAGAAATAATGAGAAGAGGAAATTAATATAAAATAAAAATGTCAGAGCAATGGATCAAGTGTGTTGAGACGAAAAAGGGGAAAAAGAGGACAAGTTATTCATCATAGTGTGTGTTGCCACATGATGCTTGAGACCTAGGATAATCTCTTGTTTTTATTCACCGTGCTGTAGATACTATTTACATTTTAAAGCAGAATTTTGAGTGAGATCCCAAGTAAAATGTATGCAAGTGCTGGGTTAAATACAGTGTTACTGTTGTTATCTTTTGAGGCACTAAAGCTAACTTCAGTTAGAGCTACACAGGTGGGGAATTTCTAAAACAGATATAGACATAAAAATTAATGCTTTTAAGTCCTTCTGACCCTGTGCATTTCTAGTACTGCTCTTTTCCTTCATCCTTGCTTTCCATACAGCAACCTTCACTGACTTTTTGGTTGCAGGAGGTACCTCTGGGTATCCAGGAAAAGTAATTTCAACCTCCTGAGAAATCTGGCTGCATATCTATTCACCAATCTTCTCAGGATCCCCTGATCTCTTCTTCTTCCCCATATCATTTCTCACTCTTTTGGTCACCACTTTTTGTGATCAAGAAGAATCCCTAAACTGAGTAATCTTCCCTGATCGTATGATCATCAAGTTGCACCTTTCTGTATGATCTTCCTTTTTCTTCTCCTCTTTCGTAAGCCTGCTATAAATATATCTAACGGTTTATGTTTAATAAAAGGATCAGCTTGAAGTAAATTTTTTTGCTACTACTGTGAATTTCATTAAATTTATATTCATAAGTGGGTTTGAGGGAAAGATTTTGTGTATGTGGGTTCATAGATTTAAATCAAAATGTCAAACATTACAAAAATTTTGCAAAGCCGATTATTTCTGAAAAAAAATGTAGACCTCAGAAATCTCAGCAAGCGATGGAAGCACCAAAGTTATAGGAATTCTTATGGTCATGGTATGCTCAGTTGTCATCTGCAAATTGAATGTGTGAATAGAACCTGTCTTTTCTACTTCTGCCTTTCTGAGATTGGGCTTCCAGAGAGCACAGACAGCAACAAAGTTAAATGATTCCTTTTCACTCTATGCACACATTCTTTTGGGGATAATTAATTAGAAACATTTAACTATCTAAGAAATTAGCCACAGGCAAGATCTCTATTCTGAAGTGTCAGATAGCAGTGAAATACGTTTTGAATGTGGAAATTCTGGAAGATATTTATTTGAATGAACTTTTTTATACAAGTTGTCAGAGCTGTCATAAGTGTCCTCAGCACATCTGACACCATAGTGGAGCAAAGGATTTAAATAAACATCTGTGCTTTACTATAGATAGTTAAGGTCTGGCCAGATTCTGCAAAATATAAAATAATCTTAAAATAACTCCAAATGTATTAATTAACAATATTTTCAAAAGGACTTATACATTAGGTGAGGATACAATCTTTCAGAAATGCTTTGACCTTGCTGCACAGCCCCAAAGCAAGCCTGATGAGATAAAAAGAGTGGAATCTCATGTTGATCAGTCAGGTATCTATTTTCTTATTCTAGAATTATTTTTTACTTTTAAATGAGGTACTCCTAGCATAGCAAATGCTAAGTTTAGACAATGCACTGGTAGAATTTGAGTGATGTGCAATACAAGAGAAATGTAATGTTCCAAACTTGCAATATGTTTTTTGAATATTTTTCAATAGCACATACATTACTAAAGTACTTTCAAAATACAATATGGGGGTTTTTTTTGTTTATTATACTGAAAGCCTTATACTATCTATAATCTACAGTAAATATTTCTAATTGCTGTTAATCAAATGCCATACAGTATGTATCATAACTTAAATATGTTGTATTAATAATATTCTTCTGAGTCATAGAAAAAGGTACCATATGGTACCAAAAAAGAAATTGAAATTCAGTACCAGCTGAAAATTTATGTCATATTTTTCTCTTCAGAAAGTCCATTTCTAAATTTAATGACCTATATGTATATGTTGGTAATGGAATGTCAAATATTTCGTGGAATAAATTACAGCCAAAAATATGTGCTCCAGGGTGATTTTTACCCCTAGAAATTTTTGTTGAGTAAATGAGTAGTACTAAATTTCAGTACAGTGAAATGAAAGAATAAAAAATTATTCCTCAGTGGTCAGTGGAACCTGGTGTAAACTCTGTTGTCCACTATGTTTCCTGTGGGAATGGACCACCTAACAACTCTTAATTACCTGGAGTACTGTATTTTCAGTTTCAATCTCAATACATTTTACCTAATTTAGACCTTAATTCTAAGGTACCACTGCACTGCAAGTTTCCTTCTGCTGAAAAGTATGTGAGCAAGAAGAGACATTTTCAAATGAATATTATCTAGTTAAAAAAATCTGAATATGCAGCTATTTTTAAGGAAGAATGTGGAATAGAAAAAACATCTGTAGAATTTATTTTTCTTTGTGATTATACATGATCCAGTTAGATGCATTTGCACCTAAGTAACAAAATTAATAGGTTATTCAATGTCATATACTTATTGTAGTCCTTCACTGCCCAAAGCAGTCAGTTGAGAAGCATTCAAGTGCACGAATGCATGTGTATATCTACCTATAAAAAATGTTTGATGTAAAATGTTTTGCATTTATATTTATTTTGGGGACATAATCTCACGATATTATCTGAAATGTGTTATTAAGTGAATAGATTTAGTTAAGGAATATCATGTGGGCTGGAATATGATTAGCAGCTCTAATGGCATTTGATATATCAGATACATTAGCACTCAGGTGAAAAATGTAGAAGATCTCCCACACAAAGCACGCTACGTTAACTGTAACTAAATGGGGGGGAAAAGTTGCTTTAATATGAGCTATTAAATACATCAAGAAATAAAATTACTCCACTTTCTGTGTCTTATTGTATGAAAATGCATTGCATGAAATGTTTCAGAACAATGAAAGCTAATAAAATGAATATAATCACATATGTAACTTCATTGAAATTTATGGTAAATACAGTATATTTGTTCTTAAATATTTAAAATAGACTATTATAATAAATGTGGCATTAAATGCCTGGGTTCTTTAGTTTTGTTTTTTTTTAATAATACTGATAAGAAGGTACTCCAGAGCTGAAAAAGAAGGATAATTTCTTTTTTGTTTAAAAGGAGATGGTCAGACTCCTTCAGATAAATTTGCTTAACAGTAGTTGTTTTTGTTTATGCATTCTGTGTAGGCCTTCAAAATTATACTAGAAATTGTCCATGTGGAAACTTGAGGAATAAGGCAGGGAAAAGAGAGGCCTGAAAGAAAGAAAGGAAGAGAAAATAGATGCAAAAGAATAGATTTAGCTGTAATGTTGTTGCCACTAGCCTACTGCCAAATATAACAGCTGTCTCCAGGACACAGAAGATGTGTGCTGAAGGGAAAAAGCACAACTTACACAGAACCTTTATTCAGTTTTGCATCCTACACTGTTGGTGGGTGTTAGTGTTGCATAAGATTCAGAAAGGTGAAAGCTCTTCAGCTGGAAGACCAATTTATAGGTAGACCCCAGAGGAGATGCACTTTGGAAAATATGAAAGTGAGCACACTGTTAAGCCTACGACTTGGCTGGACCTTTGCGTGCTGGGGTGTGAGAATGCCACGTGGTAGAGTTTGCAAGAGACCATAGTGTCTGGTACTGCTTCAGGATCCACACCCTGGGCTTTGCAAAAACCCTTGAAAGGGAGTAAATATATCAGGAAGACCTTTGCCCAGTTCTCACCATCTGTCTGCCCCGCAGACAACAGCAAGCATGAAAATGCTGTTAAAGAGAAGTTGCTGTCATAGTGCTTACAGGTGTTTGCTTAAAAACCAATTTGTTTATAAGAAAAATTTTCTAAACAAAAGTCAAGACCATGATACTAAAATAATCCAGTAATAAACCTGTGATATTTAGGGTGGGAAAGGGCAGGACAGTGAATGAGAAGGTCTGCACAGTAGTTATAGTGGGGAAGTATTTTTAAAAATCTGTGGAAGTACAAACAAAATCTGTGTGAGGAATTAACTCCGTTTTAAATATGCAAATAACTTATTTGTGAAAGAACCAATATTGTTTTCACCACTGAGAAGGAAACTGCCACATTAATTTACTTCACAGTAGAAAAAGCACTGGGAGAGTAAAATAAGCTTTGCTCTATGCTGGATTTCAATGAATATATATTCATGTTTCATTGGAGTATGTATACATTTTGTTGTTGTTCTCCTCCTCTCATGTTCCCCCAAATTTTTCAAAGAGAGTTCCATTAAGCTTAATTTTGTACATAAAAATGTAGTTGGTATGGGGGAAAAAGTTATACAGTCAAGCTGACGTTTGGGGGGGAATTAAGTACAATAAAGGTTTAAAATCAATGATTAAGCAGAAATTTTTCATTTTACCTCTCGAACAGGGAGGAGCTTCTCATCAATTAACTCTTTTTATACTGAGGTAGACCATAGGTATTGTAAATTATTTTAAGTGCAGTCACTGAATTTTTTGGAGAGTGCATCAGGGTCCACAAAATAGTAAACAGTATGTCAAATCTGCAGTTCGATTTACAGGAGGTTTTTTGAGACTGAGTTCTCTAAGAACTGTCTTTTTCAGATGATGACATACTATAGCAGAACAACAAAAACCTGCCTGAATTAGAGGTCTGGGAGACTTTTTCGTGAGAGGTCTGCTTTTTATGCAAAACAATGCATCAAAATTAAAAAGGATGTAAATGCTACAGTAGCCAGGCCATCAATGGTCAGGCTGAGTACAGGAAGCCTTAGCAGCTCTTTAAACAGAGGTGTGCCAGTCTCAGAGGGAGGCTGATCAGTAAGTAATTAATTGGTGGATTTCTAAAATCCATAAAGTGCAACTGGAATAATCAAGTTAATTTCCTGCATAAATATGGACACTAGGCCTGCCTAAATTATTGCTGTTTGAAATCCTAAATACTTAGCCAAACATTAAAGGACTTGACCACCTCATTCTCTTAAAAGACATAGTCTGTCACCACAAGAAAGGATTTTGCTAAGAATTGACAAGAAATAAATCACTTGGATTTACTTTAGGTCTGCCCAGGTTTTCCAAGAGCCATTTTAGGCTGTGTGCTACAATTCTTAAGAAAAAAAGAAGAGGAATCAGATTATATTTAATATTTCTATTAAAGAAAAATTTTAGGCTCCCCACTGTGTGCATCCTGTTGAATCACATACACTGGGATTCCCTTTTTCCAGTAATATCTTGGAACACACAAACTCATTTTAAGGAATACTATTTTTGTTTATTTGGTGAGTTTGATTTTCCTTTATCAAAAAATGTGTGCCATTGTATTAAAAAAAAGCACAGTCCAGGAGTCAAAGTCTTAGTTCCAGCTGGTTGCTATTCCAACACAGACATAATTTTAGGAATCTCATTTATCAGATTTCAGACTGAAACCTCCATTTTACACAATAGGAAGTCTGAACTGGTTTTGAAGCCTAAATTGATCTCCTAGTAACTATTAATCTTGTTTTGCGCAAATTTTGAAAAGCGAGTGATGGGACCCATATAGTCAATTGCAATGGCTTTGTTTACTTGAGGTTTGTTTTTTGCTTTTGGGTTTTTTTATCTATTCCTTTGGACTGAAATTCTTGTACAGCATGCCACTTACATATATTCTATAGGTGATTATTCTCATCTATAGAGTCATGTAAAGGGTTATTTGTTTGGGGTTTTTTTTTCCATTTGATTACAAATAAATTCATTTCATTCAAAATTGATTTCATTTTCCAAATATGCATATATTCTTCATGCTAGGAGCAAATCTATCACTGTAACTTCGTGCAACACAGTTGGCTGTGCTTATAGAGCTCTCCAATATGAGAATGCATTAGTGCATTAAATAAGTTTCACTAATGCACCTTCATATTCATTACTGGAACAAATGATAATTTTTTTTTGGCATGACAAGTGCATAGAAATCTGTGCTTTTGTGACTCTATAAAGTTGCTTTTTCTAATGAAGACAAAGACAAGGAAACTGAAATAAAGCTTGTTTTGAAGTTTTTTCATTTATTCTGATTTGTCTTAAATTATAGGTCTACTGAGAATTCACACGTGTTTTGTATAAATTTAGGCTGTCACTTTGCCTTTGAAATGCAAGTCTCTGAAACATGTTTCAGAATCAAATGCAGGTACACAGAATATGGAGAACTGTGTTCAATGCTAATAAACATAGTTTATTTGGGAAGATTTCTTTTGAAATACAGCCACCCTCATTCCATTTCCTTTTTATGATGTAATTTATTGAAAAATATATATAAGAGGAGATAATTTATATAAGAAATTACGTTTCATATCCTGAATTCTTGTCCATGAGAGAATTGTTAGACAGTTCTCAGCAATGGAGACATCCAAGGATATCTCATCACCTGTCCAATATTTTCATTAGAGAGAGAGTTTCTTGTTTAATAGGATTGATATCTTCTAGCTAAATTTACTATAAATTCACAATGGGAGCTTTTTTATCAAGATGGACTTTCCTTTTTCTTAGTTTTTAAGATTCATATCTGTCTATGTTCTACATGTGAAATCAAATATGAAGAATAACTCCTTGAAATTTTGAATAAAAGCCTGAAATAGTCTATTTTTATGTATAATATATCCTTCCTTTTCTCATTTTCCTGTTTTGATGAGAGAATTGGAAACAAGATGTAAACCCTCAAGGCTTTTTTTTTTCCATACATTATCCTTAAATAATCTGCTTGTAAAATATGAAGTGATAAAACAAGATAAAATAAGGGAGTTTTACCCGCAATATTTTGTTTGTAAGGTAATCTTAAGATTGAAGAAAATTATTCCATTTCAATAGAATGAGTAGTAGCCAATGGTCCTTTTCATCTTTATTATCATTATATTCATATAGTTATTTATTTATTTATTTATTTAGTGGTAATCAGGATATTCAGGGAAGGTTTATCTAATTTAATCACAGCAAAACCACTCAACAATACCTCAGAGCTAAGGAAAAGCTTTCTGAACAATCTAAAAGGTTTAGACATGCTTGAACGTGCTCTGAATTCTGCAGTGTACTCCCACAGGGTACATGGTGTTTATATTATGGTTTTTTTCCCCTCCTTATTTCCTAATACATTATTTCTCTCATTAACTATTTAATTATATTACAGTAGCGTCTAAATGCCCTACTCCATTTGTCTGGAATTATGCAACAGGGGTTTCGTTTTGCTTTATTTTCCTCTAATACCTGAATCTGTTTCTCTCTGGTCACACAGAGCTGCTGACACTTTGGGCTGCATTAACACAAGTTCTGTGGGTCTCTGGAGAGACACACTAAACTTGCCTTGAGTTCTAGAGATGAAAGTTAATGTATGAATTCAAAGTAAGACCCCATTCACTGAAATTCAAATGAGAGCTGAAGGAAGCAAATATGTAGCTAAAACATTGATTACAGGAAATTTGAAGAATCTTTCATCAAGTGTTGAAATTTTAAGTGCACATATGTCACCTTATGGTCCAGCCAGTGGTGGAGAGAGAAGAATGGAAAACAAAACAAGAAATGCTTCGTATTTTACATGAAAACTGTTGGGAAACTTCTTGTTGAATATGACACCTATAATTAAACTGAAACAAGGTCTCTTAATCAGTAAAATTCTATTTTTTTTGTAATGTATGTATTTAAGTTCTTCCAAGGAAAAATCAGGTTGTAGTTTTGCTGTGGTATTTTTAACACCAAACATTAAAAATTATTAATTATGTATTTGTTTTGTTTCTTTTTAATGAGCAGTAAATTAACTGAAGACACAGAAAAAAAAATTTAAAAAGGCAAAAATAAAATAAGCAAAAAACCCCCAACTGTGGCACTAGGACACAAAAGAAGCACTCTGAAACCGAGTTCTTTACAGGTCGCCGGCCAGAGGGAAAAGAGGGCTTGGTTGTTTATTCTTTTCATATTGATATGTTTCTAGGAATAACCCTGGATTGGAGGACAAGGTTACCACCTCCTCCATCTTCATTGGTTAACAGAACAGTCCATCAAACATTCTCCACCCAGGAGAAGAAATGTAAGCAAAAGTTACAGTTACTAAAACATTGCTATGTTTATAGAAAGTGTGTGAGAAACTTTATCAAAGAATGAACACATAGAAACTGCAAGAGACAGGACAACACCCAACCAAACCAAAACCGTGAAGAGCCAAACAGATTGGAAATGTTTTTGAAAATTGAAGTATGAAATCATGAAATTATAAAAGCCTGTGGGCTGGAACAGACTTTCGAAGACCATGTAGTCCATCCTCCCCTCCCCTGGGCAGGAATGTCTTTCACTAACTCTTTCCCTACAGCAATAATGTTTTTAAATTAAATGACTGACTGAAAAACCTCCAAGTAGCAAGAAATCTTAAAAAAAAAACCAAAAAAAACCCAAAAAAACAGAGCGAAAGATTTGAATTAAGGAGGGGAATACTTTTTTGGTGGTCTGTTGGAGGTTTTTGGTTTAACATAGGTGGATCTTTAAATACTTGAATTCTAATGGATCATAAATCCTTTTTCTTTTCTCATCTTTATTTTTGTCAGGTATAGTACAGGGGCATACACATTAGTATTTTTGTGCACGCATCCTATGTATTCCAAATTTCTATGTTTCTCCAAGGACTGGTGTCAGAAAGCATGATCTGGTTTCCCTTTGGTTGAAACAAAATAAAACACAAAAAAAGACTCACCCTAGGAACACACATTATACACTCCAGCTGCATATTCAATAAGTGGAACAAATTTAGATACGAAGGAAATAAACCTCCTTAAAAAAATACATAGTGTATGATGTCAGGACCCCTCAGTGGGGTTACATTTTGCAGAGCTTATGTTTCCAGTCTTCACATCTTGTTAATAATAAGTATAGTCGACTTTCCTTATAGTAAGGATGAGTGCTTGTGTGTTCTTCCATTTATAAAGTTGTTCAAAAGGTATTTAGTCCTTAGTACATAGATTCATGAGAAGAAGATGCAACCTTTAATGGGTATCATGTGGTAAGTTTTGAGCTTAATTTGGAACTAAAGGGATTGTCTCACCTTTTGTCAGACAATGATCGATTAACTGTGTGTAAGGCATAATTAGGGAAAACACATGCAGAACTTTAAATTAAGAACTCCTGGATTATGCTGGTTATTTTCTCACATCTTTTACTTATCTGTAGTCAGCCAAATACTTAAATGGGCTTGGAATATACTTGTTCTATTTTCTTATGTTAATGTACAAATGTAGTAAAGAAAGAGAACCAGACAATATACCTACATGCCTATTTTGGGGAGGGCAAAAAAAAAAACCAAAACAAACCCCTTGCTGTTTAATATTATATGTTTCTTCATAATATTATTAATTTCCTTTCTATTGTCTTTTTAAAATGCACAATGAAGAAGGCAAGAAAGCAGGAAGTTTACAGTAATCAAAAAGGAGAATTAACATCAGCATATTAAAGTCATATATTTTCACCCTTCTTCCCCTCACGAAGTCTCAGTTACTTCTGGGAGCCACATAACATGGCAGACTGAAATTGCAAGAGAGGCTTGAGTAAATTCTCCCACAGACGTGGACGAGTTGAACCCAAATAGCACACCTAGGTCTCAATATCCTCTTCAAACGTACGGACTTCTATCTTGAATCTCATTTCCCATGTTATAAGGGGTTACTGTAAGAAAACCACTTGCAGAAGGACATTAAGGTGTACTCATAATGGAAGCCAACACTTTCTACTATCAACTCTTAAGATTAGGCAAAATATTTTCATGTGTGTTTTATTTTCATCCAGAACTAATCCTCTATGAATCTAAAAGAGAAAAAATAGTAGCAAGATATGGCCTAAAAACATACAGGTACTAACCACATGTATTCCAAGAACAAAAAATGAAGAAACATATGAAGAAAGTAAAATTATGCAGGAGTTCATTTCACAATAATGAAAAAGGGACTTCAAAAAGTTAACTAAATGTTTATATGCATACACATTGCAGTTTTTTCAGTCATTACGTATGTATGCAAAATACAATATACAGTAGCAAAAAAGTCTCACTTTCTGTCACTGAAGTTTTCGTCTTTGAATTGCATATCTCTATTCCCTCTGGAGTTCCCCATTAGAAGTTCTTTTCTGCTATGAAAATCTAATGCAAGACAGGCAGGGTAAAGCTAGGAGAATATATTCTGAATTTATTAACCAGTATTTTGTCTCCAGTGAAGAATGACAGAGAAACAGGAAAGACAAACATTTATCTAAATTGAGTTCTTTTACTTATTGAGAATTACCAGTTGCAGGAAACTAGTGGTTCTAAAGATTTAGTCAAACATAATTTTTTTAGTGCATCATATTATATAGAAGGGGCTTTAATGTTCTCTAGAAATCTGCCTTGTAACAGTGAAATCACACTACTATTTAAGTTTAAAAATTAAATAGGCACAGTGTATAATTGTGGTTTATAGAAATCAGCTCTCCTAAAGTTTTGAGGTACCCAGGTCAAAGTACTTTTAAAGCAATTACAACTTCTGTTGCCCAGGCAGGTAACATGTCACAGAGTTACAATGTGCACCACTCCATGATCACCTTTTTCACCCTCTGCCCAGTGTGCTATTGCTGTCTTTTGAGGTATTGAAACATGTTTGCATGACTGGACTACAGCACACCAAAAATATCTAGTATGCTATGCCAACAGCGTCACCTCTGCTTCCATCTGGGTCTCTGATTGATTCCAAAAAGATAATAAACTGTACTAGTAGATAACTTGGAAAGGAAAAATAAACCAAACAACAAACAAGCAAACAAAAATAAACCCCACCAAAACCCCATCAAAACCCCACCAAACCAAAACAAAAGCCCTAATAATTTTTTCTCCTGGCAATACCTGAGAATTTCTTGTGAATCTATGTCTTGTTCTAATGCTCTGCAAACCAAGTGACTATGCTTTGCTTGGTGTCTTGGGCCTAATCCCTAATAATCCTCAGGGATTACCAAACCCTTTTTCCTGGAAAAAACCAACTGTTGCATTCTTCCTTTCTCCATCTGATTCCAAAAAAGATGCAGCTGAGAAGAATATGTAGTCAAAGGTCAGAACTTTACTAAGGAATTTTGGTAAACCAAAATCTGTTTTGGTTGCTAAATTGGTTCTCTATTTCCTTCCATGTCACATCCCAAAATTCAATCAGAAACCTCCTAGAAACTGACATGTCAATGTTACTTATTCAAACCAGTGAACATGAATGAATCATACCTTCTAAAATAATGATACCACTAGAAATAGTTATTATATATTTTTAATTTGTTCAAGCTAATAGATTTTTATGAATAGAAGCTGAGACACCGATGTAGCTGTTTGGACCCAGGTTGCTGAGGGGCCAAGAAAATCAGCAGCTTGTCACTGGTAGCTCTGGCTGAAGCAGCAGATGCTGAGAGGGGGGAGGCGTGAGTGATTCTTATTCTAAAATTAATAAATAGCACACAAACCACACTGTCTTTAAGGCTAGCGGGTGGCTTTCAGCTTTAAAAAGACTTCCATCAAGCCTTTCCTTATTGTGAAGGAAGATAACTTTGGGGTGTTTCGGGCTGGGCTGCTGCACAGTGAGGTCTTGGCAGTTTATCAGCTTGAGCAGCAGATGCTGTAATTGTGTGAGTGGAAGAAAAAAGGAATCTAATAATCTAAAATTATTTAAGGAAGATGTTTTGAAAAATAAACGCTAAAAAAATTAGGAAACATTTAAACAGAAAATCACTATGAACTCAGGATTTTGGTGGTTCCTAAACAATAGTGGAAATTGCAGAATTGAGGTTGGAAGGGATTTCTGGAGGTCACCTAGACAAAACCCCTTGCTCAAACAGGGCCACCTAGAGTTGGGTGTTTGGAAGAGATGATCTTGAAGGTCTCTTCCAGCTAAAACCATTCTGTGATTCTATGACTTGAGATATTATGATCTGTTTACATGGAAAATGTACAAATATTTATGGCAAGGACTGTACCACAGCCAGTAACCTAGAAATGTGAGTGTTACAACACCATAAATTATTCTAGAGCAAGGCAGCATGGGAAACTTTTTAATCCCTTTCAAAATATGTGTTATTTTGGGCTGTGTTTGTATGTGTTTTATGTAGTGAACAATTAGATCTGATCAAGTGCTTGCATATGCTTCAAGGGGTGGTTGTTGGGGCAAAGGCCAAAGGAGCTTCTGTTTAAAAAAATTTGGCTGGACATAAATCCTTCAGCATAAAATATAGAGGCTCTGTGGGGCTGTGGCTTTAGTAACTTAAGCCCCAAGGAAATCTGTTCATGTTGATCGTGACTTTTCACTTCACCTGGTAGAGTTCTGCTAATGTGAGTGCCTGCTTTACCCCAGGGCGTGGGGAACACAAGAGACCTCTGCAGTCATGTCCTAAAGATTTTCAGTCTCTTCATGCCTGTTTAATGAAAGCAGGGTCTATATCTCTTTCTTGGCAATATATTTATTCATCATTCTCAAAGTGCTCTAGCACTAAGGCTATATTCATATACATTCAGCTGCATCTCTATTTACATCTTAGGGTGGGGGACTGAATTTCCGTGATACTGAGTAATTTCAATGTAAAAACTTGTTATGTAACAGTAGAAATTAGTTACTTTGTCAAATAGCTTTGGCACTAAAGTGATATTCAGAAAACTTCAATTCTATCTTTTTCTGTGAAATAGTGCAAGAAGTGGTTCATAATTAAAAACAACTTTTTACGCAGTATTTTTTAGAGGCATGGCAAAACATCAATCACATTTTTTTTTAAGGATTATCTAGGATTATCTACTAAGGCTAAACATGGTGATTGTTCAGAATGTTAGCTGTCACTTCATTTTTTGCCAAAAAGGGGAAAATACTGCTCTTTCGTTTCCTAGAATTTTGAAAATGAAGATAATTGCAAAGACATGATACCTATTAAAAACAAAACAGAAAGAACAGATAGTGTAAAAATGAATTGAGTATAAGCAGATGAAATTTTGGAAACAGTGATAATTCCCAACACTTAGATTTTTGGGCATAGTCATATTGTAAAATATGCTGCCATTTATCAACTTTAAAAAGTTTGAGGATTTTTTTTTTTCATATAGAAAAATCTAGGGTGGTGCTTTTTTTTTCCCTTTTCCTTTCTCTTTTTTAACCTGTGGCTTGAAAGAAAGCAGCAGTGAGAATGAATTTCATGCTAGTAGACACTTTTAAGACTAGATTTAGGTGCAGTCACATTAGCTTAGATAATGGGAGAATTTTTCTTCATTGAAAATGCTCCCTGTCGCTTAAGAAGAACTCACTGAGGCAGCCTGCCATCTAGCTTTTTCACAGCAAAATAGGCTTGCAGACTGCAGATGAGAGACTAGGGAGCAGAGACAATTTTAACTTAGCCATCCCTAATTTATCTCAAGCTTTTTCAATTCATCTTCACTGCTCTATGCACACTGGAACACCAGATTGTCAACCCCTGGGAAAAGAATGCAGCCAGGGATCTAGAGAGCTGTCACATCCCGAGAAATATTTAAATTGTGCTGATTTTCTTCTGGAGTGCTGAGCAGAGGGAATGAAACTCTCCATCAAGTCATAGCTTTGCGGGCAATAGATCAGAGGATACTGCCAGTTTTTCTAATGGATTATTGTTATCGGGCAGGTTCTTCCTGAAGGTATGTAGTTACTCTCTCAATTCATTACCCACTCTATTTATCAGGCAATGATCTAATGAACTAGTAATCCAGATACATTAAGAAAAATATAAACTAAGTAGTCTGTATTGATTGAATGATGGTACTTTATTGCAGCATGTTTGCAGGTAAAATACTCTGATCTACTTACTGTAGATGTGTTGTACCTACTGCCAAGTGCTTTGTCAGCAATCCCCCCAGGCAAAAAACAATCCCTTAACCTTTAAACAAAAAAGCAAAAATCCATTGTGCTGCATATAACAGTGCCACAAGTTGATGCTGACTGTCCAGAGAATGTTGTTTTTTGAAACAATGAATAATCAATAGTAAAATCATAGTTCTGATTTTGAATTTGTTATAGATGATTATTAATTTTGCAAAATATTTTCCAAAGCTGGATATATGCAGAACTCCCCTTAAAGTACTACAAATTAATTCTGGAGTTAGATATTTGCTTGTTTACTATGTTATTCTACCCTTTCACATGGGGAGCTACAATATTTCATTCTGAAAATCTCTGATAGATATGTGACAGAAGTCTGTTGTTGCATCTGTGCTGCCACACTCCAGGAGCTGCTCAGTAAAGCATGAGGATTATATACCACAACAGGAGGTTTAAAAATAAAATCTGTAATGAATTTCTTGCCTTTTAAACTTCTCTGTTTATATAGGAGTTATAGCATGTTCCTCCTAATCTGAATTGCTTACTGCACGTCTGTAGCTTGTGAGGCAGCCTGACCTAAAAATGAAAGATCTCTAAATTGCAGAAGCAGCCAGACATTTTTGAACTATTCCAAGCGCGGGAGTTGCTGCAGAGATGGAAAAAGCACTGCCACGTTTATGTTAAAGTCCTGGCCTTGTTTCATTTCCAAGTTGGCACTCTACCTGAGTACAAACTCTGAGACTTGAACACAAATTGGCAGGTGCAGGGCTCAGCAAGAGTTAAGCCCTGAGGAAAATAAAAATTCTTATCTGTAGGTTCTTGTCCAGCACACTGGCTGGGCTGCTGTCATGCTACCAAGAGTAAATGATGTATGAGCTTGTCTGTGGTGTACTTGATAGTGCAGTGGATATGCTGAACTGGATTTTTAGTTACAAGTGACAGATGTTTGTCATATTTTTGGATATTCTGCTGAAAGAAAGCAATAAGATAGAAATAGGTAACAAAGCTGGTTGAGAAGGGGGTCTCAAAGCCCATATTGGTTAAAAGCAGTAAGTCTGAGATAAGAACATATTCTACTATGTTTATCTTCCTCTAGTTAAGGAATATAGTATATTCAAGGCGTTAATAAAAAATTACAGTAGTACATGTTGCTCCTGTATGCAACACCTGAGAGTTCCTTTCCTTTAGTGCCTTGGAAAGGCTAAAGGAAAAAAAGAGACTGATTCTATCCCATTTCCAATGAACTCTCTTAAAGCAATTCCTTTCCTATGGACCTCAGAAAGACTCAGGTAAAGAGGCTTTCATTAAGCTCTCCCTAGAGGCTCCCACCATCAGCAAGATATTTTTTAAAGGAAATGTGCACATTAGCTGGTTTTTTCCCCATCTCCTAAACCTCTCATTTAAATATATAGAGGCATCATAAGATGCTTTTAGATACCCATGGATATTCCAGCATTTTATGCAATCACTTATGAAAGTCACAACCTGAGAGGGTAATAGAGCCTTTTCTTATTATTTACTGCTCATATGAAAAACTAACTTTTCTAGATCACATTCCATTTTGTCTCCTTTGGGCCCAATTATATGTTTCCTTTGAAATGTTTGGCTACTTTAACCACTAGCTATTTAAATATATTTTTTTCTGATATGTGGGATTGGGGAGTAACCAAGAGCAACACAAAATTATCTAGATCTTTTCTCCAAAGTAAGATGAAACAAAACACATTAAAACTAGATTTAAATGGGAGGATGATATTAAATAATAGCAAGTAAATGATAATTAATAGTTTTATGTTCTATCTTTACCTTCACAATGTGGGGTTTTTTTCTTTTTTGTCTATCATGATGTGCAGTAATAGCTCTGCCCCATTCTCTTGATAGAGAATTCTGATACACCCACATATGCCATTTTCAGTTGGGAATTTCTGCTGCCTTCTGATATCCTCCTAGGCTATTTGTGCAAAGAACTGTATTACAAAATGTGGTATAGCATAAATAGATGAAATTATTCTGGGAAGAAAGCTGAAGCACAAATTCTTTGTTATGGTGTTAAATTTATAATTTGTAGTCTTCTGCCTGCCCTGGTTCCACTGGTACCCCTGTTCCACCTTTAGTTTACTGTACTTTCTGCTTTCCTACATTAACAAGTTTGTAAAAAAAAAAAAAAAAAATTGCATAGGAATTTACAGCGGTACGGCAAATACACCTATTTTATTTACATTCTTCAACAATCCTTCGCCTTCTTTACCTACTGTGTCCAATTTTACTGAAGTAAGCTTAAGTGTTGACTCTATTCCTTCCTTGATACCTTGGTTTCTACTCCTTTCTGTTTTGATGTGTGCTAGACAAATCATAAAACCAAAAGGACAATTTTGACCTATGTATGCAATGCTCCTGGTTTTCCCTTGTGCTTATTTAACAGCTGTTTGAATTTAGAGTTTGTTCTTCTCCCAGAGAGAGCCTCAAGAAGGTAAAGAAATTACAGTGAATGGATACTAAAAGGACAGCTTCTTACTTGTGTCATTCTTCTTCCTTCTTACTTGAGACTTGGCAATGTGTCTATGATAATTCTACATAATTCTATTCAGTGGATAAAAATAATATCTCTAGGAACATTTCTCAGAAAAAACTAATTCACGACTCTTTAACATCATCTGTTCTTTGAACTCTAACAGGCAACTAGTGGGGAAAGTGCTTAGAAGAAGAAAGAGCCACGGGCATGGATAATGATAAAATGAATGTTCTCAGGCAAAACCTGGATATTTCTAAGATCAGGATGTGCTATGACCTGATTTGTTTCTTCCCTTTATATGCCTTTCCAGGTTTTAGGACTGATTTTTCACTGTTTAAGCACTTGTTAAATGAATAATTTTGTTCCATGTTTATCATTTACACAGGCCATTAGGTAGACAACACATTCAATTATGTACTAATTCTGCTAAGATTTAAGTAGGTCTAATGACGTATGTTTTCACACACATAATTTCAAAATTTTGAGTGAATGAGAGTGAAAAGATGGTTTCCCCTGAGAATCATGGCTGGCTATTGTAAAAAAATTCAAGAAATAGTGGTAGAAAGAACATACAAAGCTAGTTCACATTTGAAAAGCTGTCTTATTTTGGTTGAAAATACTCAACACATGCTCAAAATGTGATCCAGCTTCTTAAATTGTGGGATACCTTGCCTAGCTACAGGTACAAGTCCAAGGCCTCACACAAGTTTTGTGTTGTATCTTTTAGCCCATTATCTTAGTCATGCAAAATACCTGAAATTTTACTAAACATTAATATTTAAGCATCTGAGTAGATATATGTTCATCTCTTAAGAAGTAAAAAAAAAAAAAAAAGAAAATTAAGTGCTAGAATTCACATCTCCTTCTTTACTTTGTCTCCATCTCTTAAGAGAATTCAGATCAAATAGTAACACAATTTTGGTCACTTATATCGTCCTAATAGATAAAGTGCAAAGAAGCTGGTATTCCTGTTGAAGGGGACATACATCACAAAAATATTGACAATTCCATAATTAAATGAATTAATATGGACTTCAAGGTAATAACTTTCAGATTATGTATTTTAAAGTTAATTTTATAAAAGTGGGCATTAATTCTCTTGTTCTATTATTATCTTAGTTTGATATATTTTAAGTAAAGCATTTTGTTTTGAAACAATTCCAAAGTTTGGGGTTTTTCTGTTTGTGCACCCCACCCACTCCCCACCCACCAAATGCTATGAAATCTGTTATAACTACCCCTATTACCCTTCTAGAAAGTCCAAATTTTAGAGTAAGAAAACCTGTAAGTATATAGTTCAAAGATAATTTAAAATAAAGCTTTTACTGTAAATTTGAATCTTGTTCCCCCTTGCAATGCAGTACAAAGGAAATATGCCTCAAAAGTGAAGATATTATATACCCTTAATCTTTTCTTACATTGTTTCTTTCTTTTATATATTGCTGAGCATAAAAGTTATTCTGAAATATCCTGGGATAGTCTCTTCTTCTTGTCAAATCTGCAGAATTTTCTGCAGTAGGTATTTTCAGGTGCAATTAAAAACTTGGTTTGTTCAGGGAGATTCAATATTGCTTTTCCAACTTAACGCTGTCATTACAATTAGTGTCTGACATAGAAAGATAAATAACGTTACTGAAGAAGTTATAGTAATATATCTTGTTCTGAATGCCAATTAATATCCAGTTTGCCTCTTTCTCACACTGCTGGAAGTCACAACTATGAAGCCAATGGAGTGGAATCAGATTCAGTATGTTTGAGTATGCCAGTTTGCCCCTTAACATTCTTCAGCATGAAGTTTCTATCTTAAATTATGTATATTAATAAGTTTTTGAAAGGTATGTTATTTATTTGCACATAAAACTGCTTATGCTTTGCTTTTCCAGCTACTGCTGAAGACTGGCAACGTTTTTCAACTGTCCATGGCCTCTCAAATTTTGAAAACTACTTAATCAGAATTTAAAGCAGATGAACAAATTCTATCTCAAAAAAATTTAAAGAATTCCTTGACTGGTTATTACTTCTGATGCCCCAAATTTTCATTATTTTAAGTGGGTGAAATGTTTACTTCATATGGATATTATTTGGAAGACACTTCTGAGATGTGTTGTCACTACAAAAACTTCTATTGAAACACTTTTCTGGTTCTAATTTGACTACTTTTGGAGCAGCAATTAACTTTAAAAAACCTTGGCAAACATGCAAATTTTTGTGTGAACCAAGAAGCATTTCTAATTCGTGTCTTCAAATGTGCCAAACATTATATGGAAGGGTAGGAGTGTTCTCTGCAAAATAAAATTACAGTATTAAAAAAGGAGGAGTTGATAACTGTCTCTAGTGAAGCTTTACCTCCTTTCTCCAGTATTTCCTCTAATCCTGTTTGATCAACTTTAATTTGTCAGGTTGAACTTTTCTGATGTTATATGACAAAAGTTAGAGTAACTCAAATTTAAGAGGTTTTACTTTGTAAGACTATTATTTTGGAAGAAATATAGCCACCAGTAGGCTTTCCCTAGCTGTTTGTTCATATACAGTATAAGAATGAAGGAGGTTAATAAGATATTTCATCTATTTTCTGCTTGCAAAGTCATGAAGAAAACAGAACAGATAAAATGAACAAAATAAAAGCAAAACAAAACCAAAACAAAACCAAACCAAACCAAAAAACCCAACCAAACCACAAAAAAACCTAGATATACAAAATATTTTAATACACTAGGAAAAATAATTTGTTCTGTTTTGTGTGTTCTGTACTCCTATAAGCATTAATAGATTTCTTCAAAATAATGTACCACAGTCTCTGGAATTGAGGGATGATTTTTAACACTTTGAAATTACTGATATATCACTCCCTTAGATGGCCTTACACACTCAGCAGTTGAATCACACCCTCCTATGCTGTAATCTATGTTAACCATCATATGGTATTCTTTACTACTGTTCCTTATAGGAAGAGTTTGTGCATCAGTATGATGCAACAGCAGACACTTCAGCATCTTGCCAACACCAAAAGGAATATCATGCTAGGCCTTCCCTCTTCTGGAAAGGCTTTGACTGTGAAGCTTGACAAGCCCCTCCATGAGCTAGTAAGAACAAGTCTGATGAAAAGCTAGCTTTGTAGGAAAAAACGAATACTTTTCAATAGGTTAGTAATTTCAATCATGGTATCTAAGGATCTGATGAATCTGAGACCTGAATCACATCATCAAAATACCAGGGAGACTGAGGCTGTCAGAGTAATGAGTTGGAAGGAGGAATTTCCTCCTTTTTGCAGCAGTAAACTGTTAAATTACGACAGCTATGACATTTAACCTCACCTTAAAAGTGCCTTGCACTCTTTGCATGTCTTCCCTACCTCCTGTCAAAAAGTGTCAGTGGAGGAAAAATGAGATCTCTGCCCACTTTCAGAAAAGAACTTATTGCTCTGGTGTGTGCCTCCTTGGGGAAAAGCAGACTGGCAGCCAGACAGGGAGGTTGGAATCACCCAGAGCTCTGAAGCTTCCCTTGCCATCAAAACACCTGCTGCAACACTAGTAAAACTGTTAAGTCAGTAAGGATCTATAAGAACTATCTGTAAAGTTTACCTGATCTTGTTTAACAAATCCCTGATCTGATCAGTTTTATAAAGGTATTTTACTGCATACTTGATAGTCAATTAGTTTGTTCTTGGGTTTTGGTGTTTTGGGGTTTTGGTTTTTTTGGTTGTTTTTTCTTTTGAAGCAAGTTTTTCCAAAAACTTCTTTGCTTGGTTTTTGTAATTCTGGATCTGTCAGTCTTCTGTGAGACACAGACCCTGATCCCTCCAGATTCTGTGATTCTGCACCTGGGACAGAGTATTGCCAGGCTCTAATGTAAATTGAGAGTGGAGTGGCTGGAGAGCGGCCCTGCAGGAAGGGATGTGAGGGTGCTGCTCAGCAGCAGGCTCTACACGGGTCAGCAGTGGTCCTTCACAGCCCAGAAGGCAAAATGCATGGTAGGGTACATCAAACACTGCATGGCCAGCTGGGGAAAAGAGGTTATTATCCCACTGTACTCGGTGCAGCCTCACCTTGAGCACTGTGTGCAGTTCTGGGGCTCACAATTCGAGAAGGAATGAGAGTCCTTCCATGCATCTAGAGGATGCCTAGGAAAGGGCTGGAGGGAATGTCTTGTGAGAAGCAGCTGTGGACTTTGGCTTTGTCTGCTTTGTGATAAGGGAGTCTGAGGGGTAATAATAAAGATGTTAAACAGTACTGACCCTAAACTGAGCCATGTGAAACCTCACTAGTAACCATATGCTAACCTCATGTAGCAGCACTCACCACTATGAAGATACCAAGTGGAACTTAACCATATATAAATCCATATCATTCTCTTAGTTGCTTTATTTAGTTTACTATTATTAGAGGAAAAAACAAAACAAAACAAAACAAAACCACAATTCTTGAAAGAATTGTTGTGAAAGACAAATTCTTATTAAATTGAAATTACCTGGCCACATAAAAGCAACACTGACATATTTCCCCATACTGATTTTGAGTAAATATTGGTAGACAATTACATTAACAGAAAGAGTTCAAATTCCGTACTGAAAGCATCTCCATGCATATGAAATGAGTGACTATAAAAGAAGAGATGGATAGAAACCCAGAAAAACATGTGAGCAGAAATATTGAACACATGGCAACATTCACTGTAGTGCATTGATTCATAATGATCTTGCTAGAGAAAACTGCCAGGGTGTATGGATAGAACCATAAAGAGCAAGCAATTACATTTTGAGACAATAAAGATCACTTACTGGATGTGGTGCATTTATTCAAAATGAAAGTACTCCAAACAGTATCTCTAATGGTATAAGAATGGCAGACTTCCAGATCATTTTGGAGAAATACTTGGTCTCTGTATGCAATAGCTGTCTTGTAAGTACATGCAGATGGAACCTCTTAATTTTTTTCCTAGAAATTAATGTGAAAAAAAATCTGAAAATAGAAAAACTCAGTTCCCAGGAGAAAAAAAAATGCTCAAAAACTTAATCCACAATTCCATGCAGGTAACTGACTTTTCTCCTGAAGAAAATTTGCAGGTTATCTTTTCCAATCCAATATTTTTATAAGCACATAAGGGTAAACTATTTATTTCTAACAGCTTGAAAATTCCCAGCCTTAGGGATACTTTAACTGAGGAAATGAATCTTTTCTTGTGAGTATCCCTCCTACCTATACATGAGATTTATACAAAAAGGTACTCGTTAACACTAGATCTTCCTTATATCAGTTTTGTTCCATATCCAGAGATTCCTGTTGAGATTTCCTCTCTACCTGCTCTGTGATGAGGATTTAGATTCTTCAGTATTGTCAAATGGTGTAACAGAATCTCAAGAATGCACAGCCCATTCCCAGTCACAGATACAAGATCTGCAAGCAAACACACTTGGTTCAGTGCCAGTACTGCATGTCAAAATTCTCAGCTTCAAATGAAACCCATCTTACCCAAACAAAACATACACAAGGGCTCATACAGAGACTTTGAAAAGCCTTTAAAAGGATTTTAGTTTTCAGTTGTGTACATTTTTGTTGTTTGTTTGGTTGTTTGTTTGTTTTTAATTTGGATTTAATTATGTGCAATATAAAACACTACTTCATTGTGAAGTGAAAATCTGTTAGGCAAAGAAATAGAAAAGCATAATTTCTGAAATTTACTGGTACATCATGCCAAACTGAAGTAACCTATCAACCTGAAATTTTATTCTTAGTCATTGAATATTATTCCAAAAAATTTGTTTCACCTTTTAGAGAATATATTACAAATTTACCATTCATAATTGGTGTGTTCAGTACTATGACTCTGACTTTAAAATAAAGTGTATTATTTTCAGTATCTACAACAAAGAGTGATGCATCTTTTTTAAACTTTGTGTCCTCTGCCTCCTTACTTCAACTAAGACTCCATTGTTATTTAAATATAAACAAACAAAAAAGGGTGACCAAAATCGATATACTTCTAGAGTTAGATGGTAAGGATTTTTTGTATGTATTATTGTGATAGATAGATAGATAGATGTGATGATAATGAAAAATAGTATCTTTTGACTTTGAAATGTAAATGGGACATTTTAATTTCTTTTGAAAATTAGCTTCAAGATCCATTACATTCTTACATATAAAATTACATAAACCTCTATTTTCTATATTCTTTGCATATAAACATTAAAGAACCTATCTGAAACATAAGACGCTCTACTTAGCAATTAAAATACTGGTGAGCTGTGTTCTGATCATTATTCTTAGATTGAGAGATAACTCTTTTATATAATAGACTGTTAAAAGACTATTTCTTTTACTTTTCAGAGATTTCTAGTATGATTTACAAAAAAGTTTAAACAAGACTATTTTATAAAAATGCAATTTATACTTATTTGCCTTAATAATGATTTTTCTGAAAAGTGGAAATATATTTCAATGTACATTTTTGGGAGTCAAGAATTAGACCCAGATATCATTTTCTGGATAACGATGTTTTCTTTTTCCCTAGAAGCCCTCTTTTACAAAGGACAGGATGAAAAAATTTCTTACATATAGAAGTATCTATACCTTTTAGTGCAAAATTACTAAAATTCTAACTGGTCTGTTTCAGGCAATAATTGTCTGTTTTCCTTTCTCCTCCATACACCTCCATTTCTTCATTCAACCACCAACAATATGTCTAAGATGCGGGGTTAGGCAGCCTTCTGCCTCTCAAGATTTTCTCCTGACATGGCTTCTCTTATCAACACGGCAGAAAGGGATGTACAGATGTCTACATGGTTAACTAAATAGGCAAGTATCAAAGAATAAGTGCCTTTCTGAAATACTTTCCCTTCCCATTTAAGCCACCTAAATGAAGAAACTCGTGGGATAATGGCTTTGAAATCAGGCTGCTTTATTAGCATTCTGTCTATCCTTCACTCCTTTCCTTCCACGATGGCAGATGTTTAAAGGGGCACTGACTGAAAGCCCTGTTACCTTTGCAAGGGTTTCTCCTGTTGAGTGCAAGGGTTAGTTGACAGAAACAGCTTCAGTTTTTCATGTAGTACAGTGCAACCAGGAGCAACTTCATTTTAGTAGCATGGAGGTTAGTTTGTACATTCCCCAAAAACTGAGTAGATTATCATTCAAATTCATATGGAGTCCCACATACCATCTCAAATTGTTCCCTGTTACCAAAACAAGTTAAAGCATCTGTATTTTGCATGGCAACCTCACTGTAAACATATATTGCATTTCCTTAATGATGCAATGTTGTTATTGGGGTCTTGCTGTCAAGGTGAATCCTTAGAACATGAGTGGTGAGGCAATGTAAATGTGACTGGCATCTTGCTTAGTGTTTCCTGCACGGAGACAGGGATTAGTATCCTGGTCACTCCTGCCAGATATGCCATACAGATTTCTACCACAATTGACTGGCATATCTTTATTGAGAAAAATTAATTTTAAGTTTTTTGCCTTGAAAACACTCTGTTATACCACAATCTTGCACAAATATTTAATGTCCAACAGAAGTCTGATTACTGAAATACCAGGTTCAGTCAAGGTTTTAATGAAGACCAGTGCTGCTTAAGACGCTAGCTGTATGTTTCAATAGCACATAAATTTATCAGCTGAGATATGTACTCTTCCTAGACTGCTGACATGTAGAGTGAGTGTTTTAATGCAATGAGTTTGTACAATATGAAGAGAATACTAGCACTGTACTGTTTAATCAATTAGCAGAGAAGACAACAAAAATATCCTCTTTCTGTAGATACTTGATCCAATTGTTCCACACACTGCTGTTGAAGCAGATGATGGATATTTAATACTAAATAGGTGCCCTGGTTTATATGCTGAAATATTACCTCATTACTTAAAGGATGTGCATATAGAACTGATATATTGCATTACTTTGTCATATTGTGTCAAGTTGAATTGACTTATAATGTAAACTATGTAACATGATGTGACGTCCTGTAATTTGCCATAATTTGATATAACATAATTTAGCAGGTCAGAAATGTAAAACAAACAAAAAATTGTCCATGAGGAAATTCATGCTGCTCATTTAGCCAAATATGAAAAGTGTTTTTGCCAGAAAATAAAATAGAAACATATTTCTCATGATGGGTACTTGACTAGAAATATTCCCTAGAATAGACTAGAAATATGGACATGATGATTACTTAGTTTTACTCAGCATAGGTCTAAATCATGTCTTGAATAGTTGCCATTTTCCTCAAAAGCCATCAAAATGCAACACACTAACCTAGGATCTGGCTTTCTAGTAATCTTTTAGTACAGTGAATGGCAACTTCTCTTCCCAAGTCATTAGCATTAACATGTTAACAATCATGTTGAAGCATAAAAAATATTTTTGCATGTAGGAGTTGATGGACTCATAGTTTCATATCTGATCATTGAGTCAAGAGATTTATGTTAACATGAAGTCCATGTCAACCAGAACTGAGAGTGTCAGGCACATGTCACCCGTAGCATCAAAGAGTGATTGACAGAAAATTTGTTACTTGATTAGGGACTTAATTGTTTTGCTTGCTCAAGGCATCTCCTTCTTATCAGCTTCAGGCACTCACCAGGGCATAAAGCTCTGGGGCTACAGAGTAAAAAGAAAAACAAGGTGAATAACACAGAAAAGACAAAGCTATTCCATTTGTCATGCAGCAATTTATATTTCTTAGACTGTCCATACAAATGGGAGAAAAACAATTGAAATAAAGCAGAAGAAAATCTTTGGCAAAATTACTTTACTAATCTACAGCTATGTGAAATAATCTACAATTGAAATTCATGGTGAGCTTTGAGATGCAGCAATCTTCCAGCCTTGCTACAGCACAAATCTTTATAATGGCCAATCAAAGAGTAATGTATGAAAAAATTCTGAATACTATAAATCCATGCAAGATTGTGCTTTTAAAGCTGTATTGTAAAATTTATTCTTTATTTAAGATGTAAAAATTGAAAAAAAAGAGCTATATTTTATAAATATTTAATATTATATGTTGTTTAAAGGTACCAAGCATCTTGATACACACTGTTTTAGTTAAATATCACTGTATTTTGTATGAGAGATTTTCTTAAAGAAGCAAAATGTTTCAGAATTTTTTTTTTTCAAATATCAAATATTTTGCTTCTTTTATCTGTTCAGTTAAGTAGTTTCTGATAGTTCAATGACTTAAGAAAAAAGATAAAGTAAACAAAATTTCTTGTCTTTTTCTTATCATCCCACAGACTTATTTGGAATGATCTAAAGTGACACTGGGCAAGAACTAGCATAACCAGTTCTCTTCTTAAGAATATCTGTATCCAGGAAGCTAATAATTTTGAAACTTCATACTTGTCATTATATTTTGTATAAAACTGAATCAGTCACATAATGTCTCAGAAGAACACCTTCTAACTAATGACATGAGGGAGCACATGAAGGAAATGGGCACCTTGGTTAATTACTGTATCTTCTTCCAGACCCTTTTGAAGAACTGGTGACACAATCACTTTACTTTAGCCATGTAACATCCCTGCTCTGACTGGGGAGGTGAAGTCAAATGTCTTTTGTATATCTTTCCTCCCTAAATAATCTATAGTCCTGTGAGTGTATGTAATAAAATTATTTGAGCATGTATAGAGTTTTAAAAGACTATATACACAAAGAAGCAAAGTTGCAGAACTGCAGAATGGCTGAGGTTGGCAAGGATCTCTGTAGATCATCTGCTCCAATCCACAAGCTCAAAGCATGGCCAGCCAGTGCAGGTTAAGCAGGTCTGCATTCAGTTGGGTTTTGGCCATCTCTCAGGATGGGAATGCCACAAAATAAATGGCAAATCTTCTGTGTTTTGTCACCCTCATAGTGAAAATATCTTTATTATGTTTTTGGAGGAATTTCTTGTATTTCAGTTTGTGCCCATTGCCTCTTGTCCAGTCACTAAATAACACTGAGAAGAGCCTGGCTCTGCTTTCTAAGCAACTCTCTTGAATATGGATAATATGACCTCTCTTCTCCAAGTTGAACAAACCCAGGCCTCAGACTCTCTTTATATGAAAGATTCTTCAAGGACTTAATTACCTCAGTTATCTTTGTGGTATGTGGATGAAGTTACTCCATTAAGTCCATTTATCTCCTGGACTGGGAAATCCAGAACAGGATGCTCCAGTGTCTCTCATCAGGGCTGCAGAGGGGAAAAGGATGGCCTGACCTGATGGCGGTACTCTGCATAATGCATTCCAGGGTGCTCTTGGACTTCTTTGCTGCAAGGGCACATTGGTATTTCATGGTCAGCTTGTTCACCAGTAACTGCAGGACCTTCTCTGCAGAGCTGATTCTTAGCCAGTTGACCACCAGTGTGTATTAGTGCCTGATGTTCTTCCCCAGCCACAGGATGTTGGCATTTTGTTTTGTGGAACTTCGTGATGTTCCGATGTACACATTTCTCCAGGCTTTGAGGTCCCTCTGTAAGGGAGTGCACCCATCCCAAGCATTCTTGACACTCTGAACAGTTTTTTAAAATCATCCGTATTATTAATGAAGAAATAAAAAAGCTTTGTCTCTATTATTGGCCAGTAATGACTGAAGGCATAAATAACCAGCAAAGACAAAAGTGGTCAAGGCATAGGTTACCTCAGCCCTTCTGTGTTCTTTGTCACCAGTTCTCCTTCTCTAATCAGCAGAGATGATGGTGGGCCTTCATCTTCCTTTTGCTGATGATGCATTTGGATGAGTCCTTCCTCTTTCCCTGCATGTACCTCAGCAGGTTCACAAGTCCAGGTGTACTTTTTCTTTTCTTACACTATTCCTTGCATTTTATGATAAGTGTCTTTATATTCATTCTGGTGACCAGGCCCTGGTTTCACTTACTGTATGCTTTCCATTTATGTTTAAATTTTGTTAGGTTCTCCTTGTTCACCTGTAAAGGCCTTCTGTAACTTTTCCTTGGCTGTCATTTTTGGCTTGATATATTTTTGGAGTCTGGAGGAGCAGATCTCTTAAAATCACTGACTGTGTGATTTAGATTCATCCTCTGTGTTAGCTGTTAGATAATAGACAACTTTCTCAATTTTTTTTTTTTTCAGAGCAGTGATAGTTCACCTTGACTTAGAATATGCTTAGAATAATATTGAAGCGTCACTAAGTAGGGAAAGGGACTATTTGAAAAGATATTGCCTATCTGACAAGAGATGATGGATTATAATCAGCTCACATCACATGCAGAATGGTTAGTTTTTTAGCTAAATAAAAAGCTTTCTCTAAGGGCTTTCTTTGTCGATGTTAAACATGTCCTAAAAGTAATATCTTCTTCTAGTAAATAGCAGATAAATTGTCTGTAACAGAATCAGAACTTTAAAAGATCCCTGATACATTTTCTGACAATAGAATATGTAATTGTTCAGTTCTAAGAGTGTGAAGTTACCTTTTTCTAGAAGCATATTCATATTTAACACTCTATTTAAAAAGCATTTTTCAAGCATGGATCATTTTATTATCTTATCACAAGTGTTTACATATACATATAGAATATATTACGTGTATTGTACATTATTTATGTAGCATTGTCAATCTTTATTGCCACTTCCCTCATCAAGCTACAGAATAATTTTTATATAGCCTAGTACATCAATATTCCATCTTCTTTTTAGTTACTTTTATCCAAATTCCTACCAAAATGTTCAGTGTTTTCATAGCAAGTATGAAAACAGGTGCTAAATTAGATGCCAGTGTAAAGAGAACCACTGTGGAGTTTGGCAGAGTTTTGTTCTTTAATGCCCACCCGACTTGTTGCTAGGTGCTCAGACACAGCCTGAGTTACTCAGGCACTCTGGGCCCGAGGAGAGCCAGAATCTTCTTGGTGCTAAAAACGTGCACATGAACAGGGAGGTTTTTCCTCAGACATTCCCCAAATAGCAAGGGCCGTGTCAATGAGTGTCTCCCTCCATGGCAGCAACTGACAAAGCCTACAGCTTGGGGTTTATGTGCTGATTATCCACCTTTAGCAATTAGTTCCTAGGGAGATCACATTCCAGTCAAATTCCAGCAGTCACTAGAGAGCAAATTTCCAAGTTGCTTGTTTAAATTCATTGATATATATCAGCTCATGATGATGGGGTGGAAAATTTTCACACTTAACAAAGAAGAGTCTAGGTTGTTCAGGGTTTTTTTATCGTTAACATGATAAAATATTTCTGTGTAGTATTTCAACTTGTACTGAGGGGAAAAAAAAATGGTTTCCATTTAAAATTATATCCATGGTAGAGAAGCTTTTAAACTCTTTGTTAGAAATATACCAGAAGAGTACATTTTTTCAGTCTTACTGTATTACTATGCTGCTAATGTCTATATAAATTAGAAGAGATTTTCTTTCCAGAATGACTTCTATTAATTTGGATACAGAATCTTCTGAATTTAAATTCATATCAGCTCCTCATTTTACAATAGGTTTTTTTATTATCATTACTGAACTTCTTGAGAAAATGAGAATCCAATATTAATACTATGGCTAAATTGATGTTATTTGCACAACATTTGTCCTAGTTGCTTCAATAATAGGAATTTCATTATTTTAAGCAATTTATGAGATTTTAAGAGACAGTATATCAGTAAACCTACTGGTTTTGGTGATAGATAACTCTTTAGACTCTTTCAGAGCTTTTAAATGCTAACATGATACACAAATTCAGTTTTCAATAATTAACTGCATGCTCTTGTATGAGACAGAGTCAATGATGAATCAAGGCCTGATCAAGGTAAAACAAAAATTATATCATTCCTTCAGCCTATAACAATTCTATCAGTATTACGCAGCTCTGTTGCATTTTTACGGTTCAGTTAAGCCTACAGCCAAGCCTACAACAGGGAATGGTACATAAGGTCTCTGTTCTTACTTAGTAGAATGACAATGATAGTGGCACTTAAGGTTTGAAGTATTTTGAATTATTCCTGCTCATTCAATATCCCAAAATGTAAATACTTAATTAGAAAAAGCAAATGGCATGTAATCAATTATTCTGTGATGCTAACAGATGGTCTAACTGCCTAGCTTGCTCATTCAGCTTCTTGGATACGTGCTTTTTTGGTTAAAAGGATGTAGCCAAGTAGCAGAGAGGAAGATTCCCTGACCATGTTATTGTCAATGATTCCACTTTAAACAGGAGCAATTTTTCATAGAGGGGAAAGTTCTCCTTCCCTGAGAATTAACAACACTTAGATCAGGAGAACTTCTGGACTACTATGTGAAACAGATAGATGTGTAAAATCCAAGAAGAAGAAAGCCTGCAAAATCGAAATAGGTGGGAGATTGGTGAAAGGAGCAGAGTAGTTTTTCAGCTATTAAGTCACAGGCACAAAAAACTTTATTTGGACATGCAGGAAGGACATGGAAAGATTTTCTTTGTAAATCAAAGAAAATTGCTGAAACGGAAAGAAAGAATTAAGAGGATGACACTTCCTCCAACAAGCCATTGGAATAGTTAGAATTGCTTATCAGATATTTTATTTATTTTCTTCAATATCTTATTTTCTGTGCTTTGATGAAACCTAATATACAAACGTTTTGCTATCTGTTGTAAAACTTACCTGAAGAAAAAAGAGGTAGTAGGATGAAAATGCTCATCTCAAGCTTGTGACTGACTCATAATCCCCTCAGAAATGTATGCAAAATTGTCATTTATAGACCATTTGTCCAGTGCTTCTCAGGAAAGATGAAACTGTGAATGCCTCTTCACATGGAATTTTAAACAATGCGTGAATGGGAAACATTCTCCTGTTCTGTAAAGCTATCTGAAATATGAAGTAACTGCTTGCTTCTACACTTGAATAAAACAAAGATCTTGGTTGTGGTAAGAAGAGCTGTTCAATTGACTTTCAGTTAATGTGTCTGTAATCCCAACCATACAAAGAATATTCAAACCCTTGTTTGTTAGGAACTTCCCTTATTATTTTCAGGATTCACACAGTACTTTGAGAGTAAAGTGACTCTGGTTCAAAGTAAATAAAAATCCCATCTTTGTTCTAAATTTAATTTCACTCCAAAAACTAATGAGTTTTTAAAGATGATTTTGTGTTATTATATACATTTGAATAGTATTATTGGATTAAGGAACGTTAAAATGATTTTGTGGCAAGTGTGTGCACATACTTCAACAAACAACAGTGACAAAACCTGTAAGTTAAAAAAAAATCAGAGCTTTTAGGGACCAAATGGTACCAAATCTGTATTTATTTTTTTTCCTCCAAAAGAACAATGTTTTCCTTTTTTTCTTCCACACTAAAACTACCAGGAGGAGTGCATGTTTATACTGGGCTTATATGATCCATTTATAAGAGTTAAAAGGGTCAAGGAGAGTGCTCATGGCCTTTTGCATGATAGGCATTGATTTTTTCTTTCTTCTTTCCTCTTTCCTCTTTCCTCTTTCCTCTTTCTTCTTTCTTCTTTCTTCTTTCTTCTTTCTTCTTTCTTCTTTCTTCTTTCTTCTTTCTTCTTTCTTTTCTTCTAAAAATTTGATTTTTAACTGTTAATGCACAAGTTCTCAATGCAGAAAAGTCCCTATTTAGAAAGTTGATTCAGACCATGGATTATGGGTGTAGGATTTCAGAAACTTAAATGTCAGACTCAAACATATGGCAAAACTGCCCCCAAAATCAACATGGTCAAGATTCAGTGAAGACAGATTATTTTAAAGACTCAGTAGGACAAATGCAGTAAGTTGTTTGGTGTAACTTTGTAACCACTACTAGTATAAGAGATAAAATTTAAATCTGCAGAACTACTTTAATTTCAAAATATATGGCTGTTAAGGTAAGAATAAGTTTTTCGAGGTAATCTCTAAAGTGATAACTTCAACAAAGGAGTGTTGCTCAAAAAGAAGGTGTTAGTTTCCAGAAAGAGCTATAGTTCTTCAGTGTGGCTTTTTAAAGTGTGATTTCCTATCTGAAATCACTTCCTATCAAGAATAGACCCAAGTACAGGACTGAATCCTTTTAAAAAGATTTTAAACAATTTGTGGTTCACGTGGATCAGAAAGCAAATGCTTCTGATGTACCTCGATGATCTTGAGAAATAATGTTATGGCTTCAGAGAAGAATGATGAATTGGTGTGTTTTCAGAGCTTTTTGAGACTAACTGAACTGACAATTAGGTAAAAGCTTTTGCCCTGTACAAGCAAATGCAGGTTAGATTTATGTCTCTTTAATGTATTGCTTAAATGACGAGTAGTTTGCATCTAGATTAAGGTCTTGGATCTAAAGTAATCTTTCTTTCTGTTTTTCTCTTGATACTAAAAATGGAGGAAATGAACATAAAGAATAATTTTAACAGGAAGTAATTGAAGGACTTTTTAATGTATTCGTTTTCTTAGTATTCATTTTCTCAGAAAATGGCTCAATTATGTGTTTTGAGATTTTAAAAATTTTGTCTCCTTTTATCAATATCTCTTAATTTCATTGTTGTAACTAATTTAAACAAGAGATTTTGCAAATTTCTTTGAGATATGTTTGTGTTGACCTCTCTTCTAAACAGATATATTAGGTTTTTTTTATATCAGATTTTTCCAGTGGTATTGTTTCATGAGAATGATACCACTTCTTGTTTGCTGAGTAAATTATTTTTTCATTCAGGTATATATTATTTAATCCTTTTCACAATATGTAATTGCTTCGTTCCCTTTGTGAACACAATGTATTATGATGCAGAACTGCTAAAATAAACATCTGAAAAGACCTGAGCCTTTCACTTTCTTCTCACTAGACCTGTTCTCACATTAAATTGTAGATTTTGCACTATTACTCTGTAATGTTATCTATTTCTAATATACCCTGGCAGTAGAAAAGTGCTAAAAAGAAAATTTAAGTTTCAAGCTTTGAAGTATCTGGAATATGTCAACATGAACTCTCCAACTAAAAGTGCTGAAGAGAATACTACAAACCTAGGATTTCATAGTTTCCCTGACACTTAAACAGATTCTTCTAAATATTGGTTCTGTCAGGGAAAATTTGGAAGCGTGAGTTTAATTTTAAAAACAGCAAACATTACTCCCCCAGATTTTCAATAACTAAAGTTCAAGGGTGGGTTTTTTTTTGCTTTTTTATAACTGCAAATCAGTGAAGTTATTGTATGTTATGTTAGAATTCACCGTAGGTTTTTTTCCCTTCGATGACATACTTCTTAATATTTCCTTTACAAAAGAAAATTCTGTTCTGTCATAGAATACCAAGGTGGATTCCTATTCAAGAGAAAGATTATCAGACAGAGGTGTATTTTATTTCGATAATAGCATAACAAAGAACTCATAATACCTTTTAGGTTTTCTTTATCGTATTCCATTGTCTGGCTTTTGTGGTTAAAAAAAAAAAAAAGGAGATTTGTAATTGCATTTGACACCTAATACTGATTTCCTTTCATTTCTTCATTTATTTTTTTATTAATTTATTTTGTTAAGATAAAACAAATATCCAGATGTGGTTTATCTTCAGTCTTAAAATTTGCTTGCTTATGTTTGCACCTATGATATGCAGTCCTCAAATAAAAAAACACTAGTAAAGACATTTTCTTTTCTCTTTTTTTTTTTAAGTGAATTTTACACAATGTCATTCAAAAGACATCTTAAATGTTCTGAATTGTCTCCCTACATGTTTCTGCTTTCTTCCACTTTTTATTTTCTGCTCCATGTCCCACCGTACCTAGCTGAATTATACAAGGAGTTAGGATCCAGTCTCCAGCCTTCTGAGTTATCAGTCTGGTCCTTATCAGACCCCAAAGCCACTGCTGATGAGCACATGCACAGGCACCCAGGGTGGCTGGGCTCTGCACCCAGTGCCTTGGCAAAGGCTTGACATCCTGTTAGAACTGAAGCTTGGCTTTCCCTACCCCTGAAATGAGTGGAGTGATACACAATTGTATCCTATCCTGTCATGGAGCTCGGGTTAGAAAGAGAGACATGGCCAGATATGAGGCTTGTAAAGTGCTTCCATTTCCTACACAGGCTAACCATACATCTTTGAAACTAGTAGACTGTTACAGAAATACAGTCAGTAATGTTTTCCTAGTTCTTTTTCTGTATTTTAACTTCTGAAGCAATAGCTATCATTGATTGTTCTTCTTGGAATACTGTATAAAAGGAATGCAAGAAGCAGAGTATTAATTTGGGTCAGATATTAGTATCTATCATTAGAAATTTAATATAACTATCAGTGTTTGCAAGAGATGTAGGGTTTTTCTGCTACAGTTTGCTGCTTTCCTATATCTGAATACAATTCATGCAGGAAATGGTTGTATAGGTTGCATACCCACCGGTTCTCCCTGGCAATAGCTGATCCTCCATTTTTTAACAGAATGTGAGTGGGAAAGTGTTTTCCCAAAAAGTAACAGTTAAGAGCAAATGAGATTCTGGCAATAAGTTTCTGCATTTTTTTTTTTTTTTTTAAATATGAAGCAGTTGCTGTGTAATACTTTATCACGACATCATTAATAAAAAAAAAAGCAATTGGTATTGATGCCATAATTAAAAATTTTGGACACACCGGGAACAATTTTGAACAATTTAATATTTGCAATCAGAGCTGAAGAAGTAACCAAGACAGATACAGTACTTATGAGGGATGTTTCCTGTTATCCATGTTAAACCTTGTTTGTACAGAAATGGCAGTATCAGATATAGGTCAAAATGGACTGGACATTTCAGAAGAGATAAAAAAGCAGAGGAACAGGAATGAGTACAATGGAGAAATATTTCAGCTACAGATTTTAATTTTTTTAGTATTCCTAAATCAGTAATACTATTAAAATTAATTATTCTATGATTATATAATGCTGACTAGTTAACTTATGTCAGAAAACATAATTAGGAAGTCAAAATTACTTTTATTGTAGGAGAAAATATCTGCTTCTAGCAAGTGACTTAGAACTAGATTCTCAAACCTTGGGAAAAAAATAATCATGATAAATTTATATTCTTTACAGTGAGACAGGTTGCCCAGAGAAGTCTTGGATGCCCTCTCCCTGGAAGTGTTCAAGGATGAGGCTGTGAGGAACTGGGTCTAGTGAAAGGTTTCCCTGTCCACAGTAGGGGAGTGAAAATTACATTATTTTTAAGGTCTCTCCCAACTCAAAGCTTTCTGTGTTTCTATGATTCCTTGAAAATTGATTTTCAAAAAATACAGCTATGTTTTGTTTTGTTACTAAGGATTTATGTGATGGCTAGGGTTCAGAGCAGGAATGTTCAGTTTGTGTATTTTGGCTTCTAAAGGCATTTATCAAAATCATGCCACACCTCACACCTACACTATCTTGCCTCCTTTATATTTCTTCCTGCCCATTGTAATACTGCCAAACTCCTTACTTCCTGTTGTGTAATTTTTGGCTTTGATACAATAGTGATACTCAATGCTGCTCAAGAGACCAAAAGTAATCTTATTTACTAAGTGAGAAGTACTGAGGTTCCTGTTATCTAAAAATTACTCTATGTCCATATCTCTTAGTTTTTTTTGCCTTTCTCTCCTTCTTCTGATAGATTTTTCTTTGAAGATTTGAATTTGAGTGGCAATTCATGAGCGTGATGGTAGGATGATCACAGTCCCATACCCTTTAGGGTGGTAACCTGATAAATATATGAAATGATACTTTTTCATCTAGCAATAGCTTCAGACTTACCATTTAGGATCTAAACAGTTATTATAGTATTCAAAATGCAGATACCAGAACCAACTCACGCTTCCCTACACGGTCAGTACAGTAAAGAACAATGTGTGACTGTAAGCAAAGACAGGCTGTGACAGAGGAAGACAAGAGAAACCTATTTTGTTAGACATGGGCATGTGGACATCTGTGTAGGGCTAAAACTGAAACATTGTAGAAAATCTCAGTTTAAGACTTAAAAGATGGAGAGGTGTTTTTTATTTTAAAGCAAAACAGATTTCATTTATGTACATTTTCACAATCAAATGCACAAATTCACAAGCACCAAAATATGTGTGTCTGTGTAGCAGGCAGCCTGGTTAATTTTTTAACTGCTCTAGAATGACAAAAAAGTGTGAAAACTGGTAATAAAAAGATAAAAGCTGATCATATTCATCTTGATAAACAGTTGATACTTTTATGCTTAAACTCAAACGTAATCAGTATTTCTCTTAAAAAGGAAAAGACCAAAGAAACTATGTGATTAGCATAATTATAATCCTCAAAGAATCCAGACCCAACTCTATTACGAGATAAATAATTTTTTTCAAGCAAAATAAGAAATCTGCCCTCATTAGCTTGTTCAATGTTATGTGTATACAGCAGTAAAGTGTATCATTTAAGTAAAAATCTGTTCCTGGCAAATTGACAAAGTAATTTAGAAGCTGTCTTTGTAATTATCTCAGCCATGGTAAGCAGAAATTACACCATGTAGTAGTTAGGGGATATTACAGGAACACAGTATTAGGCCTCTAAAAATCTATATTAATAATGAGTATTATCAATTTCAATGAAGGTCTACAAAAACTTGAAAACATTAGATTATCTGTCTCAAAAGACTCAGCCAAAGCTTCCAGATGATCACCTGATTTGGGAATCTTCTGAAATTGCCAGATCAGGGATCTTGTAAATAGGTGGGGGAGAGAAACTGTCTTCAGGGCAGAGCTCACAATGCTGGTGCAAAAGACACCTTGGAGATCCACTGTTTCCTCACCATGGGAGTTTTCCTTTGCTTTGCCACAGATGATCCTCAGTTTTTAGAGTTAATCTTATTTGAGTGAGGTGTGGTCTCCTTGCTGTGATCCATCACCACAAGTTCTTGACATAGGCTGGACATTATCAGGCTACTGCTTGCAATTGTAAGATACAACGTGGTACTGTTCAAACTATTGTTTCAATGAAATAAGCAAAATGCATTGTTTTAAACAGGTAGATACCATGGTGCAGCTGTGGAGCTGGTCCTTTACTTTACTGTATTTGCTAGACGGTATTCATGGTAAATGTTTGATAGACTCTGTACTACAGCAGAATGCAAACAGCTGTTGTGTGGGCAGTAGGATTTTCTCTCGCTGTGTGCAGCTAGCAGACTTTACCAAGGGCTCCTGCTGTAAAGATGGACATGCTTTATAATGTGTAAGGCTGGATGGTAGCAACTGCCCTGTACCACTTAAGGAAAATCCTTATTAAACAGGCCTTCAGTATAAAGAGCCTCAGAGATATATGCTTTATGTCTATGACTTCATCTCACATTATGCTATGTAATTCTTCTATATGCAAATGTCTAAGAGGTAATTTACTGTATGATAACACGTATGAAATGTGAATATGCTCATCTGAGCTTGTGTTGTTGATTGTCTTTTAAATAACCATAATGATCAGATAGCGTAGAGAAAATTACTTTATTATTCATCTGTCTAACTGATCAGCTGTCCTTTAGTTTTTCACATTTATAAATATCAGGCTCTGAAAATGAGAATAATTGGTAAGTTTTAGCATTTCTCCAATTAATGAAAAATTATTCTCCTCAGCAGAATGTCTTCTGTGTTCTCTGTTTTCTCCTTTCTGTTCTTCCTTCAGAATTTATCAGTCCTTAGATTTTAATTGACCTGTAAAAATAAAGAATATTGAATAAAATTTGTCTTTTACTTCTCCTGTTCAGTATTTATAATAGAGGGAAGGATAAAATTTTTAACAGTCACAACACCTTAGAAAACTAGATTCCAGAAGGCTAATTTTACCTTTTTCTGTAACTAGTGATATGAAAGATGCTTCTGCTTGTAATTGTCATGAAGGCAGTGAATGCCTTCTCTGTTGAGTAGAGAAGGTGTCTGCCAAGATCTTTAAAGTATCTGACTAAGTGCCTGGAGTTACATGATGTGTACTCATCCTTCATCTGGATCACAGATCAACCAGTATGCAAAAGTTAAAACATCCTTTGCATATTTTCCAGGTAAGGCTTTCTGGAATAATTTCCATTGAGGCATTCAGAGGAATGTGTCCTCAAACCACCACTCTCAGGAGTATGTTTGGAGAAGACACCTGCATCCTCTTTGACTCTCTTCACCTTAATCCAATCTTTCTCAGCAATCTCAATGTCTCCTCGATAGCATTCAGTCACAAACTTGGTCATGCAACACCTTCATTCCATGCAAACCTCACGAAGTTTAACAAGGCCAAATGCAAGGTTCTGCATCTGGGTCAGGGCAATTCCCAATTGTTCCCAATTTCTATAAAGTCTGGGGTATTAATTGATTGAGAACAGTCCTGCAGAGAAGGATTGATGGATACAAATGGATGAAAATTTGGATGTGAGCCAGCACTGTGCTCTTGCAGCCCTTCAAAAGAAGCGTGGCCTGCAGGTTGAGGGACTTTGTTCTCCTCTGCTCATGTGAGACCCCACCTGGAATCCTGCATCCAGCTCTGGGTTCCCCAGTACAAGAAAGATATGTACTGGTTAAAGGGAATACAGATGAGTTCTATAAAAATGGTCAGAGGGCTGGAACACCATTGCTATGGAGAAAAGCTGAGAGAGTTGGGGTTGTTTAGTCTGCAGAAGAAAAGGTTCTGGGCAGATCTTATTGTAGCCTTCCAATATATAGAGATGGCTTATAAAGAAGATAGAGAAAGGTTGTTAACCAAGGCATGTAGTCACAGGACAAGGGGAAATGGTTTTAAACTGAAAGAGGATAGATTTAGAGTGGACTTAAGGATGAAATTTTTTATGATGACAATGATGGGGCACTGGAAGGAGGTTCTGCAAAGGCCAAGTTGGATGAGGCTTTGAGCAACTAAATCTTGTGGAACATACACCTGCCCACAAAAGCTAGATGATCTTTAAAGGTCCAACCCAAACCATTCTGTGATTGTTCCATTCTATGATCACACTGAGCTCAGATGAGCCCTCAGAGCAAATGCTGAACAGGGAGCATATGAATAGGCCATGTAATTTGCCAAGAAGCCAGAGAACATTTTATCAATACAAATGTGGGAGGAAAGTCTTATTTTCTTCTTTCCTCCAAAGATTTATATTCAAATATTATTTAATTGAATTGAGCTTTAAGGGAATCAGTTTCCACAGAAAAGTTTGGTACTGTTGTGGACATATTCGACACACTTACACAGTAACAACCTATACTGAAAGGAAACTTTCAGAGTTAACTCTCCACTCAGGTACACCCTCTGCCATGGAATCATTTTGGGCTAGCTGTGTCTTCTGCTTTCACTTATACTTTGAATCTAAATTGACTAAGAATGAGCTTATTACTTATGAGAGTAACTGCATTTATGCATGTTGTAAGTAGCACTTGTTCTTTAACTGTAATAATATTGTGAAATTCCTGCTTTTTTACCAAATATTTTTCTCTGTTTAAGAGGTAATGAACTTTTTTTTTTTTTTTTTTTCTAATAGGAGTAAAAATACAAATGAAAAAATTGTTTCAGCTTTCTGTAAGTTTTTTTGCCTAAGTAGAAAATTCCATCACGGGAACTATTGAAATGTAGATGAATAAAGGGAGCATATGAAGAATGGAATGACACTTGGTATATGTAAAACAGAATAGAGAACGGAACTATGCTATTGTCTTATAATAAAATAGCTTGTAGACTGCTTATATTCATTTCTTAGAAAAACACCTCTACGCTGGCAGAATAATAGACTCCTTAACTTGACTTTTGTGACTACAACATACTGAAATGATACCAGAATGAAATGGCTTTAGAATTGAAAACTTATCAGTTGTATAGAAATTTTTATGGATATCAGAATCAGCTGAGAATATTTCATATTTGGACTAAGACAATCTCACAGTGTAAAGTTTTCCAGAGAGAGGATACTTTCAAGTTTTGACTCTAGCTGGCATTTTTTATTTTGAAGGATGACTTAATTATCATGCTATGGGAAAGTATTGCTATAGATGGTGTGTAAAATACGTGATACCTTTGAAGTGGAAAAAGAGAAATATATAAAATTATTTACACAAATAAACCGTCACAGTAATGTTAAAGGGGCGAATAAGTCTCTACATAATCTTAAAAAAAAAAATAAAATAAGGATCAGGCTAAGATAATACCTTATTTCCTTCACTCTACTTTTTCTAATAGTAAAAGCAGGTTCCCCTGGAGTTCTACTGTGTCTGGATAGTTTTCTTCAACTTGACACATACCTCCTACTTATTTTCACATAGACTAACAGTGTCCAGTGAGGTTTCACACCATTGCTATCATGATTTATTTCCTGCCAGTCCTGTTCTGTATAAATGTCTCTGTTTAAAAACAACAACGACAAAACCAACAAGGCCAGAAAAACAAGTGCTAAGTTTATGTCTCAGAAATTACCCATACGAACAATTTCATTGATTTCCTGGATTTAGGACTCTGCAGTTATTACAGGAGACTATCACCACAGAGTATTTGAGAAAGATAGGAAAGAACAATTCATGAAAAAGGTGGTACTGATTAACCTGATGTGAAAAGGTGGAAAACATGTGAAAGCATCTGATGGGAAAGATTTTCGTAGTATCAGCATCTCTATTTAACTAAAGGTAAACTGTTATGAATCAAGGCTTAGGATAGGAAAAAAAGAGGAGAAACTATAGGAAGAATGAATAGTCTCTTTTCGCCTGGAAATAGTAGTGAAACCTATGTTTGAGTGCAATGCATTTTGTGTGTTTGTTATTGAAGTCCTAAAAAGGGTCAAAAATATAATCTAACAATTTATATGGTCTTGAGTGGGTTTGTTATTCTAATTTTGTATTGTAATTTCTGTCTCTATGTATAGAACAGGTTATAAACCAAAACAACTAATTAATTTTTTATGTATACTTATAAAACATCTCATTGCCAAATATGAATCCAGCCATTTCTCACAACAGTAGATGAGTAAAATTTTGTCATTACTATTTATAGAACTGGATAGGTGGCACTTAAGCAACACAGATTTTGTATTATGAATTCCTCAAGTTTTCTAACAACTAAATGCAGTATTTTTTCTTCACTTTCACGGACACGTGATGATTTATCTTACCTTAAACAGTGCATGTGCTGTCTCTTTGATACGCAGTCGCTGAGTTTATCTTGCTGTTTTCCACCCCAGGGTTCTGTTACTGCGTGAGTGGTCACTGCTAATTGACTCGTGTTCCTTTTGAAGAGAGTTTCTACCTGACAGTTTTTTTCTCCCTTCCTTATGTTACACTCTGTTGCCTATTAAATGATATATTTTTTTTCAACGAACCCTTGCTTGGTTCTCCCTTCCTATATATTTTTTTCCAATAATTTGTTCCTGATTCTAATTTTGGGTTAGAAAGTTATGTGTGTTCTAGAATTTTCTTACATTGGCTTGAGCAGTGTCTAAAGAACCCTTTATTTATTTAGGAATGGAACTTCACTTCTAAGTGTCTCTGCTTACACCAGAAGATACTTTACCTAGTATTTGCTACCTAAAGAACAAAAATACATGAAATAGCTTCTAAATGGAATAAACTATGTTTAACTATTTTTCCTAAAAAGATTGATGAAAAATTTAAGGATGCCTGGGGGAAGGTCCAATTTGTTCTTTGGCGATTTACTCATGTTTTCCTGACTTTTTGAATCACAAAATGAACTATTAATTTTTAAATGAGCTTGTTCAATGTTACAGGGGGTTTTATGTTTATACCATCCACTAGTGATATGTGAAATTTGGCTGATATCCTTAAATGGCTTCTTTGGCTGATTTCCTAAAATGCGGCTTCATCATCAAAATTCAGTGAACATCCTACAAGAGGGAAGGAACTGTAGACACTTTGATACTTGATGGCATAAAACAAACACAAGTACTTCCTATGTGCACATAAGCTTGCTTTAGGAGGCTCAGGAAAACCTCCCTAGAGACTCCAAAGCTGGTTAAAGGAGTAGGAGGAGAGCTTCTAGCTTGCCACTTCACTTCAACATCCTGCATCCAGGTCACAGCAGGTAAGAACAATTACTGTATCTGGACACAACAATCACTTCTACTACCAGTGTAAAATTACAATAAATCTGTATCTAGTAAAGGCATTTGTTACTTTGAAGAGTTAATGGTGTTGCAGCAAAAATGTTTGCTGATACAAAAGCCATTATTCACATTTCATTTTAATATTGCTGGAAGTATATATTTATTAAACATCCATTATCCAGGGGTTTTTTTAGGACTCTGAATTTCAAAAGCCATCAAGTGTTTCCTCTCTGGCGCTCATGAGAGTTTTTCAGTATCTGTCTAAGGATTGCCTATGCCTCTGCATAGTGTAAATAGTACCACACAATCTTTCATTTGGAGCTCTGATGATATACTCTTCAAAGTATATTGACTCTTACAAGCTTATCTATCATTACAAGGAGGAAATCTCCTTAAGTAAAAGACAACATTTTCCCCACATTGTAGTTGATTTGCCTTCATGAATTGACCAGTGTGTTTATACAAACTAAGAAAAATTCAAAGGGAAGGAGTACTATATTGAGGTAGGAAATAAAAATACATTACAAATGTGGAAATATTTCCTTAATCTAATTTAGAAAAACGAAGAAAAATAATTAGGAATATTTTTAACTTTGCTGACTTTAAACATTAAAAAATAATATTTTGGGTCACAGAATTAAAGATTTCCTGAAAAAATCTTTCCAGTAATTTATTTTTTACTGTTACCCTCCAGCAATTTTCTGTTAACTTTCTTTTCCCCTCCATGCTTTACATCGAGAAATTAAGAATATATCTCTGCTGGGTGTTGGCTTTCTTATTTTGCTTCTTTCATTTCAACCTGATTTTCTACAAATTCTAGGTTTAAAAAACATACTTTTTTTAGATATTTTAATCTCAGATATCTTCTTATTTTTTTGCACTATGGCTGATTTGCTGGATTCTAAACTTAAGAGATCAAAATGATGACTGTTACACATTTGTGTTCACACACACACACAGATTAAGGATTTATTCAAAAAGACATGTCTGCTGAGTCAGCAACAAGCCTAAATATTGTTTCTAAACAGTATTTCCAAACGGATTCACTTAATCTGAGACTTTAACTTAAATGGTAATGTTAATATTCACTTGTAATGTTTAAAAGGCACAGTCAAGGCCTTTCTATAGAGTTTGGGGCTTTTTGTGTTTTTTTGTCGGTTTTTTTGTTGGTTTTTTTTTTTTTTTTTAAGGAGTAAATGTGTGTACCAGATTCAGGACAGTGGTAAGATGTCTTGTTTCCTAACCTTTATTTTTTTGTGTGCGTATCTGTCTGTATGTCTACATGTCTTAAAATTTTGTAAGTTTTTATAAGTTATAGAAGCCTGAAAATTACTTGTATTTGTCAGATTTCCACAAAAAAAAATTTAATAGAAATTAGATATGCACTGTGTTATCTGACTTCATTCCTTCTTTCAAGTTTCATTGATAAAAAAAGCAATTAAAAAAAAAAAACAACCCTCAGACTTTTATTAATTCAACACAGCAATATGGAGCAGTAATAAATGTTGACTCTCAGTACAATATGCAACAAAAATGTCTATGTATGTTTCAATGAAGTAAAAGCCCTAAAAGTCACAAAATCTCACTGTCAGCAGTGTGGTAGTACAGTGCCAGAATTAAGTTTTCAAAGCTATTGTCCAGCACCAAGATTCTGTGTCTGGCTGAGGGCTCTGCATTTACAAAAGCAGTAAGTAGCTAATCAGTCTCTTGTGTGCAGGTAGATGGAAATTTGCTGGTGATGATTTTTGTGTATTTTGAGTTTAAATTAACTCCAGAAAAATGTCTGTTGGTGGTAGCATAGACTCAGTATGCATTATTTCAATAAATAGCTAGCTGATTTCTCACAGGAATATTAAATATATTTAGGAAATACATATGAAGATGCTTTACAACAGAACATATGTATCAATTGCTCAAGCATGTTAAGGAAGTCAACCTGATGAATGAGAGCCTCACGTGTTCACTTCTTCAGTTCCTATTGAAAAAGTGTCTTTTTCCTTTGTAACTATCATATGGTTCATAGAGAAAAATACAAATTTCAGAAAGGCTTATTTCAGAAAACTGAATGTCTCAGTTTCAGAGTGTGTTTAGGAGAAACAAGAGATATTTCACATGGAAAGTTATTTCTTTTTGTATTCTTCTGTGGCTCATATCTGTGACTCTGCAGGAGAAAAAAGAAGAAAAATATTATTTTCTTTCCATGTATTTCTTATCTTTCAACTTGTCTCACAAGTTTGGATGCTGGCTGGGGTGTATGATGCTTGCTGATGACCCCAAGTGTTCGTTTGCTATTAACAAATTTTTCCACAAGCCTTGGCCTTCTGTTGGTCTATACCCACACAGTATTTCTCTCTGGTTTTGATCCAGAGTACCCTGAGGAACATGCAATTCCTTCAGAATGATTTTATGTTTGATTTAAACATCATGACCTCTTTATCTTTCAAAATTTTTCATCTGTACCATAGAAATTTGCCCAGGATTTCCTCTCTACTTGTTAACACCCTCTGTTGTTAAGGAAGTACCTAAAATTCTGCGTCATGGCACGTGAACCAGGTGACTGCACTTTTAGTCCCATACACCTCACCATTTTTGTTTTATCAATTGAAAAAGTAATAGGCAATGCAGAAGATGAATTAATATCCTTGGAAAGAAAAGGGTAAATTGGCATTACGTCATACAAGAAAAAGATTAGTGTTTTGTCTATGAGTAGGAAAAACAAACAGGAAGAGGGCGTTGGTATCAACTGCATCATAAAGTAATAGGCAAAGTATTGAGGAGCATTTGTCTTCTGTCTTTGAACCAGAAATACACAGAAAAGCTAGGCAAATATTTTATGGAAATCCAAGATTTTAATGTCTTCTTTTAAGTGCTCATCTCTTAATTTTCCAGTGTTTCCTTGATGTCTCCCAAAAGAAGGGAATGTTTAAGGGCATCACTCTTTCACCAGTGACAAAATTAGTTTGTACTATTGGATTTTGTAAATGGTCAGAGGCAATTATCCAGTTCAGGTCTTGTTCTGCATATGAAATTTTCCCTTTCCTCCAGTGATCAGGGATACTTGACTTCTTTATATTAGCCATATCCCACTTAATTTAAAAAGTGCATGCTTTTCTTGAAGCACCTGTTATATTAACTATATAACACTGTAGTAAATTCCTTTAAAAAGTGGAATCTCTGCATAACAAATTTAATGAAAAAAATCCCTATGAAAAGTGTAACTTCTACGGTGGTTGCTTTGGTATTTTAATTGTTCTTTAATGATAATGACATCAACTAAACTGTAAATTTTTCTATTAATGGTAGCATTATCAGCTACCAAGGCCATTAGTTTGTTTCCACTTACTTATGTCTAGAAAGGAACATGGTTTTAATGTCGTGATCCTTCTCTGAGTCCTCTAACCTTGTGACCCACATCTGTGATCTCTTAAATTGAATGTATCACTCATTTATTACCAGCCCTTTTAAAATTTTCTCTCCAGCTAACTCCGCAAATAAAAGACTTCTAGCTGTTTTAATTTTCTCTTCTGACAGAGAAAGACATATCTGCATGATTAAAATGCCAGATATCTTTATAACTGTTATCAATTACATTAACTAATAGAAAATAGCAGTAGAATTTGCATGGGGAAAACCTATTACTCTGAATCTTAGTTAATTCACAGTTATCTGCAAGATGCCATTTCTCCCACACCCCTCTTATTTTTTACCCTTGTGTATATTCATTGTTAATAAATACTTCCCTAACAAGTATGATGTATAGTTGCTGTTTGTATCAATATGAAATATGGTCCTATTGTGGTTTTATTTCTTAAGTTGAGAAGAAAAGGAAATTTCTTTCATAAAACAAGAAGGCCTTATTAAGAGCCTAAATTATATAACAGCAAGGAGTCCGTATGACAATTATATATTTTTTAATTAACTGAGACTATGGACTGTAGGTTTATAGTGTAATATATTTTTTCAGTCAGAACTTTCCCTAAAATTAGTTTCTCCTCTAGTCATAGCTTCTGAGTCTTATATTAAACGTTCAACTCTCAAAGTGAGCTCTGTGCAAGGTGCAGAAGCAACACATCATTGTTTCACAGCTTGGCAGCCTGACATGAATTGGAGTGGAAAAGCAGATCGCAGTGATGATAGGACAAAATGTTTCAGATTTAGTATTTGGCTGAGGTTTAAGTGTGTATCTTTTAAACTTTCTGTTGTGGGCAGGTAGCCCCATTTATGTTAGTGAAGCTGCTTCGCCCCCACAAAATAATCCTGTGAAAACATTAATATTAGGCAAATTTCATGCGCCTTGCTGGAAAGCATGTTTATTCACTATGGATGCCAGAAACATCTCTGTATGGAAAAGTGACTTGCTTTGCCTAAGAGGGGAAGTAAGGATATTTTACATCAGTTCTGAGAATGTAGGTTTCTGTCTGCTTATATGATTTTTATAACCACAATCTTCATCTGGCACTAGAGCTCAGCCGTTTTGGTTCCTCTGGCCTCTTATGACAGATCTCAGCCAAAGGATCTTTTGGTCTGCAGCCTGGAGGTCTCCAAGAGACCCTGGGACCTTCCTGGGTTTGTCATTTTCTCCCTGCATGGAAGGAGAGGCACAAATCTCTCAGGGATTTTTGAACTCTTTACTATAATATAAATCCTCACATTTGTTTAATTTTGTACCATAAAAGCTTGAAAATGTCTGTATAAATTATGGTGGTGATAGAACTTTGTAGAAACTGAACCAACCCTTTTGTTTTACTTATTTATTTCTTTGTTTCAATTTTTTCCTGATGAAATTTTGGGTTTGGTTTAACATTGTTTTTTTTTTTAATTAAGGAGCAGTCATGATATATGTACATAAGCATGTATTGATAGATACCTAGCTATTTTAGGTGTAGTTTATTAGGCAGTTTAGGACAAAAACAGTGATTTTAAAATTTCTTTATAAAAAATCCAGGTCTTTATAAGAATCCTCACATAAATATTGGAATATTTCTTTTATTTTTTTGCCTCACCTCGTCTTGTAGGAAAACTCCAAAGAAGTGCATCAGAGAAAGGGACCTGAAGGAAAAAAAAAACAAAAAAAAAACCACAATCTATTTCTCCTTTGCATTCTGTATCTAGAAGTGGAGTTCTTCTTATCTTTAATACCTCTGTAATTCACAGAATAGCTGTTTGTTGCAGATCAAAGCCACAAATTGTCAAGGATCACAAAGAAAACCTAGGACTCTAGAAGGGCTTCTTTCTTCTTGTTTCCATACTGCTGCTGCCACAGGTTACAATAAAGATCTTTTCTTCCTTTTTCTCATAGAGGAGAGTGCATGATACTGCTGTGCTTTCCCTGTTTACCTGTACTTAAGACAGAAATCAGAGCCTTTCTGACAGTACTGGAGAAGATAAATCCTATAAAGAGCTTGCCACAGAGACAGTTTTCATTTTTAAGGAAAGTTAATACTTTTAAAGGCAATTTTGAGGTAGATAATAATTTCCTAAATTTTAAATATATTGAATGTCTTTTATACTTGGAATTCAAGGAAAAAAAGGTTCACAAAATTATTTCATTTTGTAAACAAACAAGCCAGGCATCTGCAGGCTAATGCATTTACACAATATTTTATTATAATTATATTTACCTTAAAGAGATAATCTGTCATTTGGAACATACATTCTCTTTTGCAGATTTTAAATGCCAAAGAAATTTAGACCAATGGGATCCTAGTGACCTCAGAAATATATTGAATATGATGCATTTGAAAGGTGTTTGGAATAATACATTAAAGTAATGGATAAGCAATCTAATTTCAAACTTTGTTGCTCAATGACAGTAAAAAGATGTTTAAATGCCTCTGTAAGTGTATACTTATACTATAAAATATTTCATGAAGTTGTAATTTTAAATTTCAATTGTTAAAAGACTGGCTCATGTGATTTTGTAATGTAGAATACCACAACAGTTTAGAGTATTTTGGAATACTAAGCAGATATTTTATATTTTTTTATATATATATCTCAAAGACACAAAATAAATACCTGAGAGTTTTAAAGGGGATAAAGTCAGGATCCCCAGCTGTAATCACACTTTCTCTTCTGTCTTCCTGTTTTACAACCAGGAGCTAATATATCATAATGCTCTTGAAGATGTGCTGCAAAAGTGTTGCTATTGGACTGTTTATATTGGTTTATTGTCTGAGTAGATTACAGTGCCCATCCAGTCAAATAAGAATGCATTGTACTTTGCTTTTAGGAAAGTGCTCCAAATAGTTATAAGTAGTTTTATGTTTCTTTCCTTATTTTCTTCCCTTAATTACGTTAAAATAAAAGTATGTGTTACCTTCTCCAGTATTAGCTGGTAATTTAAAGAAAAAATTAGACTTTCTTTTTTAAAAATAATTTAATTTTTTTTTAAATTAAAAAAAGAATAAAATAGTACAAAAATAGTTGCAAAACAATCTATGGCTATCAAACAATATTCTGGGAATCTTTTGAAAACAAGTCAGTCAAGAAATCATTTCCACTATCTGGGTCATTGTTTTGGTAATGGGGTATTCTTTTCTATTTTGAAAAAATGAAGGTACAACTTTGTTCATATGTGTGCCATTCTGAAATGTGAGTGATCTGCCAAATACAATTTTGGTGAAATTAATTTTGTATCAAAGTTTATATGCTGGATTTTTAAATCCATGAAAAAAGGTGAAGAGGGGCTAGAAACTATTTGGGGGGGGGAAGTCTTCTCTTTAATACCAAGAAATGTTCCAATTTTTTGTGAAAGTACATAAGCAGTTTGCATACTGAAAATCAGGCTGTCTTGCTATTAAATTTAACTGAAATTCTGATTTTAACTGCTTTCTATAATATCGGTACGTGTTGTTCTTGGCTTTTTATTTTATTTTGGTTTTACTCCAACAGTGTTTTCTGAGAGAGGCTTGTAATAAATATCAAAGAACAGCAAAATAGTGTGCGTTGATTTTACAATTGATACTTATAATTAAGTAAGGTTAAGCAACCTTTATATGACTTAAAACCATTCACTCAAAGAAAAAACAAAAAGAGGAAACTCCAAAAGCATCAGCGTTCTGCTTTGGGTTTTTTTCTTCTTAGTAGAATTAGAGACATCTACTACACTTTTATAAAATTTCAAGAAGCAGCTACATCAAGACATAGTGAATCTGAGTAGCTAGAGCAGAAATAATGCTGTTCAACCTTAAAATAATTTCTCTAGGTAACTGGAAACCTTTCTTTCACTAGAAAAAAACATATGGTAAATAGTGTTTTATTTGATATCTATGTTGTCATAGGCAATGTTTAAGCCAACTGGACCTATTATCAAAGTTAATTAATAACTTCAGAGCTATTAGAAACTGGAAGGAAAAGTTAATTCAATGTCACTTAACGGTGATTATTCAATGATTAATCTGTAATGAAGAAAGCATTTTTCTTAACCTTGTGTTTGACTCATTTCATAGCAGTGCAGCTAATATGTGACTTTGTAAATGGCAGAATACTTAGCAAGAATTATATTGTTTGGAAGATTGTAAATATGATTTTGGCTTTATTGAAGTTAATTTCAAAAATCATGGTGGAACTTACTAGGATGAATGTTTCATACGCAGCACTTAAATGATTCAGAAACATAAAAGTTGTTATAGGAAATGGATGACATACATCCTGGAAAATGTATTAGAGTCAAAAATCTTTTGAACTTCTACAACCAAATGAGCAGCTTCCTACAGACACTTCTTGACACATAACTTAAAAGTACTGACAGAAACTTTGTTCATCCCTAAGATAACTGAAAGAACAAGGAAATAAAAATTAGCTATTTTCCTTTCTTTGGATAAGGAATGTTAGTCTGATGGGAGAAATGGTTGTCACTGCTGCTAGTAAAAGGAACTCTCAGGTTAACTATGCTCCCTATTACATCTATAGAAAAGGAATCAAGGAATTCCAAGAATTCAAACCAGCTCATCAGTGCTGCTAATCATCAGATGCACAGTAAATTGCTTTGGCTTTAGTAGACATCATTGCCAGAATGCCCACCATGTCCACTAATCACTCAGCTGCTATAGCTGAGGAGACCGAACAAAAAAGTACAATTTCAGCACTTTCAGATACAGTAATAGTAATTCTTTTACATACTTGTCTCTCTTGTACCAGGTACCTTTGTTCATTTGGAAACAACTTCACCATATAGCATACAGGTAGGTGTAGTGAGTATGTTCCGATGTATTTTTTATATGAGCATAATTCTTGACAGGTTATTTATTAATTCTTATGTCCCATGTCATTTTCAGTGTAACTTTTACATCTTCCTCCAAACCTGTCCTTGTATCTTTAGTTTTTAAATTTTATCTACTGAAAAATCAACTTGGACTTTTCCAAGATTTTTTTTCTTCCTTTGTAAAATGTTTTGTAGAAGAATATTCTTTTATGTGACAAAAAAAATAAATTGCTTTTTACTGTACAGTACTATGTCAATACAACAGCTTTGTAGCTCTTAGATCAAGGATCTCTGTATACTGTCCCATCAGGTCTTGCACAATTTTTTTTATTCTAAGATACAAAAATAGTCAATGCTGTTCAGCCAAGGTTATTCTAGTGCTTGCTGAGAATATTATAGTTCTCTGGACTGTTTTAGTCAATACACCTGACTGTCTGAATACTCTCAAATCATAGCATCAATATGTTTATTTGATCTGCTTATGGTGGAAAAAAAGTCCTTCACTTTTAATGAATTTTACTTATTAAAATACCTCAATACTCTAATGTCCTTCATGAAATTTATAAATTTTTTTTCTTTCGTCCTGAAGCTTTAAATCACTGTTTTTCTTTTCTTTCATAACTGCCAACAACCATCAGTTAATCACAAACAGACCAGCAATGATGAATTAAGCATGAAGCTTCTTTCTTTGCCTCTGGCCATCCCTCAAGTATCAACCTTTTGAGAACTAGTAGCTTCACATCCTCATGTTTCTTGAATTGAATCTTGGAACTGTATGCTCTCAGTCAGTTTGCATATGTCATGTGTTTTAATTTGGGACCCTCAGCACGGCAACAAAACTTATTTTTAAACTGCCATAGCTTAACAAAATTATTTTCCAAAAAGATTGTTTTAGGGACGTGAAGAGCTGTTCATCAGAGAGCTCACCACTATTTCACACTGAGCTAATAAACTTCCACTTTTTTAAGACTTTCCCTCGCACATTAAAGTTTGTCTACAAGAGAAGCAATTAATTTGAATAGGAACAACTTCATTTAGGTATCGACTTACTTAATGACAATGTCTTTGTTTTGGTTCCTGATATGTAAAAAGACTTGAATTTAAGGCACCACTTGCAGACTTTTTTCCTGTTGTTATTTTGCTGAGGTGAGTGTAAATATGACTGTTTAGTTCTAATTAAAATGTTATTGCTTCTTTAATATTTATTTCAAAAGTACTTATGTGGTATACACTATGCCTTGACAATTTTTTTCTGAAGTACCTGCTGTAATGAGGTTTAGGCACTTTATAATTACTTTGATCTTTGGCTAATATGAATATAAACTAACACAAATTAATATTCACCAAACACTTTGCATAGTGTCTTTTACTTTGTAACAACTGACCTTCTTTTAGTTCCTACACTTCTTTTCCCTCACATTTAAATTGGAACCAAAAAAACAATGTAGAGAAAAAAGCTATGAAGTGCTGTTAATTTTTTCTCATATTTCTAGACTTTTCTCTGGATCAAATACAGCAGGGATACTGGTGTTAAATATGTGATACATGGCATACACCTTCTTTTTTGTTTGTTTGTTCGTTTATATTTAGGTGAATCTGCTATATTCACCTAAATTGAAACACAATGCCCTGGAATTTTTCCTAGTTAGATTAAAAAAAAGAGTTCAAAGAAGAGTGTAATAATTTGAATTATTTCAAATATTGAATAACTTTGCAAAATGTGGGAAAAGTTGGTTTTATATTATTTTGCATGGAGTGTAACTGGCTAACAGGAGACAGAAATGCATAAATCTACACTTATGTACTGTGTAACAGCGAGTAGTCTTGACTTTCATCTCAACTTTACGTGCTTACCTTTTTCTTAACCTGTCATTAAGAGATCAAATGAGAAAGTTAGCAAATTTGCTTAAAGGAAAGGTAAAAAAAAGACAGCTTCACATCAAAGAATAAGTTTTTCAATAGTCTTTACACTGTACTACATGGTGACAAAATAATAATAAGACATCTCTTTTCTGCCAAGATTTGTTAATCATATTCCACTGTAATCACACTAATGAGGCACTCCTCTCAGCTGGAATGAAATTGTCCTTTTGCATTAAAAAAGAGTTACCCTGACGTACATTAAAAAATCATTTATATGGTTATTTGAAGTACTGAATCCATATTAATTTGCCTCAGGACCATAGTATGTTATAGTGAGGGTATAAATATTACACAGCCTACTTTCTACAAGGTTTACGTAAAAAAGACCTTGTTATTTTTTTAATTGTTATTTCTGTCATGTGGAAATGAAAAGACGATGAAAGTCGTGCTGATTTGCAGATTTTTGTTGGTGGTTTTTGGGTTGCATAAAGTGTAAGCCTCTTCATGATCCTTCAGCCTCTGGAAAAAGTGGAGAAAAAAATCCGAAAATCTGCCCCTGTGTATTTCAGTCAAATAATTGTTATAGATATTATATATAAATATATATATAATGGATCCATGGGAGTTACTTCATCACTTATCAACCCTTTGAATAGATTTCTTTCAGTTACTTCTATTAAATTTTTGATTTTTGATCTCCCAAACAAATGAGTAACAACTCAATAGTAAAATCCAGCCTGATGCAAGGACCTAGAAATTTGCGTACAGAGAAACAGGATTCTATTATGTATCTTTACTTTTGATTGTATCCTTAGATAATGCCCTTTTAAGATGTGTGAATTAAGTTTTCAGAACGCTTGTGAGACTTAGATATATTTTTGAAAAACTACCCAGGTTCAGAAGACTGTGAGCTAAAGCTGAGTCATTCCATGAGTTGTTGATTTAATATTGCACTCTGTTTCGAAAATAAAAATTCTCTGTAAGTGGGAAAGTTGACTGTAGATATTTTTAGTTATCCTTAATAATTGCAATTATGTTTGCTAATTATGTTTGATATTTTTTATGCATTTCCATCAGGTACTGTTGAAGAAGTGTTATAAATTTATTTCATCTTCATATTAGAAAATATGATATGAGATGTCAGTATTATTTTTCTTCTCTTATTATACTTTTAACATCTTTGAGACTTGATTTCCAGTTTTTGCTTTTGTTATGATAATGCACTTTTAATTTTTACTTCCTCATTGCCTGTGAAGAGGAAAACCACATAAAAAAGCAGTATTTATTAAGAGAAGAAAAACTAATTCAAACTGAAATTAGGTGATGCATTCTTCATTCTTTTACAAGATTTAAAAATATGTCCAATAACATAAGTACAATCTCAAAAAAACCAGTCTAAGTATGACTTTAATACCACATATCTGTAACAGTCATATCATGTAGGATCATAAAAGTGCTGAAAGATAATGCATCAATAACAGATTCTGATATGCACCATCTTTTATTCTACTTTCATGAACTGAATGGAAAGTATAGAAAAATGTGGAAACAAAATTTTAAAAAGTCTGTACAATTTTGAGATAGAGCTCAGCAGACAAAAAAAACAATAAAAACCTTTTTTCTGGCAGTTGTCAAGAATCTGAAATGAAATGTATTTATTATGATTATAGGATCTTTTATTTAAGAGTTCTAAGTGACTTGCCCAGTCTTGGTAGGACTCTTGCTATTGATTACAGTGAAAGGTGGATTAAATTCTAAATCTAGTTTTGGACTTTGGTCATAGTAGTGGCTTTCAAGCGTATTGCTGAAGGACAGATATCTTATCAAAGTATATTCTTTTGTTATTCCAGAGAAAAAATATACTGTATCTAGTTTGTTTTGACCTATGTTGTTACAATATGATGAATTTCTTGCCTTAAATACCCAATTGAAGTATGTTGTACCAACTCTGAGATTATTAAGAACTATATGACAATGGGTTTTTTGGGAGGATAAGTAATGTGTATCATAGGAGAGCTAGTAAATACACAAACTGTAAGTTTCAATTATTTTAATAGTACTTATTCTCTGCTATGTGAAAAAGGTATAGCTGTGAGGATCACACTTAAAAAATTCTCAAGATTCCAGAGAAGAGGCTTTGGCTAAGAGGCAGGAAGCACAACTATTGCAGATCTGTTTCTTACTAACCCCCTCCACCACTAGCACCAAAAATATTCTCTTACCCTCCCCACTTCCCTTGCCGAGCCCCACGCCCCCCCGAAAAAAACCAACTTTTCACTTTCTCCTAGTGTGCTTATGGAAGCTGTAATTTTACTCTTATTTCTGTTAGGAAAGTTTTACTTGGAAATTGTGTTTTGCTGAACATTGTACATACAGCATGGATCCATTTAATTTTCTATATCAGACGGTGAAGTTGGTTTGAGTTTTGTCCATTTTCTTCTCCGCATTTGCTCTTTTCAATATTATTGCACTCAACACCTGCTCTCCAAATCTTTACAGTGAGACATAAATTTCAATAACAATAGGTCATACTCAAGAATATTTTTATTAGTTCAATTCGAAATTGTAAATGCTGTCCACATGTAACTGTTCAGCTGATTTAGAGTGAAATGTTCCTCATTTGCAAATAATTTTAAAAAATAGAAAATCATAAAGCAGTAAATTGGGTATTAAATACCATCTAATTTAAGTACTGTTTAATAAATATCTTTCTAAATAACCCATCAATTGAAAATTTGTTAACTCAGTTGCATTAGAAGGTATTAGCAAACTCTACACATAATTTTATATCATCCCATATTGTATCTTTCCGATGTTATGGCACAAAGTTTGAGCTTACCTTGTCTGAGTGGATTTTTATATGTCTGAATTTTTTTCAAAATTCTCTTTATACACACTTACATGTAGGAAACCTCAAAACATAAAGCCAAATAAAAGATTTCAATGCGATGCTAGGTGTAAAAAGTCAACAAGTTAATTTTCTTGCAGTAGGAAAATTAGAAATATTTGTGTTTGCAATTTCATCTCCTGTCCTGCCTTACTTCCTTCCCTCCAAATGTAATTTATTTTTCTTTTCTCTGTCAGACAGGACTAAACACAGACACACACACACAAATGGAAATTAGAAAAAATATTACGTTAGTATGAATACTTGGTATGATCTTTTTTCCAAACTGCTACATTTGGCAAGAGTATATTCTTTGGTTTTTAATGTGCAAAAAAAAATATTAAAGTAGAGGCTGCTAGGCAAAGATTAAACACTTAGCTTATGATTCAGAAGGAAATTCCCAATAATTTCCACGGAAATAGGAATTTTATGCAGTTCCACACAATTTTTGTGAGTTTTTCTGTGCCTTATATTTTGATAATTGTAACTTAGTTGCCTATCTTTATTATATTTAGAATATCTCTATTTAAAAAAAAAAATTATACCTAGATGACATTTCTGACATTAACTGTAGTGGAAATTATGTATGATTTTATTTTCTTGATTTATCCTGTCTCTTTTACAAATTGTGAGAGCAGCAGTGATTTGTAATAAACACTTTGAAGTGGCATGGGCAGATATCATTTGTATGCACTGGCAGTCAAGTGGCAAAGAACCCAGAATTTCTGCAGTGAGCCGCTTCTTTATGTACTTCCTCCTTTTGAATTTATTTTCATAGGTTCTCTTGAGAGTAATAATTTCGTAAAGTAACTTTCCCACCCTTGAATCCTGGCAGGGGGCAAAATTGCTGCTAATTATTATAATTGCATGTTTCAATCCATTCTGGAGCACCAGGAATTAATCTTATATGAAATGTGATCCGCAGACAGGTCCCCTAGCTTGTTAATTTGCTGTTAAACTAAATCAGTATTTTGTTTTACTCTTGATGCTTGAATAGATTCATTCCATTCTTGGCCTCAATTAGAGTTTGTTTGAACTGCGTCCTACTAATCTGTCAGATTGAAAAATCAATTGTATAATTCCATTTTGCAGTGATACTAGTTGAAAAGGTATTTACATACTATGATTTATATAAGAATTGCCATTAATTTAATGCAGATATGGTTTTAACAGACCATAATTAATTGCGAAACAAATTGTATCTCCTTTAGAGACTGAATTAATCAATACAAACATGAAAATTCTGAGGACTTTCAGAGAACATATGAATTCAAATGTCAGAGAAAGATTTTTATAACTGAGAGTTCTTACTTGGTGTAAAAGTAATACTACCTTAAAAAGTCTATAATAAAACAACAATTCTTGTGCTTTGAGCACCTGGATCAATACTTAGGTATTCCCAGATGTACAGTAGAATTAAAAAGATTTCAAGAATATCTTTATTAAAGGCTGTTAAACCAATGAATATGTTGTCTGAAAATGTTCCTTCAATGAATATGAATTTGTTAGCTGTTTTGATATTGATGGAGATGTACATTCTTGTTATATTTTCCTGAGTTTAAATGCTGGAATTAACATGATAAAATTCATTACAAAAAGAACCCAAATTTTCGCCCTAAATTTGTAAACCAGTGATCCAATTTTTCAGTGCATTGTCAAATTATATGTCCTAAAACACCATGCTAGACAAATCCATTCATAATCATCTAACCTTATTTTTTTTAATTGCTTCAGGCTCAGTAGACCAGATATTTTCAAATACCAGTCCTTCAGTTTAGAATAAGCTTCCTTAGTCAGTAAATTTATTTTCTTGACCCCAACATTTCTAATTGTAAATTGTAGATTACATGCAGGTGCTGAACCTGGGTCAGTGCAGCTCTGAATAGAAATACATTTTTGGGGACATAAAGATGGAGAGTACTCCTACTGAAAAGGAAATAAAAGCAAAGATGACCTGGCAATGTGCACTCATAGCCAAGAAAGCCAACCACATGCTGGGCTGCATCCAAAGAAGCATGATCAGGCTGGGGGAGGGGATTCTGGCTCTCTGCTCTGGCCTTGTGAGACCCCATCTGGAGCACTGCATCCAACTCTGGGGTCCCCAGTGGAGAAAAGACATGGATCTGTTGGAGCAGGTCCAAAAGAGGGCCACAAGGATAATGAGAGGGATGGAGCACCTCTCCCATGAGGAAAGGCTGAAAGATTTGGGGTTGTCCAGCTTGGAGAAGAGAAGGCCTGGGAGGACTTTATTGCAGCCTTTCAGTACTTAAAGGAGGCTTATAAGAAAGAGAGCCTGTAAGGAAAAGGGATAATAGTTTTAAACTAATAGAGGGTAGATTAAGAATAGATATAAGGAAGAAATTTTTTACATAGAGGGTGATGGAACACTGGAACAGGTTGGCCAGAGAGGTGGTAGATATTCCATCCCTGGAAATATTAAAGGTCTGGTTTGACAGGGCTCTGAGCAAACTGATCTAGTTGAAGATGTCCCTATGCATTGCAGAGGGATTGGAATATAAGATCTTTAAAGGCTTCTTCCAACCCAAATTATCCTGTGATTCTACGACCTCGTCTTTCTTCACAATTATTTTAACACTGACATGTTTCTGTCCACATGAATTGAGCTATTCACTTGGTCATATTTTTTAGTTCACATAGTTAATGTCATTTGAAGGAGGCTGGACAGAGTAAATCACTGCCATTTTTGTTAGAATTTGTAAATAAAACATTATATGCTCATTTAAATTACTAATTATAAAAAGGTAAATACCTTGAACAACAAAATCTAACATTTGGTATAATGATTAATATCATAGTTTCAGATGCAGGTCTTTGTGGATTAACACTTTAATAAACTAGCTAAATTTTGCATTAGATTTTGTACATCTTTTCTGTATTTTATTTAAGTATAAATAAAAAATAGTTTCACTGTTAAAAACCCCAAAATAAACACATAAATACCTCGGCCCCTAAAGTTGTAAAATCTTTGAATAGGCATAAAAATCCAAATGTTAGAAGAATCATATCTGTTCTCTAAGATTGATAACTAGCCATGTGGAAAAGAAGAGACAGGAGAACCTCCACAGGATATTGCTAAAGCAGGAGTGGATGTGAACTGTGTATGCATATCTGGTACATGAGTATACAGGGTTATTTGCAAAAAAGGCCTTGGTCAGCAATGATGTGATATATATGTATCAGTTCTGTTCATTAACTCCTGTGACAAGAATACCATGCACTCAAGCAAAATCACAGAGGTCTAAAATAAATACTTTATTTGATGGTGTGGCTTGGGGAAGAATAGAACTAAACCTTCTGTTAGATGAATATTGCATTAGAGTTTGCAAATTTTTACTGTACATTACTGAAGTTAAAATTATAAATAAGACATGGATTTGATGGATGGACCACTCAGTGGATAAAGAATTGGCTGGATGGCCACACACAAAGAGTTGTGGTCAATGACTCATTGTCCATGGTGAGACCAGTGACGAGTGGAGTCCCTCAGGGGTCAGTGCTGAGGACAGTATTGTTCAACATCTTCGTTGGCAACATGGACAGTGGGATTAAGCACACCTTCAGCAAATTCTCTGCTAACACCAAGCTGTGTGGTGCAGTGGACATGCTGTGGGGAAGGGATGCCACCTAGAGGGACCTTCTCTGGCCTAACAGGTGGGCCCGTGTGAACTTTATGAAGTTCAACAAGCCCAAGCGCCAAGTCCTACACCTGGGTTGTAGCAATCCCAGGCACACCGAAGGTTGAGCAGAGAAGTGATTGAAAGCAGTCTCGCAGAGAAAGATTTGGGGAAGATGGCTGATGAAAAACTCAACATGAGCCATCAATGTGCAGTCACAGCCCAGAAAGGCAATGGAATCCCGGGCTGTGTTAAAAGGAGCATGGCCAGCAGGTCCAAGGCAATGATTCTACCCCTCTACTCTGCTCTTGTGAGACCCCACCTGCAGTACTACACCCAGTTCTGCTGTTCCCAAGGTAAGAAGGATATGCAACTTTTGGAGCAAGTCCAGAGGGCCATGAAGCTGATCAGAGGGCTGGAGCACCTCCCTTATGAAAACAGGCTGAGAAAACTGGGGCTGTTCAGCCTAGAGAAGAGAAGGTTGAATGGAGACCTTATTTCTTCACCAAAAGAGTTATTGAGCACTGGAACAGGCTGCCCAGGGAAGGGTGGAATGTTCCCCCCTAGAATTGCTAAAAAACTGTCTAGACTTGTCATTTGAAGGCATGGTTGTCATGAGACATGTCACTTGAGGGCAGTGCTGTGATAATGGTTGACTCAATGATCTTAGATGTCTTTTCAATTCTATAATTCTTAATGATTCTATCATTCTATACTTCTCTGATTCCTTTTACTTTAAGGCGTTTGGCATCTTAAGATGAGATCTACATAAAATACTGGTTTTGTCTACAGATCCTGTAGCTTCTGTTTCTTTTCCTTATAGTTGTTTTCATTTACCAATGAATTTGTTTCCAGAGAGAATGCATGAGTCAGTCATGACTCAATTCATTACACATGCTTTCACGTGAAAAAAAGGAAATAAAAGGAAAAAGAACAATTTATTTTCTGATTATAGTTTTCAATGGCTCTGCAGGTTACCTATTTTCAAGTGATGATCACTTCTCACTGAGAGAGTTACAGATGTGCCGAAATGATAATTTTATCAGAATGAATATTTTATCAACACAGAAGTAGGACTTGTTGCATATGTTCATAAGTGTGGCTATGAAGGTGCAGAGGACTATTCATGTGAAGAGAAAGAGTTAGCTCTGTGGTTTGATTTAGCAACAGGTGGAGAATATACAAGGTAGAATATGACTAGTAACCAAAGTCATACCTAGTATCTTATAAAAATATGCATGCTGTGGTACTCTACAAAATGATGGACTAAAGAATGAAAATAGAGGGAATACATGCTGTGAAAAAAGGTAACTCTTGGAAGCATATTAATGATTTCTTATTATTCAAGATTTATTTTTTTACATAATCATTGAAAAAACTCAACCTCTGAGGTAAGTAACTCATTATCTGAAAGATTTTATTTCTTTCCACTTAACTAGATACTACACTCCACTGGTCTTTTGTGATAAGCATACATTTGCCACAGTGTTTAGTGGTTTTTATAAAAACATGTTTTTAAAATCAGTTATATCTGTAATTTCGTGTTCCTTTTTCAAGAGTAAATAATTTTAAAAAAATAAATATGAACAGAAAAAACAATTCAGGACATGTTAAAAACAACTTTTCAAAGAGGAGAGGATAGGAATCCTAAGTACAGTCTATTTTGTCAGCAGTGTTTTACTTATTTTGCCTGTTCCTGATATAATTTCAAATAGATTAGCTTACCTGAATAATTCCTTTGTTTGTTTTTGATTTTGTTTTGGTTTATGTAATATATGTTTAAGCAACTAGCAGTTAGCTTTTGATTTATGAAAAAGGCAGTATGCTTTGTAAACTGTAAGGCTGCTGCTTTTGGAGATATTTAAGGTTATTTCCACACAATATGTGAGAATATAAATGAATATTTTGGAGGTGACCTGGTATTAATAAATTCTTATTCTGTATTTCCTGTACTGCATATGATTTTCTGTTTGCAACTTTTAGATGAAAATTTAGTCAAGTAGTGCTATTGTGATAATAGAAATTTAGATAATTTCTCACTTCCTTTATGCTATTTCATATATGATATATGTAAGAGGTATAGTTGAGAACTATTAAATAAAATGGAAAAATGTCAGGTTATTGAATATACATCCTTTCATTAAAATAGAGCTGTTTTAATTTAAAAAAAAAAAAAAATTGTGGAAATTGTGAAAGCTTTCCTGAGACTGAATGTCTTGTCATATCTGTATGCAAACAATGACAAGGAATCCATTCTGTATGGGCTGTAGACAAAAATGCTGCTCTCTTCTCTCCTCCTTCACCCTCTGATTTTTAAAGTGTATTCACTTTGGTTTCCTTTGGTGATATTCTTAAGCAATAGATAAAAGATAAGTGATGTTTTAACTTTTCTATCTCCTCTGGAATATTTGATAACATAAGAAAAATAACATCAAAAAGAAGAAGTAGGTACCTTTACAGCCCGAACATTGTTTCCTTACCTGTTGGGTGAGCAGTAATTGAGTCTCTCTCTTAATAAGATGAGAGAGATCTTGAACTTTCATTCATCCAGAAAAAATAAGCCTGTTCAGTATATCATTAGAGGAATTGTTTTTATTTTCCTTTTCAAAAAAAAAATTATCAACTTTGTTTATTTATGCTGTAATGGAAGATAAAAACTGATGTCAAAACTTTGGAAATTTTTTGTTTCTCAGCCAGTCCTAAGAAAGAGAGATACGAAAAGGTTACAACAGAGCATGACACAATATCTGATGTAAACTGTGAGCGTCCATGAACAGTCTAAATGCATAAGATGGAACAGTACAGGTTGATTTACTGCACATAGAAATTCACCACTGAAGTGTAACAATATCTTAAGGGTAGAATGCATCTGAGAAAAGATATATTTTCAGCAGACCTGGGAGCAGATTGGAAATACTTTCATTCTCTTGGAGGTAGTTCGAAGTCTAAAGATAGGTCTATAAAAGACCATAAAGTTATATGTAATTGAAAAGATGGAGAGAAAGTGGATTAAAAATAGTGAAGGAAGACATCAAATATAGAAAATACAACCCAGTTAAGGCTTTAAAAAAGAGGTAAGTGTATTCAGTCAATATAAAATCTATTAATATGTCCTGAGATATATTAAATAGCAATAATTAAAAAACACCTTGTTTTCCCACACAATCATCTCAGTTGAAGTATATTTTTCTCTTTAAAATGTTGTAGTGAAGGTTAAGAGATTAATTTTATAATAAAGTTTCTAAAATGAGCTAAGATTGCTGTTTTTGATGATTATATTTCAGATGTTTGCCATAGGCATCAGGTGCCTCAGGACTTACTTTACTGCCTATCAGGCGAGAGCAGTTTTGATTACATGTATGGGAAGCAAATTTCTCCAGCACACCACTGTCCTTTTACTATCCTGGATCTATTTGTTTATCAAACATCACTGCTGGACAAACTCAGTCATTTCCTTAGTAGCCAATCATGCACAATGTGTGGATCATCTCATACGAAAGGAGCTTCTTTAGCTTTCTTTTTCCTAATTTCTTTTTCTTCTTTCATCAGTTACCTACCCATAACTACCTACCTGTCACTATTAATTCATAGTTTATAGCCTATAAAAGTTCATTAGTGAACTTTCATATGCAAACATTATTTTTCTCTTATTAGTATCCCTTCTAACATTTTGCCAGGCTTGTGTTTCACTGTTCCTTATCTTTTGCCTCAAAACTTAAATTACAAGGTGTCCTGCTCAATTTCCTTCCACTTTAAATGTCAATATTATTTTATCATAAATCTTTGGTTAATTAATGACTTTAATTTGAGTCTCTTGATTCTATTATTTCTCTATGTTCTTACTGTTGTTTCCCTTCAATCCTTAGCTTTCTGAGGGCTAGCATTTCAGATTAATCTTAAACATACACCCATGGCCATTATTGATAGGGTAGTTGCTTAAATTGAAAAATAGTGGATTTGTATGTTTATTTTTAATCCAACTTCTTGGGTTTTTTTTGGAAAATAAGAAGAAAAGTTTGTCTAATCAAATGTCTTCTTCAAAAAATGGGAATGTAGGCTTAAGGATTTTTGAAATTATCATTTAGAGTTGCACTAAAAATATGTAAGTACATAAGAGTCATGGATGACAAGGAGGCAAATGATACTGTTTGAAAATATTTATTAGGAGAATTTTAACTTCTCAAAGTCTTACAATACCAAAATATTTTAGATGTGAAGGATGCAGAAATTTCATCCACGTAATGTGGAAGTCTTACAGACGACTACGTATTTTCTTGTTTTGAATTTTCCACCTTCTTTATAATCAGCAAGAGGCTTCTATTTAGCAAGATGAATTCTTGGATTGTTATTGGTTTCCCCTGTATTTATTTTTTTTTTTGTGATACTGATGCATGTTTTTATCAAAAAGGTTTTAGAGGCAGTAGTATATTTTTTGATTCAAACATCCTGTTGTGTACTTATCAGCTTTTCTCAGGAACAGTGTTGATACTATTTATTTCAGTTGAAGAGCTGAAATCTCTTCAACGTCATCTAATCTTTAAACATGTAATTTAAGGCAAGCAGCTTAACCTTAAACTAATTTGATTTTTTTCAGTTTAGAACAGGCAAATGAGTTCAAATAAGTTTAAAGTCAATGTGAGAAACAAAAATTCGTTCCTTGAAAGACTGGAAAAACATATTTGGGAAATATGATTCTCCTTTATATGTCAAGATATTTTGTCTTCTTTCCATTTAATATCCTGGTTAGAAAAAAATTGTTCTGCTGCATTTTTCAGCAAAGTTCCATCCTTTAATTACATCATCTAATGTGATTCAACATTTCACTTTTTTTCCTTACCATGTCTTCTTTTTCTTTATGATGTTGATGATCCTGCTCTTAAACATAATTTTCTTTCTATATGGTGAAATTCATGAGTATTTGGATTAGATCCTACCCCAATGAGCATAAGCATTAAAGATTGCAGGAGCATTATGTGAAATTGATTAATAAGCTTGGATAAGGCCAGTGCTCTCCTAAATAAAATAATTTTTCAAAAAGCAATTAGAAGAAGTGCCATATTTTGACCATATTTAAGTTCTTGGTTAGTATTGGCATGGGAAAGCCCATCGTGAATATCCAGATGGCATCGACAAAGGAAAATAAAATCCAATAAAACCCCAACTCCTGTCTGGTATTTTGAGCATGCCATATAATATGTAGATAGTACAAGTTATAGCCTAAATGAACTTCCCAACTTGAGAAATGTTTTCTCTCCTGGCAATAGAATTGCACGTGCTCTAAATTCTGTTATTATTCAGCAGTCTTAAGAGGTGACGTAAAAATAAAAACAACTTTTGCATGGAAATTTTAGGCAGCTGGTTGTACATATTGCCAGGTGAGGAGACAGATGACTGAAAGTAACTCAAGTGATGGAAGAACTTCACTTTGCTCATTCATTTGATGGAAGAACTGCACTCTTCTCATTCATTTGATGTTTGAAATGCAAGGTGCAGGGACTACGAAAAGCCAGTGCTCAGTCGGTTTAACAGTTGCACAATGGAACTGGTTATATCAAAGTTGTTCCTAAGGAATTTAACAGATGGCACAGAGATAGTCATTCTATTATTTGCTGATCAGGAAACAATGTACAAACATATTTCATAAAAAAGTGAACAGTGGTTTGATGAACTGATGTTTTTCAACAAGGTGACCAATTTAATTTCTACCTCTTTGAATTTGCATTTTTCTTGAAGTTTTTTTTTTCTGATCTAACAGTTACATACCAAACAGTAATGCATTTTTTTAAAATTTACTGAGCTTTGGCTACCCGAACCTGGCTTCATTTTTCGATTTCTGAGTATTCTATTTCAGAACTATTTTATATCCTTTTGAGAACCTACTTTCAAGTCAATCAGAAACAATCAGAAAAAGTAGTTCTAGGGTGTTTATCTATTTAAATACATACATATATATATGTGTGTGTGTGTGTGTGTGTATGTCTAAATCTATTTTAAAAATAGATCTGGTCCTAACCTTTATTTCTGTAAAACATGTGATTTACAAAGAATTACACTCTTGTGTAGCATAGATTTCTCATAGACACTTTTCTGAGATGAATCACGTAATTTGTAAGTGACAAAATCTGAAAAGTGCTTATGCTTACCTCCCATTTTTAGATCTAGAAAATTTTTACATGCCTACATAATCATGTAGCTTTTACTCATTTGTAAGAAATTATTTTAATCCTTTTTAACATCTTTATAATTGTCATTCTATATCAATAATGCACTCTTAACTTTGTTTTCCTCCCCCTACTTTTCCACATATATGCCACTCCTCTCTTCGTCTCATTTCTTCCTATGCTTGTTCCACTTCATATCGGACTTCTCATACATCCTGCCCAGTTGTCCCATATTTATCAAAATTCCTGGCTACTTTGCAAAAAGAACTGGCCTTACTGAATTTTTTTGTTTCAAATATATTTTCTGTATACTTTTCCTGCATATGAGTTGCTCCAGTCTGCTATCTAAACAAGTACTGTTCATCATAAATATCTTTCCAAAAAAGAAATAATTCTGTGGCATTTAGCAGTAAGGTCAAGACAACGTCTTTTTTATTTGAGCTGGCAGTGTATGCTTTCCTTGAAATTTATTCCGGTGAACTAGCCACAAGTTTATGTACAACTCTGTCCTCCAGTTAAAAACTAGAAGTTTAATTAACCATTTATTTTCAAGAGAGAAGATGAACTGTTTAATTTCCCCTTTGAGATATTCAGTAACAGGAGGGGTAGGTTTTTTGTTTTTTTTTTTTCAGATAAAATGGTTTGATAATTTCAGGAATGTCTTGCTTTTCTCAGCTTTACACAGAATTTTATCTAGTTACTTGTCCCTGCTTTTCCTGTGCTGCTTCAATAGAGAGATTTCCTGGACCCAAAAGTTTAAATGAGGAAGACACTCTGTTATTTGAGTTCAAAAAAAAAGAATAAAAATTTAGGTTGGTTTTTTTTTTTTGTTTTTGTTTTTTTTTTTTCTGGAGCCTAAATAAATGTCTGTTAAATATTATTGGAGTTGGAATAAAGTTCTTCCTAAGTATGAACATGACCTTAGAGCTATAATTGAGACAGATTAAACCCCTAGCCTTGAACATTCATATGTTCGTTCAAAATGATGAAATAGATCCTAATAGTAAAAATTAAATGCAGGTTTACAGATCATAAAGCAACATTTAAGTAGAACTCAGCATCTGCATGATTGGCAAGTATTAGAGCCTCAGTAATGAAATAAAAGAAAAGATATAAAACCCACAGATTCAAACTGCAGTCTCTCTCTACTTGCATTGTACTTTTACTCCTCACTGTAATTTCTGGAAGTGTTTGAAATGCAATATGTAATTAATAAGTGTGTCAAAGGATGCTCTAATTAGAGACAAGATTTAGTATTCTGGTAGGGTTTCAGCTGAATATGTAAATTTTAATTACGCTTTTATAAAGCTAACTTAACCAACCACATTTCTAATACAGATTGAAAAGTATATATCCATATTAACAAAACACTTCTAAGCAGAATAACACGTTACCTGTGTCTGTCACTATGTTTATCACTTTTGGAGATGGACAGATTATTTGAGATAATAAGCGTTTAAGTAAATATATTAACAGCATTAAAGACATTAGCTGAACTGCCAATGAAAATGAAGGCAGAGAAACATAATTCACATGTTCCAAAAGTGCCCCGGAAAGTGCTAAACAAGGCTGCTCCTCCTGGCAGAAAATATACACTAACAGGTGGGTTCAGTAAGTGCCTGCTTTGGCCACTAATGATATGTGTGAGTTTGGGCTCATTTCTTATATTCCTCCATAGATACAGTTTGGCACTATCCATAAATATATATTCTAAAATTACTCATGAGAGAGAAATACTGTACACAATGTCATGACTTTACACAGTACCGTTTCTGCAGTCATTAAGATTTGCATTAATAATCAATTTTAATTTAAATTTATAACCCATCATGTTCATTTGGAATTCTTTGTGCAGGCGGTAACAGCTGTGCTAATGAATTTTGTGCGATACCTTATGAATAAATAATTTTCCTTGCTAGTCTTGCTGAAAGAATTAGCCCTATACTACTGACATTTGTTTAAGAGCATATCAAACTAAAACACAGTTTTTCACAGTATTTAAAAAAGCTGCTGTACTATGTATGATTAATGTAAATGAATGAAATAGTACTATATATGAGTGATATAAAATGACATATATGCCCAAGAGTACATTATAGAGCAAAGAGATGAAATACGAAACAAATCTTCTCCACATTAAAAACATAATTTTCTACAAAAAAAATAAAAAGGTGTTTCACAACATGATGGCATTTTGTCTTGATATGCATTTTGAATAAGAATAGAAAAAAGCTTAGAAAGTCTTTTATGGCTTGTTTGGATAGAAGTTGAGCCAATTTCTGTTGCCTAAAACTAATCTAGAAAACCTTTGAGAATGTGCCTGTAGGATTTCTGCATCCTAGACAAATTGAACAGCATCTAGTTCAATCTCCTTTTTCAGTGAAGCCTATCTATTTCTATACCATAGTGCATACTATGTTGGAACTTCTTTAAATATTCGAAGCTTGAAAAGCGTGAAAAGTCATTTTTATATTTCATTGACTGGTTACCATATTTATTTTTGAGGTTTTTTTTGTTGTCTGTTTGTGAAAGAAAGACATCATTTAGAAATGGATACAATTGCTGTTGATCTGGGATAATTGTATAGGCTTTTTTTCAGTTAAATACAAATGGTCTTCCTTTCCTTTTTCCTGATAATGCATTAACACATTATTATATCAAATGAAGACCAAATTCTAGAGTAATTATTTAAGCAAAAGTCTAATTGGAATACTATTTTCTGAGTTACATCAATGTGAATTTGTAATAACAGTACAGCTCAAGCCTTATGACAAAAGTAATAACCAATTCACATTTCAGTATACACTATATAAATCGTATTATATAAATATTTTGTGTAATGTAAGTATTTATAAAATTATTTTATTTGATACATTTGAAGTTCCATATGTTTAGTGAAAATTGCTTTTTAAACATTTTTTCCATTAATGTTATCTGGATTATTTTATTAATATATATTTTATTATATATATTATTATATTATTTTATTAATAATATTATTATTTATTCTATTATTTTATTATTAATTCTTTACGAATTCTGTGGAAAATAATATTATATCTGATGTTAAATCCTGTTAAAGTGAACAACTGCTCTTTTGTTTCTCATGGATAACAGACTGAAGATCTTCAATATTTGAGAAAATCATAAGGAAGGTACTAAAATGCAGAATTCTGGATTAGGAATTAAAAATTTAGAGAACGTCTTTGCTACTATCATACGACAATTTTCTTGGATTTCAGAGATGTGGTTATGTATCAGCAGGTACTGAAAACAGAGTAAAACAATTCTGAAATAATTTTGGAAATGAAGTTTGTGGTTAAAATAATGAAATTCAAAGAGCTGTTGGTTTTTTCACTTGTGTTACTGTTAAGTGCCCAAAGAATCAAATGGTAAGTGCATTCATTTTATTAACATTTTTTAATCAGAAACTTATAATTTCCTTGGATTTTAACAAGATACACACATCTAGTTATAAACACGTGCATGCATAGGCTTTCAATGTTTTTGTAGCTATTCTGACTGGCATTTCAAAGGCTATAGACAATATACTGTAGTTAAAACAACTCAGACCACAGTCAGTTTCAAGAACATAAATTTACAGATTTTATCTTGAACTTGTACTTGAAAGAGTGAATGGCATTTCTGAAGTGATCTCATAACATGATTAATGATTCCAAATGGTAGGGAAGGCAATATGAATTAATTAAGATTTGTTTTGAATGATAATGCAAGAAGTTGGTTTTCAATGTTCTCACAATCGGGAATTTTAACTTCAAAACTTGTTCTTGTTTTTTTGGGTTTTTTTTCTGTCTTAATGAAACCAAGTGGTTTATTGGTGATTTAACATATTTTTTATTAGTTTACCAGCAGAATAATGGTTAGAAAGAGGTTGGGTTTGCTTGCTGACTAATTGATTTACTTTAGTTAATTCCACTTGTTTTACATGGTTGATAGATTCGTAGAAAAGAGAACAAGTACAGTAAACAAATTATACTTCTCATCTATGGTGCTCTTTCCTTATCTCTGTAAAGAGAGCTAATGCTAGAAAAAATTCTGGAAATAGGTGTACTGTGCTTAATCCCAAGGATACTGAAAAACCTTTGAATACTTTCAGCTATTTGCAAATGAAGATGTTATTGATTTCCTTACTGCAGTACCTATAATTAAAGTTTTTTAGATCAGTCCTTTTTGCTCTGCTCAAATGGATCAATGCAGTCTCACTGTATACTTTTAGGGGATATTAGAGACTAGTTATGCGGGGATTGACTTGCTAAGAGTTTTCTCCTGAAAGTGGCATCAGATATTTTAGGATAACAAAGTGAAAACTTTTTAAAATGTGGCCTGCATGCTAAGAAATTAGTGAAGGAAGTTGTTAATAATAATTTTTCTAAGTTATTAAATATTCTGTCTTCTTGGTTTGATTACCTTAATACCCTGATCTGATTAAAGCATCAAACGTAACAAAGATTTGCAAAACCAGAAGAGAAAAATGTGGTGTTTCCCTTATATTCAGTGGCTCAGCAACATAGATTTCAGAAAGGTGAAACTTACTTTTCCTTTCCTAAAAGGAATCTGCATCTGTGCCTCTCAAATAAAAGCTATAATGTACATTCCTGGAATAATAAATAGAGGAAGGAAGGAACAACATAGAATTATCTGATAAGAGCAAGATATTTCAATTAACTGAATTGACTCAGAAAATTCCTTATATGGGTAAATGGAACAGAAGAGTGAGTGTGTTTCTTTCTTCACATTTTTTAAAATCAATACACAGTCTTGGTATGAGGATGTCTAGGCTTTTGGCTTTTAATAGACCTCCGGAGGTTTAGTCCATTTGTAGTTGCTGTGCTGGAAAATATGCTTTCCACCAGGTTACAGGGAATTATGAATTGCAGTTGCCTTTCTGAATGTGAGTCATGATGTGAGCAGGCTAGGGAGAGAATAAAATATAAAGACCTTGTATCTGCATTAATCTGTGAAGCTTTCCTCTGAGAATGGAAATTCTTTGATTCCTTCTTGTGTGTGTATACTTCTGTCCTCTAACTGTGGCTTGAAAAACAGTCTGTCCTTGAATTTAAGAAAATAATTCAGGCTTTCCTGATGCAAAAGGTCTCCCTTGCCTATTAGATATTAAGAAAAACAGAGGCCCTGTGTCAAGCTTGAAAACCTGATAGCTTGAAATTCCTGCTGCTTAGATGAATGTGATGGTTAATTGCCCCAAACAAGTCTGAGTCAGAAGCTCTAATTACTGCAGGAAAATTTAGGAATAAATATCCTAGGTTTCCTGAAACTAAACCTGAGGTTCCTCTGACAACTACCAGATACCAGTTTCTCAATGCTCCCAAGATTTAGTGATCTAGGGGAAAAAAAAGTCTTCCTTATTTCTGCAAGGAGCTTCACCTGTTACTATTTGATGATTTCTAAGCTTCTAGCTAGGAACTCTAGCCCATAAATTGTCTTCCTCTTCTTCTCATGTCCTTCACTTACCTTGTCAAAATCTGAAGGTTCAAGGGTATTTATGCTATCTATCTTCTGTTCAATAGCAATGAAGATTTCTAGGTATCTAGATAATTACACTGTTTCCATATTTCAATGTGAACACTAAATAGCTTTTAAGTAAGTAGTTAAAAATCACTATGGTCACAGTATATACATAACTTAAAATTTTGTGTCCAAAGAAAGATGCCATGCAAATCTTGAGTCTTGAAATAATTTAGGCCTTTGCAACTCTCCTTCTGTCATTCATGATGGTTGGTGTGCAAATGAGTCTTACTTGGGATATAACTGGAAACATGAATAATGTTCACGTTTGCATTAGTTTCAATAATCACGTTCTTCTCAATGAAAATGTTCTTGTTACCATGGGTTAAATTTTCAGCAATATATGTTTTTAGGATAGAACAACTAAACATGTCTTCACTGCTGAATTGACAGAAGCATATAACTTACTGAGAATAAGAATGAATAGAAGTAGGTGTCTTAGCCCTGTATGTTTATCTGCTTCCTAACAGCTCATTTTTCATGAAAAGTACCTTTTAAATGGAATAAGAATACCTTTTAATAGGAAAAAAAATACCTCTGAATACTTTTACTTTAAATACAAAATATTATTCTAGTTAAAAATAGAAAATATGTCTTAGTTGTCCAGAGCCTTTCATATATAACCATGATGCCCAGTAACTACAAGCACACTTTCCCCCATTCCCACCTTCCCCCTACTTGTTTTTCTAATCAAGGACATGCTTTTTCCCCTAAGGCATGTGGGAGTTTAACAATTACTTGCAGCTCTAACACCAAGCAATTTCTTCTGGGACTGCAATCTGTTAGAGTTCAATTTTCTCAGCCATAGATGAAATGATCAGAATGAATTTGTTCCTTCAGACTGAAACAGAATGAATAAACTAAATGTGATTGAAATGAACTTCTGTAGCACTCGTATGAGTGCAGGCTTCTTTTGCACGTAAGCACACTGTCACATACAAATACAAGTGCTGGAGTTTCAAATAGCTGCTTTCCTTCTTTCCTTCTGCTGCTTTTTATTTCAGATGTGACTTTTAAACACACAACTTTTACCTACAGAGATCATTAAAAACACAATTAGGAATGTTAGAAACAAAGTCACATTCCACAAACAAGTGGATAAAGACTGGAATGTTTTTGTGAATAAACAAAACAATATATTTAAGATGAAATTGATCTACAGAAAAAAAACCAAAATAACCAAACAACAATTCTCAGCAAAGACATGCACAAACACCCATTAGAATTATATCTCTGCATTTACTTGCAAACTAACCATAGCCCCAAACACACTTTCAATAGAACTACTTTTTATTTCATCAAGATTTATAAATCATGCAGGAATCTGTTAGTTGTAGGAAAATCCAGCCAGCTTTCTAAGCAGACTTGGGAGTTGAGACTGTGACTGATATTTAGATTTTTGATTTAACTTGATTTTATTTAAATTAGTTTAGTTGCTCTAACAAACTTCATTTGGAAATTACATTAAATAGAGGAGATATTCACCCTTCCAGTAGAATACAATGTATGTTTCCTTCCATTCTTTCCAGAACCACATGAAGAAATAAAATTACTTGTGAAGATTTACAAACAAACCAAATTACATCTTTAGTTTGCTACTTGCTTCTTACTCCTCCTTTGTGCTCGAATGTCACAATTTTCTCGTCTCAGATTTCCTTGTAATTCACATTTCTGGCTGATGTTGAAGCATTGTAAACAAATCAAAATGGTGTCACTGTAGGTGATTCTCTTTATTCTTTGAAGAAGCTGAAGAGTAATTAATTCAATGGTTTGTATTTAATCATGTCTTGTTTTTTCTCTCAAACCAGGCACAAATTTAGATAATGAAACCTTCAGAGACTTCCTCACAGGCAGATGTAATACATGGCATTATAAGATGTAAAAAACCCCTGAAATTATTACTCTTTTGCAACAGTTCTTGAGATTTAAGTCCTGTAAACTATTGAGTTTTCTACACTAGTTATTTTTGGGGTAAAAACTCACACTGACAAACACAAATCCAAACTTTTCTAGAGCTGGTTCCAGTGTTCCATCTGACTGTGTGAACGAGGTGTGTGCAGGGAGCCAGGTGAGACACGCACTGTCTCACTGTATCAGCCCTTTCTGAAGACCCCTTGCTCCTCGTTCAGGTGGTGCAGGTGAGACTCAGAGTGGCTCCTGGATGGTCAGACAGCAAAGTTTCCTCTACACAAGGCTGGATGAAGCTGTAGCAGAAGGGACCTATGCACTGAATAAATCAGTATGAATATAGCTATGTGCAAATACTTGTTAAACAACGAGCAAATGTTCAAATTGCACCTTATTTTTAATCTTTATAGTATTGTAAAACATTTGTGGTAGGTGATGAGTGACACAGTCTTTTTCTGTCTAAGGACCCGAGGTGACATGCACTTAATTCAGTCTGCATGAAAATTCTAATAAAATATAGGGGTTTATATACTATAAGAAAAGCTAAAGAATAATAAATTAGCTACTTTTCATGTTGTGTCAAGTGTTATTAAATATGAATTACTGTTAAAGTGGCTGCTGTTCAGAAGCTGCCTTTTGTAGCACAGCCAAGTAGACTATCCTTTGGAACACGTGAAGTAGTTGGGCTAGTGCTAATAATTCTCTCTTATGTGTGAAAAATAGACTGACTGACTTTAAAGTGGCTGTGGTAATCAACTGTAGTAGGACTTCATAAATTCTATTCAACACTCTTTCCTTAGGACAGTATATAAGTCCAAAACCCTGATATCTTTAAAATAAAACTGTAAAAAATTTTGGGAATGCAGAAAACCAACATGAGTTTGAATGGTGAAAAAGACAAATCTGTCGCTAAATATATGTTTGTCTCTTTAAATTGGAGCAGTGCTGGTGTAAACAGATATGTGAAAATATTTGTTCATAACTCATGACCCTATATTCTAGATGCTGCCAATATGCTTTCAAGGTGCTGACCAGCTATGATAATTTGTTAATGGAGCTATTCTTTGTGTGCTCATATTTTGGTTTCTAGATGTGTTTTTAAATAATACTCTGTGTGTGATTTTTCTGGTGTATAAGATGGGTTTCCCTTTAAGATGCCCACGTGGACAACACACAACAGAGCTTCCCTGACCTCCCTCTCCTCCTCTCTGCTCTGCTAGAACAAGGTTGTCTTCTTACAGGTCCTGAAAATGTGTCTCTCTTACGATTTGTTGTAACCCACAACAAATCACACACTGTGGTAAGGAAAATAAGATTCAGAACAGCTTCGAAAAGGAAAGAGGGAAAGGCTAAGGTACAAGCTCAGAGGTTTTTTTCTTTGAAAACTACACACACACAGAGTAAAAAAGTATGATTTTCATTCTCATTCAAATTATTAACTAAATTCCTGGAAAGTTTGCATGGTTTGGCTGATTAGCAACGAAATTAAGACCTTTAAAGTACAAAGTATATTTCATTTTTTAAAAAACAAAATTGCTGCCATCGATCCTTCCAAGTTTCATATGGTGTGCAACATTTAATAGTATTAACCCCAGAATTTTGGAGCTGATCATAAAACTGCATGCCTTATGTATTTAAAAGAATGACTACTAGCTGCTTGACATATATATCTTCTGTTTCTGCATTGAAAAAAAAGTAAGAAAAACACAACTCAAGTATTTTGAAAGGTTTGAAACAACTGCAGGTCTCAAAGGGATGTTTGTAATACTTTCCTAAAAGATCTTTAATTTCTAGAAGCGTGAATGAATCATAGATACATATGTGTAAATTTGCAGACTCTTATAGACCATCTGCTCCAATGTTCACAGTGACCTAACACGCTGACTCCTCTGACAATTTAAAATATTGACACAAAATAAAAAGGTTAAAAAAAGGAAGAAATTAACATAAAACTAAGCCAAAAGTCAAAGTGCTGAAGTGCTATCAGAAAGGCAGGGTATGAATAATAACAATTAATAAAGACAACTAGAAATACAAAGAGAAGAAATTCTTAACTGCATATGTACATGTGTATTCTGGAGAACATAAGAATTATAGCTGTTTATTTGGAATATGGAATTTAAAATTAATTGGTATTCCTAAAATTTCCTGGAAAAATTGCATGACTGGAAAGTTAAATTAATGGATTTTAATTAAGGTAATGAGAAGGTGATGTATGCAAATTAGGAGATGAGAATTGGGGTTTACTGTATATGTTTTCAATAGAGTAAAAAAGGGAAGGTCACTCCTATAAAATCTCATCTGTGTACACAGGTTCTTATTTCATGTTCTTTTTCATTATACACAGCAAAACCTTGTATGTTAACAGTGACACTGGATTTAAGCATTTTTTATAAGACTGTGAATGCAGATAAACAGTACCCAAGAATCTGAGACTCCCAAGTCTTCCTGTGTTAGTGTCCATACACTATATAATAGCAGAGAAAATCAACAGAAATGGAGCAAAAAGAAAAGCAAAAAGAAACTAACTTTGTGAAGAGGAAGAGAAATAATACGCCTGATATTGAAGCTGAGTAATATACTGATGTGAACAAACAATCATTAGCAGATTGAAGAAGAGGGAACAACGAACAGATGTTTAAAATAATTCATTCTGATTAATAAAGGTCTGAGAATCATAATTTTATCAACTTCCATTTTTTATTAATAAATACTTGTTCCAAGTTTGATTACAGAAATTTATTTAAGCTGCTTTAAAGCACTGGAATTCACATGGTAAAGCATTTTAAAAACCAAAACCATATTAAACCCACAATATGGAGACCATCTGATACATCTTAAAATGTTTTTCTGGGTAGTAGCTGGTGGATTCTGTCTTATTTCTACGAAAATCACTGGTAGCTTTGGTGGTATTCATTCAGTTTTCATCCCTTTCTTGACCAGGGAACACAGAAATGTCACTGATGAAATTTGAGTGTGGGATGAAGATGGGGATAGGTGTAGGCAATGAAACATGCCAGTTATCTGAATTGCTAAGCAGACAGGATTAATACAAACAGCAAATGTATCACTGCATCCTGGTGTAAACTGACTGCTGCAGAAATCAAGAATTCTGGGGTTACACAAAATACAGGCATCTTCATCTTAGGAAGGAGTGACTGAAAAAACTTAGACCATGGAGGATAACCAGCAGACTACAAAAGAACTCCATTACATATATAACATTTGATTCCAGGTGAAAAATATGGCCAAAAATACATGTTGCACTTGGTATTTATATAATTTCAGCTGTATTTCTTTGTCCAGCTCTGGCACCCAGAATTTTAAAAAGAGGATTAAAAGATTGAGAGTGTTCAGAAGAGCCAGAGAAAAGATAAGGGTTTAGAAAGTGTACTGCAGTAAAAGATACCAAGCTTTTTTTTTTTTTTTAAATTACATAGAAACTATATGTAGTTTATCCCTTTGGAAGTTATACCAAAAAAAGAGAGGAATTTTCTCATAAGCAATGACTGACAAAGTTATCTTAAGCTAGTGATAGGTAATTTAGAATGAAGAACTGGACCTAGATTGAAAAAATAGTATTTTAAAATAAAATTAATTGATGAAACCTTTCACAACTGAATTCTGAATTATTTTCTGTAGGTTCAGTTGCCTAGAGCATTTCCAGTTTTCATGGAAACATTAATTTGCTGTTTAGGAAGCCCATAACCGAAGAAAATCAATTTGGTGAATGGAATCTCTATTTTTTCCCAGGGCATTTTTTTTAGGGCATTCCCCTGCCCAGGGTGCCATGAGGAATGCTGTACCATAGAGGCATGAGAGGCAAGAGTCATTTGATTCCTGTGGGCCTGAACCATTCCACACTTGAGGAAGGAAAGGCAATATCATTGTCAGTTTCACCTATTTTGAGTCAGGCATTACTAAAGTTTGAAACAGTAAATAGACATTTCCTATTATAAACACTATAGATCGGTCAACAGTCCTTCAGTTTCTCTTAATAAAGCAATCATGAGCAATGATAATTTCAGTTATTAACACAATTGCCTGGCATGTACAAGTCATGAAGTATAGCTACGTAAGAGTTTATTGCTTCTTCTTTTTTTCTTTCTATTTGTAAAACCTAAGTACTACTTCTCAGAATTATTTTATTGCCAGAAATCAATATATATTATTGGACGTGTTTGGTTAGAATACCAGGAGTCTCTTTTAACCAGATGCCTCAATAAATTAAAATGTGTGGGTTTTTTTGCTCATTGAAGTCTTTTGAACAGTCTGGTTTATTTTACTTAGAAAAGCAAAATGTATCCTTTAAATTTAAGGAAGCCAGACTGGAAAATTTATTATTATAATTGTTTTTACTATTGATAAAATTGTTTTTAATAATAGTAGTTTCATTCCCAGCTTTTGAACATGGGATGCATTAATTTCATCTTTCTTATGGGATGAAAGAATTTGAATGATAAGTTATTCATGTCTAATATTCCGTAAGAAAAGCTAAGTGAAAACTTATGAAAGCTGAAGAAATTCTGTCTTTATCTAATCAGTATAAATGTCATATTAATTACCTCATTCTAATAAAATAAGTATTCTAGATTTTAGTTATAGATTCCCTTTGAGTGGAGAAAAATGACAAGAATGTATCTCTGCCACAGCAAAATGCTTTTTTATAAGCTTAAATTAAATGTACCTTGCTTAATCAAATCAGATGACAAATCATTATTAATCCACTACTGTTATTAATATGACTTGCTATTCTTAAGTTGCAAATATCACTTCTGTTGTCAGATATTCTAAAGAAACAAAGATAGTCATTAATAATACAATATCCTTGTCACTCTTACAAGAGGCAGAACATCCTTGATGTTCCTAGGAGGGACTTCGGACAGATAGAGCAATGCTTTCTGCAATTAATTCTGGTTTCTAACATTCCATGTTTTTCTTATACTAAAAGACAGTTTTTAATAAAATAGAAGAGGTAAACAAAAGTATGTGCTTTGGCACTAGACCAAATGTCAGGCTAAGATTCCAAAGTACCCTGAATTTTGATGCAAATTAAATGTTATTGTGAGTTGCCTGAAATTTTTCAGCTGCTTAATTAAACAATGTAGTGACCTCCTTAAACTTTTTTTTTTAATCTTCTCTAGACAAATCTCTAACGTATGTAAAGTATTCTGTAATTAGAACTGCTTTCAGAAAAAGAAATTATATAGAATCTTTGACAAATAAGGAGAAAAAAGGATCCACATTTATGCTAAAATTCGTATCTGTGTTCACACAAATACAGTCTAGAAAATATTTCAGTTTTGGAGTTCATGGAATGCCAGGTTACGGAAAGAGAATCTGAATTATACCTAAAAGTTTCATTAGAAACAATTATAGAATTATTTTAGTTGTCATTTCAAAGAAATGAATTCTGATATTACCAAAGTAAGCCTGCCCAGTGATCAGCTTTCTCTGTTTTGAAAAGATGACAGCAGTGACAGTCCTGTAGCTGCTGAGGGAGGCTTCCTGGCTTCTTCAGACGTCAAATTTTCTTGGATATGCATCTTCCCATTTAGAATTGAAGGTGGCTGCTAAATTCTATAAATTGATTAAGGGGAAACATTTTTAAAACTTCAACTGTAGGTTCATAGAAGTGTAAAACTCAGGTGTGTGATTTGTTGTTGTGATTGTTGGGTTTTGTCTGGACTTTTTTTCTTTGTTTTTGTGAATTATGTTTTGATTTGTTTTTTGGTTTTTGTTTTTTTTTTGGTTTTTTTGTTTTTTTTTTAATTTCAGATTAAATAGTTTAATCTTCAGGTTAACATTTAAAAAAAAACATTTACCTGTTTTCCTCTGAAGCAGACAGAAGATATGATATCACTTTTTCCCATAATTCAGGACTTTCAGAACTTTCAGGACTTTCTTGGTTGGAGTCTCAATTGTATTATATGAATAGTATTTCATCTGACTGAAGATCTGCCAGCATGAGATGCACAACCATTTTTTACCCAATGATTACTTTAAAAAGCTTTTTAGATGTTTTTTTTTTCTCTATATATCACCGCTACATGAAGAAAAAGGGCTAGAAGACAGGAAAATGAAGTAGAACTTTAGATTGGATTTGCAGTCTGGACTTGCAAGTATTGTTAAAAGAGAGAAAAAAAACCTTAGGTGTACACTGTGATTTTTCCAATGATAAACAGCAGTTAAATATTGTTTTTAATTACTCAATATGCACTTGAAATGTGTGAAGGTTTAATTCCAGATCATTTTAGTAATGAACATATGCTTGAAAATAAATTAGATGAGTGCCTTTAAGCTAAATCTGAAATGGATATTTTAAAGAGTTGCCTGGAGGGTAAAATTATACTAATAAAAATTATAGATATAGCTATATAGTTATATTAATACTAATAACTATTAGCTTATGTCTACTTCTGAGATATAGTGGGAGAGGACAGTCTTTATTTCCACCAAATGAAAATACATATTTCTAACATCAAATGGGATGAAAAATGTCTCATCTAATTTTATATTTGGGCTATAATTAAATATCAGTAAAATCTGAATGAAATTCTATTGTTACATATTGTGCTTGTATGAAGTGATATCATATATTGCTGGAATTTATTATGAATTCCATTAAAATTTTCTGTAGTGTTCAGGGTCCAACAATAGCATGATATTGCTATCGTTCCAAGGTTACCTATTTTGTTTTTAGAAGTATGAGAAACGAGACGAAATGCCACTTACATTTTCATACTCTTACTCTGAACATGTCATTTCAATTTTAGATAAAAAGTCATCTAAAAGAAAAAATGTGTTATTAAGGGAATGCCTCACTATGATAAACTTAACTGACCTCAAAGGACTAATATAAGTATGAATAGAAACATTAAGTTTGAAGAAAATTTAGAATCCAGGCAGAGATTGATTGATATATTCCCAGAATGTGTTTATGTAAAAGATGGACAGAAGAAAAATGGCAGAAAAGAAATTGGATGTGTAGAAACAGATGTGTCAAAATCCTACCTAAAATGAGGAGGGTTGTTCTGCTCTGGGACTTGAGGGAAGGGGTGAAATGCCTTATTTCAGTTTTTAAAAAGTAATGGTCAATAGCCCCCAGAATTACCCTTAAATGTTGGGTTTATACCTAAGTATAAGCAGTGGTGAAATTTTTGGACTGAGCAGAACACTTTTCTAAATGTAAACAAAATTTAAATAAATTCAGTATTATGTAGCAAATCCTCAGTGAGCTGTTGCTTGTGAGCATTTCCAATTTTTTGGAAAAAAAAGAGTTTATTAAGTTAACATCTAAAAGTTTGCTGTATGACTACCAAAGCGTTTCTAGAACATAGAACTTTTTCATTCTTTTTAGTATAGCTGCAAAAATTCACCTCTTCTAAAGAAATAAAGAGTACGGGTAGCAAGCAATACTTTGTTCCACTTCCACCTTAGGGTTACAAAATAAAACACTAGTGTGACTAACGATATTTTTTCTTTCTCTTTTCCCTGGTCTCCTATAACAAAATTGGAGCTGAAAAGGCATTGATGAGAATAAACTAGCATCTAACACATAGGAGGGAGAAACTTTCAGAACTGCACTGAACTGTTTCCTCATAGATTTGCAATTTTAGTCATGTCTCCTACTACATATAAAATTGAATCATATGAAAGTCAAGTTTTTAGTAATTTTTTTCTCTAATTGGTTAGCAAAATACCTATTCTTATGGTAAACCAGTCCAGAACTCAGACCCTGAAATTAGCTCATCTGGTTAGAGCATGTTGCAAAAAACACCAGGGTTGTGGGTTTGATCCCTGTGCAGGTCATTTACTTTAGTGTTGGACTTGATCCTGCAGGATCCCTTCCAACTGAGAACATTCTGTATGTACCTTGTGTAGGGTCTGATACAACAGTTTTGGTTGCATTTAGCATAATTCCTATGAAAAGATTTTCCTGTTTTCACTTATTGGAAAGTTTGCTATCTTGTCTGACAACCAATGCAAACATATATGTATATACATGTTTTCTAATTAATTCTCATTAAAAATACATAATAAAATAAAAAAGAAAATATGAAAGGACTATGATAAAGATGAGACATTATGAAAAAATTACTTTAGAGTCTGCATTTGTTAATGTTGGTGAATCTTCATCCAATTTTGGAATTTATTTTTTTTCTCAGTGGCTTCATAGAGTCAGAAAAGTTCATGCTGATCATTTAACCTCATTTCCAGCATAATGAGACAATGTATTGGTTTGAAAACAAACCAGTGGGAGATCATAAATCAGAATAAAATTCAATAGGAAAAATTAAAAATAAGTGAAATAATACAAGGAAAAGCACTGACAAAGTCAGATACAACCTGACACCCTGTTGGCGTGGTGGTAGCAGTCCAATGTAGTAGCTCAGTTGAAGCGGTGATTCAGCAGTCTGGCCTCCAGCTGAAGGTCCAGTGGTAGCTCTTGTCCTCTGGGAAGCCAGTAGACAGGGCTGCCTGTGGTGTTTGCAATCTCACCTTATATCCAGGATGGAATGCTTGTCTCCTCCCTCGGGGCGGAGCATCCCACAATGGGATGATGCAGTGTTGCCAGTCATGTGGTAAGGCCTTGATTGGCCATTAACACAATATTGTCCGGAATGGGTTATGTATGAGTCATGTGGCAAGACCCATTAACAGACGATAGTCCAGAGGGTGGAGGCAAGCAACACCACCCACCTGGTGTCAACAGTTCATGTAGATGGTAATAGAATACACTGCAACCCAGGACAGACAAATACCCCATTATTGTGACATGTTTCATACTGATTTTTAACTATCTAATAAAATCTTGATCTAAAAAATTCCAGTAATGCAGAATTTAGCTCAGCCTTAGTTAATTGTTCTAATGAAAAATGGCCTTCTATTGTTAAAATTTATTTTAAAAACCCAGGTCAATAAAAACTTGCATTTATTTGCAGTATATGTTGTTTTACTCCAGCTTGATGCTTTAGCATAACCTTATATGCCAGACTGGGAGCTCCCTATTGGGAAATTTCTGTTCCCTAGAGACATATTTAAAGACTGCATAAAGTTGCTCCTGATAAACTGAGTTGACTGAGTTCCTTGAAACAGGACTTGAATAGGAAACAAATATATATATTCACTTTTAAATACTTCTTATAAAGTGTTTGAATACTCCTCAGTATTTTGCTGAGTTTTTTGCAGTTTTTGTGCCATCTGGACAGACACACAGGATGCGATAACCACATCACTGGTGAAGAAAGTAACTTCAGGTGATGGGTTGACCATGGCTGGACATCAGGTGCTCACCCAATCTATCCCTCCCCTCCTCTGCTGGGGAGGAGAGAGAATATACGGCCAAAGGCTGCAGGGGCAGCGCTGCCTCACCAGCCTTCACCAGGGGCTGCAGTGGAATCTCTGCTCCAGCTCCTGGAGCACATTCTGCCCCTCTTTCTTCACTGATCTTGGTGTCCGCAAGGCTGTTTCTCCCACACGTTCTCACTCCTCTCTCTGGCTGCAAATGCCCAGGGAGTTTTTAATCCCTTCTAAAATCTGTTATCCCAGAGGCACTGCCACCATCACTGATGGGCTTGGCCTTGGCCTCGGCCAGTGGTGGGTCCATAAAGAGCAATATTAAAGTAATATTTATTATGTCTTATTAACTTAACCCAAGCTGGACAGGATCCCTTATAGTTAAGAAACCACCATTTTTAATTCAGTAGTCAATTTCTGGTTTTCACCTGGAATGAAGTTTAATATAAAATTTATTCCATTGCAGGCTAGCAAATACCTATTTTTTTATATTTGTATTTATTAATTCTTAACAAATTTCAGAGGGTTTTTTAGTGCTGAGGCATCTTGTTCATCATATCAACCTTCACTAACTCTGAAGTCCTACAAACCATCTCACATTTTTTCTTATCCTATACATAAGAATCTGAAGTGTGCAATCACATGTTCTCTGCTGTGCTTAGGGGATTTGTAGCTCACAGGGGACAAAAATAATGAATAGGTTGTTTTAGGTAAAAGAGTTTTTTCACTAGGGAAGAGAAACTATGTTCTTTGAACTGGAGCATATATTCAATACACCGGCTATAAAAGATAATTTAATTGTCATAACTAATGGCTGCTGCTGATTCTACAACACGGCACACACATATCTCTTTTTAAGTAGTGATAGAAGTCCCAAGTACAAAGCTGAAACATTTAAATATATTTCTGCTTAGAGTAACACCAGGTGCCATCGTAGTCCAGTAACTTATGCTGAAAGTTAGAAACTAAATAACATATCTAGTTGCCTCATTTTTTTTATAAATTCACTGGAAACAAATAAACATCTAATCCAATTCTAAAATAATTACATGTAGCCATTAATAACACTCATGTCTCTGCTGCAGGTAAGTTACTTCTTTCCTTTTTACCCTACATAATTAGGTTGCACATGAAAAACAATAATTTATAAGGGTTTGAGGTTTTTTCAAAGAATAGATAATGCTTAGTGAAAACCTTTCATGGCTTGACTCTCCAAAGGAAGCATTTACCACAAGTAGGAATTCCATGGGCTGTGCAGGAACACCAGATGAGCTGATCTCACTCTCTTCCAGTAAACCACTTTTCTCTTTGCCTCATCCAGTGCTCTATAACCACTGATTTCTTGTCTGATTGGATGTTAGCCACCTCAGCAGCTGTCTATCCTTGAATGGAGGAAAACATCCACAGTAAGCTCAAAGGAAAAACAGGTGTCTGTTCTAGTGAAGATCAGTTTAGCTCAGGATTAAGACTATGAGAAACAACACCAAGTTCACCTTCCTCCAGTCAAGGAGGAAATATAATAGACCTTTCATCTGACAGGAGGAGGCTTCAGGAAAACAAAAGACTTGCTTTGCAGACAGAAAGTGTTGTCTCTGTACAAAGCTGAAACAGACCCAGCACTACACACTACACAAGCCTTGTACATCATGATAGCTTTATTTTAAACACAGAGGTTTATGAGAAAAAAATTAGGCAAGCTTTTCTTTGGGGAAAGTAAATGCATTTGCTACTGCTTCTCTGGATACCAAATTAAAAACCCGCAAACAAGAAAACAATAGATCTACTATTTTTTCTTCTATTTAATAAAAAAAGCTTTCCTAGGATAAGAGTAAAGAGGGTTTTATATAATTCAGCTTCAGAAATTTCTGATAGATTTAAATCACTTTGGTTCTGGAGACTTTTATTGTAGATGTAAAACTTTTTATAAAGGCAAGTAGATGTTGTAATATTTCCCTTTACAGGGTTTTGTGAAATACAAGCAGGTCAGGGTGTGTAATATATTAATACTGGTTGCCTTTATAGGCTTTATATTTTCACTGCCTTATTTAAAATTTCACTGTATTGAAGAGAGAATTATTTGTCTAAAATGTAACCCTTGTCACTTTTCACTCAATATGGCCTCTAATTGAGTTTTACTATTCTGACCCTTAAAACCACAAACTAAATGGAAAATATACCTAATCTACTTTTAGGAAAACACCAATAGCTGATTCAGTTGCTAATATTAAACCTCTCAAAGTTCCCTAAATGTCCAGTGCTTCTTGTAACCCTTTTAGCAAAATACTAGTAATCCACTGGAAATAATTTTGAGAGTTCTCCTGTAGATAGTGGAAACTTGCAGTGATATTAAATCGGCCTTGTTATTCCAAGTGTCATTAAAGTCTGCAGGCTTTGCTGGCATTTGAAGTTGTTTTGGAATCAAGCCTTACAGAGATTTTTTTGAGCTAAAAGGAAAGTCTCAGAGCAGTGTCTAGTATTAGAAATTCATTCAGTTGCAAGGTTGTCAGGCACTAACAGCCAGGCCATAATTCCATGGAAGTGTCAATATGTATGTGGGTGGTTCTACACAGCCTAGGAAATTTGAGTCTTGTTTTAGTGGTACTTATAGGGTTTTTTGCTCCAGAGCTGACAAAGATTGTTATCAATTTAAAAATTACTTGAAATATTGAAAAGTGTATTCATGAAAGTCCTACAAATACACTTACACTACCTTTCCTTGTTTCATTAAATCCCTTTTGCTACCGAAATGCATATTCCCTGGGATTACTAAAAAGTCAATCTCTGTCTCTTTTTTTTCTAAATGTAAAGTGTAGTTTAGTATTTGCTACGCTGTTAGTTCTTGGTGTTGGGAAATTCTTGCCTTTGTCATTGTTGAGAAGGTAACTTAAAAATCTGGTTTTCATCGTATCTGTGAACAGACTTTAAAATACAAAACGCTGGAAGCATATTTTAAAGTTTAAAGCTCAAAAGCATAGTTTAATTAAAAATTTGTCCTCAGATATAGTTCTTATCAGAGCTTGCCTTTTTCAATTTTCCAGTCTGATGACTGAGGAGCAGATGGGCAAATCTTGTGACACTGACTTGAAAATATTTTTGGTTTTTAATATATTTCAACAGCTTGTGTGTTTTGTTCTCTTTTAATGTCTTGGAGATCTTCCTCTATAAATTCTGATGAATCTGTGAAAGATACTGGGGTTTGATTTTCGTGACTTGAGTAATTTTATCAGCATTAAGAGTCCAAAGAATTGCTCAGCTTCTTGCAGAAACTTTTGAATAATGAGGAAGAGAGATTGAGTAAATAATAATAAAACCCAAATACACTCTGGGTTATTTATTTTTTCAGTGGTGATTCTGAGTAATGCTGTGGCAATATGAACATAGATTTTCTTGGTACCCTCCAGATTTCATAATTTACACCCAATAAAGTTCTACAGGGGTTAGAGGAAAAGAAATTAAATTATTTCTTTCAGCTTCTCCATAAGCTTTCCTTGCTATAAATGTTATCTACATGACAAAATGCTGAGGGAGCTATGATAAAGACACTGTAAAGCGGGGTTTGTTTAGTGTTGGCTATTTTTCCCCTAATTTTCAGGAAACAGACTAATTTGCATTTCTCAAAGATTTCACTTTTGTGACTGGAGTCAATTGCGAATGCAGTGGGGTTCAAAAATTTCAGTCTCCTGGTGACTGACCACCACTCCATTTTCAAGTTACTGAGAAAAAAAACAAT
>VZRO01000776.1:481410-716550 GCA_013397915.1 Daphoenositta chrysoptera
TTTGTTTTTTTCTTTTTTTTTTTTTTTTTTTTTTTTAGATCATTCTAGTACCTCTGGACTGCTGTTTCAGCGATTTCATGCATCAAAAACAATGTGAAAGACATTTAAGGCCATTTAAGACTATGTTTTAGACGATTCTATAATAAGGGGGGTGTGTGTTAATTTTTATTTTAAAGGAAAAGAAGATACAGTTCAGTGAAGAACAGCTCTAGCCTGAACTCAGCCTTTAGAGTAGTCCTCCACATTGTGCTTGCACAGGTTTTGTTCGGGTCTTTGAAAGAACTGTTAAATTCTCCTGACACTGCCCAAACCATTCTTTCTAGAGACTTGCCTTCTCAGGGCTCACATGCTGATGTCTCTCTTCCTCTTTTTTCTTTAATCTTAGCAGCACCTTAAACTAGATCTTCACCATATCTGAAGTGAGGTCATTGCTATACTTTGTATTGAACATCATCATCACTACTCAGTGAATTCTCCTTTAACACCCTGTCCAAATAATTCACCTGGGAAATGGTCTGCAGAACCATGGGGAGGGGGGAAGACCCATGACCCCTTCTTGTTGCTACAAATTGTACTTTTGGGTTTCTAATGTCTTATAAGGGGGAATTCACATGAACAATATTGCACCATGTTTTGAAACACCTTCAAAGAGTGCCTCTCTCTCTGCCAGATGCAGCTGATGGACTAGCTCAGCCCTACCTGCTATTAAACACCTTCACATGTGGGGACATACACCAGAGAGAGATGTTAAGTGTTTTATTCCTTATTATTTTTAATTTATTTAATATAGATTTTTTAAAAATAGTATTTTATTTTTTATGAGTATGGATGAACATAAAAGTCAGTCTTGTTTGATAAAATAATGAAAAATTACCTTGAAAGCAAAATAGGATGATCTTGCCTTGTGAAAATGCAAGGTGCACTGCATGTTTTTATCACCAGATCCTACTGTGGCACATGATGATGAGTGAACATGTGAGCCCAAACAAAGAGTACACTGCTGACAAATCTTCCCTGATATAAAGTTTCAAAACTTTGGAACTATGTTTCTGGTTTTATTTTTATGAATAACTTGCATACCCTCAATTTATGAGCCCTAATACTTTTTAAAGAAATCCAGGATTTGATAAAATGTGAGAACTACTGAAATTTTGATAAGGATTTTACCAGAGATTTAAGGATCAATTCATTCAAACTTCAGATATGATATGACTCAATTTTTCACCGTGTATTCATGACTGACTTTAATTAAAATACCAAAGAGACAGAGCATCCAAAAAGTCAACACACAAAAGACAAATATCCATAGAAGGTGTCACCGGCAGTTACTGTCAATAACTTTGTGTTTATGAAACTTCACAACTTTGAACTTATTCTAAACACAGCAAGAAGTTGTTTTCATTAATAGTACATTTGTTAGAAAGAAGTCACATATAGATAACAAGAATTTGATGAAAAATCACATTTTTGCTTGTTTTCCCAATCTTTTAAAATACATTGGTTTTGTATGTATATTCTTTTATCTATAACATTTTAAGATAAATGTATATAATTAAACTTAGATAAAACTTATAATAATTTTTTTTTTTATTTTTTCACCTAACACCCTCCATGAATATTAATATGCTGAAGAACATATTTTGTTCTCTTATTGTTTTTTCCTCCCTTACCTACGCGTGGAGTAGTTTAAAATGTGAAGTGTTTCCAGCAACATTTATAGTTAGATTGAAAAATTCAATCCAACAAGGTCTTGATTTGGAAAAAAAACATGTAAAATTAAGGTTATTACCTCATATATTTATGGGGATTTGACAGACAAGAATTTATCCTTATCTAGTATGTAACTTGTTCTAAAAACTAGAAGAGTTGTGATATCACGCAGAGCACTAAATTCAGTGTTCTTCCAAAGACTTTCAAATTTGTTTTGGTTTCCAATAAATAAAAAATTCTGCCTCTCATATAATTTAAGACATGAAGATATGAGTAAACAAATGTGTCATGTGATGAAAACTTAAATAGTATTGAAATAATTATTGCAGCTTATTGAAGAATTAAGATATAAACCCTCTGTCCTTTAACAACTAGGTATCCTTTTCAGTTTTCCCAGAAATGTCACCAAATCTGGTTTTGTTTTGGTATAACTGTTTTTTGTCGTGTCCCATTTTCTCTAATTTCACATCTCACAGCCTGTGTAGCACAGTGAATGGCACAGATTCTTTAGTCTTTCCTTCTCAATTATTGTTTTGTTAAATAGCTGTGATCTGTAATTGATGTTCACAAAAATAACTGCTTACGGTTTTGTTTATTTGTTTCACTACACTGCCATATAGATTTCGAGGATAATGGAAATTTTTCAGCATGCTATTTCAGCAATGTATTTTCATTATATGCCAATGTTTATGCATAAAGCATCCTGTTTACTTGTTTTTGGATGACAAGCATCCTGTCAAGTATGCATGACTGACTTTCTTCTAAGAATATTTAAAAATCTTTATATCAAGATCTTTATATGACTAGATCTCCTCAAGAAAAAACACCTTACTGAATATTTATAGTTTTGATGGCCTTAGTACTTCTTTATGGTATATTGTTTTCCTTTTTTTTTCTTTTTTTCTGCTCTTCAATTAGTTAGGTCCTTCTTATATAGTAGTGGTGTAGTAGTAGCATCAAGCCAATATTTAACTCCTGGAAAAGAAGATTTTGACCTTGGAGAGATAATGAATTAGAGATTAAAATACCTGAAGCATCTGAACTCAAGGTGTTACCCAGGACTTAGTAATAGTCAAATGATTTTGGTGAAAAAAGCGTTGTGCTAGTGTAATACTTGAACGTAATGTATTGAAACTTGTATCAGGTTATTGCAGATATTTCTCTGTTGTTTTCCTTGCCTTAGTCTGTTCTGCATTAGAGACAGGACCATGAAACAGCTAAAAACATCATTATTAACTGTAGATCTTGATGAAAAGATATCTGACAGTCTCAATATGTTGTTGTAACAAAGCTTTCTGCAGGCTTACTAAGCTCAGTTCCTCAGCAATTGTAGAGCACAAAGAAAGTGTGATTTAGCTGACTAAACTAATTCCTGAGTGGCTTCTCACTGTTTATACTGCTCCGCTGGTACCTTTAAGTATTTCTTTTTTGTCTGGACATATGTGTCTACTTGTGTCACATGTCCCGGTATCAAAGCAAAAGTTAAAATGTTGATTTTAACTGTGATTATAACAGCTATGTTTTAATAATGTTCACTGTATCAAGTACAAATGATTAAAAGACAGGAAAATCACAACATATTCCTGGTCTTCAGGATTGTCTTTCTTCAGCAAGCCCTTGTCAATGAAGGGATTTTGATTTTGTTTTTGTATTACAGTGACGAGTCATATTGTAAGAACCCTTTTGAATCTTATGCCCAGTTCTAAGAACCTTAAAGAGTAGTCAGAGTTTTAGGATGTAAGATCTCAAATTTTACTGGTGAGGACCAGCTTACAAAACAGGTTAAGCTGTATTGTAAATGTCAGAATACTAACACACTGAAGGACTCTTATTTATTATCAAATTCACTCTTTTTCTGTCATGGATAATCTTTTCCTAATTATGTTAAACCCTATTTGACTATTTCTTAAATGAACTGTGTCCCTTAATTACTCCCTTTCAGTAAAAGATTCTCATATGTTCTTCCAAGGTAAATTTTTAAAGTTTCAGAACATTTCAAAGAACATTTTCAAAAGAAAATAATTTTCTATGTGCATAATTTTTGTTTCCTGTTTTGATTTGCATCTTTCTATGATATAGGTATTTATCTATACCTATCTCTAGCTAATCGACAGTGTGGATCTAAATAAATGTTTTACTTTTGCTGACTGGCACTTAGTTTGGTGAAAGACATCTTAGCATTGCTGATGCAAAATGGACAACCAAGTAACAATGAGGTGACCTTTTTCTTTCATTATACGATTGTAATTCAGTAGTGCATCTAATAAGCATCCAGAGTTCCTGAGAGCCTCTACTAAAAAAGTATTGTCATCTCTGAACATGCTGGTGGCCGAAGTAGAATTTTTGATAAATGTATACCTTTTATCAGCCTTTCTCTCTGGGACCCATTAGGAAACGTTTCACATTGTGAATCATTTAGGGAGCTTAAGATGTAGAAATACACTGAAATAAAAATGGTACGGAGCTCCAAGCTTAAATATAGGGCCACACTTTTGCATGTAAAGGTAATAAGATATAAAGATATAAAGGTCATTTAGGCATGCAAATGTAATATAGCTACAGCATTTTCATTTGGGGATTTCAGAGACCTCTTATTTTTGTGAACCATATTAATGTTTTCATAAACTTGGCATAGTCCATACGAAGAATAGAGAGGTTGGTGTTTCGATGCACAAATATCTATCTGCAAGATTTGTTGGGCTACAGCATGATAGGAAGAGCTGTAGTTTATAATGAATTCAAAGGAGGATTTTTGTCAATTTTTGTTTGTATGGAATCTGAATGTATTCTCTCAGGATCTAAGAGAAGAACTGCATTTAGGAGGAAACTGATGCTCAAAATCTTATGAAGGTTGCAGCAACAAAAGTGACATAACTTTCACAATGGGGAAGATATGGGTTGCTTAGAAATATTTAACAAAAGTTAAAATATTTTGTATACAGACTTTTCATGAAACACAAGAATATCTCCAAGATAAGTGAAGGATAGAAGATAACGCTGACCTATAACAGACTTGGGAAAGTAAGTGTCTAAAAAGAAAGATGGGAGGGGTCAGTGGACAGGTGGCAAATGAATAAAGTTCTCATGCTGTCTTTCACCTTTACAGAAGAGTTTTGAGGGAGAAGAATAAGAAAGAAACAGAGAGGAGAATGATAAAAGACCAGTGATACATATCTTTCCTTAGAGGCCTGACATTAATGAGCCTGTAATGGGCTTATTAGACTAAGTTATCTTTTGCTGAAATATGTAAAGTTAAGCAGTTATGCTAATAAGAAAAGGAGTAGCAGGACAGATTAAAAAGGGAAGAGTCAAAAGTAATATATGGAACTGTGCATTGCTAGTCGGTTACAAGCAGTTTGACCATGAAACAGATATAATTTAGGATTATAGGACCTTGATATTTTCAGCTATGTAGTTTGAAAACTAAATTATGTCCTACAAGATTATGTATTTCTTACACAAACATTACCCCCAAAAATATTGGTTATATATGTGCACACACATTCACATAAACTTATGTGACATATTTGTAATTTTTGTACTGAATATAAAAGGTTAAGATGCTGTTTTCTCTTTAACAGAGGTAGCCTGTTAATTGCCTGTTAATATAGTTGAGAAACTCTTATGCTGGACATGTGTTTTGGCTCTTGAGACAAGCACGACAGCCTAAATCAAACAAATCACTTCATTGATGTATATTATAAGATACATTTTACTAAATACTAAAGTACACATTAATGGGTAGTGCAGGTGGTTGGAGAAAGATGTTTTTGGGTTTTTTAAAATATTTTTCAGTTTGACCAGTTTTACAAAAAGTGTGGTCTAGCTTTATTCCTGCATATTTGTAATCTGCAAATCAACACACTAACTTCATTAGCTGAAGTTTAAACTGAAGTGCAGCAGTTTAGGATGTGGTTTAATTTGGTTAGGTTTTGTCTTAGAAGAGTTTTGCTCAAAATGATTTGCAGACTACTTGAATCCAGGATATCATTTTGACAGGCCACTCCTCCTGGACCACTGGATGCCTTGCCACAAATTGAGGACCCTCTCTGCAGGCAATGGAATCCTGATTGTGGTATGCTACAACTGCCTCCCAGCATAACCCCCGGGCTTACAAGGTCCACAGTCTGGGTGCCCTGACCCTGTTACAGAACTTCTAGGTCTGTTCCATGAAATCGCAGAACAGCTGAGGTTGGCACTAATCTCTGGACATCATATAGTCCAACCCCACTGCTCTTATCAGCGTCAGCTCGAGCAGGTTCTTCATGGCTTCAAATAACAGGTTTCCAATATCTCCAAGGACAGAGACACCACAGGTTCTCTCAGTAACCTGGCCCAATGTTTGACCACTCTCACAGCTGAGTGGCTTCTCACACTTAAATGGAATTCAGTTTGTGTCTAATGCTTCTTGTCCTGCCACTGGGTGCTACTGAGGAGAGTATGGCTCTCTATTCCACACCCTCCCATCATGTAGTCATACCCCACTGCTTGGAATGCCTGCTTTTGGGCTGGCATCAACTTATATATAAGGAAGAATGATAATCCTTTTATTGGTTCTTGCTGCAGAGCTACACTTTAACCTGGAAGACCTGTTGTTTTTGGGTAAATCTAGAAGAAATAACAGCTGGAAAAACTTAGGGTACTTTTCGTCATGGGAATTCTGAGAGGAAAATTTTTCATTTCATTTGGACCAAAATCAAATAATTAAAAGGAAAGAACATAATACCTGCAAGTGGCTCATAATCTTTACTGGTAGTCTATCTGCACTGCCTAGACCAATCACATTTATACATCTTCCCCCCTTGATGCATAATTCTGCCTATAACTTTATTACACAAATTAACTATATCATTTAAGCACAGCTGAACATTGGGCAAGCATTTCCAATAAAATTGTTTGTTTGGGGAAACTTATTGGTAAAATGCACTCATGCACTGAATGGAAAATGTGGAATGAGATTTGTGAATGGAATAAGTAAACCAGACATCTGAGTTGGTTTTATAACTGTTATTTAGCTCTGGGTTTTCCTTTTCTGATCAGTAGGACTGCAATCTCTACCATTTTGTTTATAATACATTTATTCATTAATTTTGGCTTGTTGCTCAAGACCACAATAAGATTTATAGCTGTATTTGTAAAGCAGCTATGCTAATTCAGAGCTTAGCCACATTTTGTATTTGAATGCTGATCAGCATGATGTTATATTTTTATTTTACTGCTCTCCTTTCCATTTAATTTTATTGGATATCATTGAAAGTCATAGATATAATACACTCAACTCCCAAAACTGTTGTGAACTCCTAGCATTTAGGAGGTTTTGATTTGGCACAGAAAGTATGTGTGTTTACAGAATAGAATTTATAATAGAACACATTTATTTACATATTTAAATGAATATTTATTAGGGTTTTTTTCAAACTTGGAATATGCTCACTGGAATAACTTTGGGTCAGTATTAATAACTGTACCATATGCCTCTGTATTTCTGAACCAGGTGGCTGGCAATCATGTTTCCAGATGAGCGGTGGTTCAGTGACAGCAACAAAAGCCCTCTTGTTCTGTGCACACATTGCCATGAACAATCCCAGCTTTCTTCTTTAAAGTTTTGTTTATTTCTGAATACTGTTTTAGTATCAAACATTCTGTTGTTGGATGATAATTCAGTATTGGATAACTAGAATTTCTTTCAAATGTGATTGAAAAACATGTTGCTAAATGAAGAACATCAATATTAGCTTTAGCTTCTCTGCAGTGTTGGTTAAGTTACTAGTGTTGTACATCTCCTGCAAAAGTATTTGGCCTAGTAGGTGCTATATCACATATTTGCTAAATTTATATGTTTCTCCATAGTCAGAATAAACCTTTTACTCTAAACCCTACTATTTCCTACCTATTTTGTAGAAAGAAAACTTTTTCACATCAATTGATCAGTCTGTACTTCACACATATGATTTTTTTCATTCCAACTTATATTTTCTTTCTATAGACTCCTAGAAATTATTACAGCTAGTAGATAGAGTTGGTCTAACATTTTCAAAGGATTTTTTTCAATGTAATCTTTGACTTTATATGTACTAATACTTACCTCAAATATTCTGCTACAAAGAAAGCGGTAAAGGAGTTTTCAGGGGTTTTAAATTTGTTTATTGGTTATAACTTTTGAGTTAGTTCAAGATATTACCGTGTGAATTTTTTTTTTTTTGCATATTTAATAAATATTGTGTGTAATGTGAATTTTTAATGCATATGTTTTCCTAAGTGTCTTTAAAAAATCCCCAAATCCTTTCATTGGGAGTTTTGTACTCTAGGTTAAAGTATATGGAGTTGTTCATTTCCCTCAAAGCTTGAGCAGTTCAAGTGACACACAGACACTTTACCTAAGTTGGCCTGTTACTTTTTTTTGCACAGACATACACAGAGAGGGAGAGATTTTTAAGAACATGGAGAGTTCTGGTTTTAATGCCACTTCATCCAGAAAAAGATCATAGTGTTGTTTCAGTCATAAATCTTGAACTTAAATATAATCTATTGTTTTAGAGGGGAAATTTTTCTTTTATGGATAAACTTGAATTAGTACTGGTACAGGTATAGGATATTTTTTTGAGAGACTCTGGTTTTTGTTTTGACTTTGTCTTCACTTTGACCAGTTCCATTTTTTTCTGTACTTTAACTAAAAAGACAAAACCCCAATGCCATGATTGGCTTACTAATACAACACAGTATTTATCATATTACCTGGTGATCTTTGTCTGCTCTGTATACTTTGGCAAGAAATGTGTAGGGGCTTTTATTATTTGATACTCTCACATGAGCCCATGTCTATTATTTCCAAGGATATTTTCTACATGACATGTGATGTTCAAAACTAACTGGTGAGTGACTGCTGGACAAATCTGACCTGTTCTGTTGAGACAAAAATAGTAAGGTGCTATTAAAAAAAAAAAGTTAGCTGAGCAGGTCACGAAGAACACCTTATGTAACTTTTGTCACAGAAGAAAGAAAAGTCTGAAGTTCTTTGTCTCTTCCACAAGTCCAGGAAGCTCTTTGTCAGAGAAAGTCTCTAGGATTTTATGCATGTTTAAACATGAAACAAACAATTTAAACAAACAAAAAAATTATGCACACATACTATTAGTGTGTTACAGTAATAAGTGCTCACCTTTTATACACATCATCTTCACAATCAGTTATTTTCCCCTGTCTTCTGGCAGTCTGTTCCTATATTAGGTAAGTAACTTTACATATTCCCCACAATCTGCAAAAAAGTGTAAGAAAGGGCTAAGCACAGGCATACATAGACCATAATGGTTCTTGCTAATTTATCAAGGTGTTCAGGAGTGTTTGCTATGTCTCTTTGATGAGACAGAATATCAAACACACAGGCTGAGCAAGGGACATACCAGAAGTACTGAAAGTTAACATGTCATCTATGTTACTTTATTACATATATAATGAGATTTCTGAGAGTGCTCCTGTCTATTGTGTGCATTGTATCAACAGTTAGCTCCAACAAGGAATAAGAGCTTTAAGTTCTCCACCAAAATTCTTCCTCTTGCCTCCTAAGAGAACCCATAAGAAACGCAAATTCAAAGTACCTGAGAAACTCTGAATTTATGCATTGTCTCTTACTTGTCTTTTACAAGCTTTGAGACACTTTTTCCTAAAGGTTTCTCTTGTTACGCATAACAAAAATCTTAACTAGACTTTAAATACCAACCTAGAGCACTCTGTCACAGAGAATAGGACAGATTGATTTTAGTACTAAAACATTCAGTAAAATTTTTTATATCACTTATCTTTATTTTAGTTTCTGTTTATTTTAGATTTTTTTTTTATTGTTTGGATAGTAAATTTTGATCTCATTAAAAAATGTATCTAAGTGCAATATAAAGGGATATTTTCTCTAAGAATTCTATTTACAGAAATAGTTTTGATATACATTTAGAAGTACACTTTTATAGCTATTAAAAATTCAAGTTTGTCAGCATAAAGAGTTCCCAAAAGGAAAACTAAAACTAGATGTATCCTATCACTGGGGGTAGCAAGCTGAGCTATAATATTTCAACTAAATAGATTTGCTGAATTTTCTGATAGAAAATAAACGCATTTCTGCCTGAATTGCCTGTCATCTTATGGAATGAATTTTTTATGCATCATCCCCCCATTTTTCAATTAAAATAGTTTTTAAACCCTGCAATTTAGAAAACAGTTATTAAAAAGAAGGAGGTGGTGCTTCATGGCTTCTGTATGGCAGTATTTATGGTATGCTTGCAGGATATATTTAACTTAAGTAATCTTTTATTACTGGAAAGGCAACTACTAATAGATGAGAAGCAATTAAGGGCAGCTTAATTCATAACTTTCTGTGATTACTTTTTGATTCCATGATGCAAGTCCTTCCCTGCAATACAGCAAAAGTTTTTTTTGTCCACAAAACCCATCTCAAATTTCAGTTCTATTTTTGAAAACAAACTGAAATTCAGCAATTTCTCAAGAAATAACCAGAAGGTTTTTGAAGGTCTCTTCCAACCCAAACCATTCATAACTCAGAATCATAATTCTATCATTCTAAATCGACTGTGTGCAAGTGCTTTTCTACTAGACTGCTGAAACACTTCATCACATAGACAAAAACCAAAAAATAATATACAGCCATTGTTCTTCTCTATTCTAGTTTGAAAAAAGGCTCATTCAAATTTTGCCTTGCACTTTTGCATATGGAAATGTCACTGCTCCACTGAGACTGAGACCATGTGTATGAATTCTCCCTGAACAGTCACCACATGTAAGGAATGCAAATTCTGTGGTTCTGTCCCTAGAATACCCATTTATTCTCTGAAAAGTTTTTCTCCTTATGAATACACAGTGTGTGGATCAACCCATGATAGCACCAGGTAAGGAATGTTATCCTGGAAAAGTTTAGCTATTTTGTACACAATAGGATGATTTTATTACGTGTAAACGTTATAAATGTGTTTACACTGTGTAAAAAGAAAGAGGAAGAAAAGATATTCTGAAAGATTTACACAGATTTCTTTTTTTCTCTGCAGATTCTTTTAAGTGAAGCAGCTGTAGCTTGGATTTCACTGTGTGACCTTTACACTTAGTGTCAAGCCATTCCAATAGCTGCTAGATTTGGCAAGGTTAAAAGGTAAGTGAAATATTTAATATTAAAGCAAATCACTATAAGAAAACAGAAACCTCTGTCTTTAGTAGGCATTTTTATTAATATTATGTATTAAAATGACTGACATCCATAGTGTGAGGTGCTCTTTGCAATCTGTTTCAAATTTTCTTGCTTTGTTTAATTTGCTCATGGTAGTTTCTATAAGTTAAAAGTTAAACAACTACATGAATGAATTAGGGAAATGGAATTGCAAATGAATTGTCCTCTATATAACTTGGTATCATTAAAACAAGAATTCAAGTCTTCAAATCTAGATATAAAAAGAAGGCAAATCAAAAAGGGTATAAAAACTGTGATGTACATATGAGACAAATGTAGCTATCTTTTGATTTTTTTGTTTGTTTGTTTGGGGATTTTAGTTGGTTTTTTTTTTCTAAAGCAGAAAACAAAAAACTGGCCAACCTTAACTGAAATAATCAAATGGAATGGAAAGAGTTAATTAAGCACACAGCAAACAAATTTGTCTTGTCAAAGCTTGGTCATTTACACCATGTTGAATGTCTTTTGTGAAATAAGCCTCAGTAAAACCACTGTCATCAAGAATACCTGTTTAGCTATTTTACTAGACAGATTAGAGAAAGCATATCTATTTAATCAGTTCTTTACATTAAACATAATATGCAAAATGCTCACTTAAAACGTTCATTTAAATCAAGGAGAATTAAATGAATGTTATATAAATCAGCATTTCTTTTATCTCTAACAGAGACATTTTTCATCCTTTACATATTTGTGGCTCAGATATTGCCTCAAGGAGAAAGAAAGTTATGAATAATTTAAGAATCACCATTTTTACTTCTGATGAGAGCAGTAAGAAGCACTTTCAGGGCTAGTTACTTGCAGCATATTCCAGGGAGTACTGCTTATTAAAAGAAGGATTTTCTCTTATATTGGGGTCCCCAGTGCCATAAAAACATGGACCTTTTAGAGATTGTGCAGAGGAGGGGCACAAAAATAATCAGAGGACTTCCCTGACCTGGGAAGACAGGCTAAGAGAGTCGTGGTTGCTCAGTCTGTAGAAGAAAAGCCTCAAGGGGGACCTTAGCATAATCTTAATCTTTCAATATATAAAGGGAGAGTTAGGAAAGATGGAGAAAGGCTTTTAACCAACTCTTGCACTGGTAGGACAATGAGTTTTAATTGAAAGAGTCTAGGTTTAGATCGGACATACTGAATTTTTTTTTTTATAACAAGGGTAGTGGGACACTGAAGCAGGTTGCCCAGAGAAGTTGTAGATGCCCCATCCCTGGAAGTTTTCAAGGTCAGGTTGGAGGAGGCTTTAAGCAATGTGATCTAGTGAAAGATTTCTCTGCCCATGGCAGGTGGGTTGACTAGAAGGTCTCTTAAGGTCCCTTCCAACACAAACCATTCTATAATTCTATTGTGTGTCTGGAAATAGAGTTTATACTTGAAACTTTAGGGAATATGAATGAACCAGTTTTTGTCTGAATCTCATAAGCAGAGTAAAAATAATGGTAATGAAATACTAAAACCTAGAAAAATAAAAGTACTAATTGTGCCTTAATATTATTGTCAAGAAATTGATAGTGGGGAAAAGTATTTAGAGAAAAAAAAAAATTACCCCTACTGTATCAAGGTATTAGGAAATTGCAATGACAGATTTATTATGATGATGCTAGTTTTTCCATCCAGATTACTGTAGATTAATTATTGCACTATACCTTTATACCTTTTTGAAGTACATGTTAATAACTCCTGTCAAAACTGAGCCCAGAAGCTAATAAGACTTTTATGACTTTATGTACATTTATGGTCCAGAATAATAGAACAAGTTAAAATGTGAAAAATAATTTACTGGGTTAAGAAAAGGTAAGGATCACTTAGGAACCAAGCATACATTTAGGGTTAATGGGGAGTGCCTGTGGCCACCAACGCAGGTAATTTTTTAATGAGGTGGTGGAGACATGTTTCTGCTCTGTATTCCTTTTCCCAAACATTTCCTTTCTATTATTAGTTGTTCATTCTTAAGAATAACACTGTTAGAAAATACATTCTTAATATTGTTCAATTCTTTTTCTTCAATACTTGAATTAAATAAGTCACTATTCGCAATCTGCTGACATGCAGTTTTTTCTAGTTCATTGAATTTCACTTACATTTGACTTACTTTTTTAATGAATAAAGAAAGTGTTTATAATTCAACAGAGAAAATATATTTTTTCTAATAATTGTCAGTATAAAACCATTTTAGCAATACCTGTTTGGTACTTATTTGTCAGGAACATGAGGCATGCTTATTCAGGTGATGAATTTTGCAGTTCAGTCCTTGTGCCTGACAAAACTAATTCCAATTTATGCTCCCTCTGGTCACAAGAAGAAACATCACAAGTCTTTATTCTCCATACCTTCAAATCTTACAGTGTCCCTAATGTCTGACTATACATGATCTGCTTTATCTATCTGATGGTATTGTGTTGAACTGCATTTTGCAGAAAATAAAACTATGTTTCTAATGTAGCCATAAATTCATCTTTTTTTGTTTGTTTGTTTGTTTGGGGTTTTTTTTGTTGAGCTCAGGAGTTAAATCCTTAACAAAGAGAATTCGACATTTTAAATCACTTTCTGGTTTCTATTCTGATGGGCTTATATATACTTGCTAATAAAATCATTGACACCCCTATCCATGTAATATTGTATACACAAGAGAGGAAGATACAGAAAGTAAAAATGTGCAACATATTTTACTTGATTGACTATAAACTCTCTGATGCATTTCAGGAGGTGAAAATAGTGTTTCTTGGTGTTTCTCAGGAATAAATCTTTAATATCTGATTAAAATGCAGATGAGTATCATAAACTATCGTGATTTGCAAGGGTTGATCTCCTGATGCAATCTTCTTCCATCTGCTTCAGGTATAGAGTTTCCAGAGAATTTGCTACAATTGCTGAATGCAATTCAGGTGCAGATGCAATCCCCAACCTAAAACTTCCTAGGCAAATGAAAACTCTTTTATAATACTATTGATATCTGCTATTTCAAAGAATTCTGCAACTTTATAATAAAATAGTTTTCAGTGATGAGAAATTATGCAAGTGCTATGGAAAATTTGCATGAGAACACATGAAAAATCTGAATGATTCTGAGATCATGAGCTAACTTCATATTTCAAATATATATAGTGTTAATTTGGTAATTTTTAGTTCTTAGGTTCTTAGGTTGTTTACTTAGTATGTAAGGAGACATATAACAAGCCAGAATTCAGTGTAATTGTCCTAAAGACTTTTATTTCTGTGTTTTGCAGACCATCTGTAGATTTTATTGACTGCTTACTGTGGTATTTTCTTAAGGAATTGCATTACAAGACTAGTTTAGGGAAGGAAAATGATCCCAAAATCTCTTACCTCTGAACTTGGTTCTTTGGCTGTAAGAACCTAAGAGTAGTTTGTAGAGACTTCATCACATTAAAACAACTAATAAATGTGAACTTTACCACACCGACACTTAGAAATTAGTAGAGGGACACAAATTTCTTGTAGTAATGGTCATTAGACAAAAGAGACTAGGAAGTGAAGAACTACATTCTTCAATTGTATCAGAAAGGGAAATGTTGTCAAAAAGGCAATTTTCTGTTTAACAGATGTTGTATAAAGAAAGCACATTGTTACTTTTAAAATATTTTATTTTTTTGTATTTGGTAGGAAGAATAACAAACCTGCCCTTTCAGTAAAATATTGTACACAGCTTCTGCAAAACAAATAGTCTCCTTTGAAAGCTGGCAAGGAATGCAGGGATCAGCAATGATTTGACATTGAGAAATTAATCTGAGTTTTTTTAGTGGCAGGAAACTGCATTCAATGAGCAGAGAAAAATATATGTAACACTTAGCTTGCAAAGAACAGTAATACTCTGTAAAATGGTAGCCTGTCAACAGGAGCTTTCTTTATAACTTTTTTTAATGGAAAAAAATAATTGAATACTCAATTCACTCTCAGTTGATTTTTTGATAGGCGGAGTGTCATCATATGGTAATTTTTTTAAAAGTATTTTTTTTAAAGTGATGTCTTGAGTGGCTACCTAGAAGCAGAGACTAGACAGGAATAGGGGAATAAAGGTAGGTATTTATTTGAAAGGCCTTTAAAGGTACACCCTGGGAGCCAAAGGCTACATCCAAAAATGGACCCCGAGATGGATGACAAGTTACGAGTTCACACACTTATATAGGCTTGGTTCATTTGCATATTAGTATAAATTTGCCAATTAAAACTTTAGGGAATAATATAATTTCTTCAATTTCTCCACCTCTCTAGAGGCCCTAGTTTACACCTTTTGGGCCTAGGACAAGATTAGAGAGGCTTTGTTATGTCTAGCTGCCATGAGAGAACAGAAGTTAGCAGGCTACAATAAAATTCAGAGTTACAACTAGGCAATACAGGATTTGAAGAATATAAAATCTAAAACCTAAGGCATCAAGAGGACATCTGTATAAGTCCAAATCTGCACGATTTTCTTTTCCCTATGATACCTGGAGTTGTATGGCCATGCTTATGTCCTGAGCAAGAACTCTCCTTGCTAGAGTGCTACACCCTGGAATACCAGAATGGCACCTCTTAGACTGACAGATTGAAGAGAGAAGTAACACAGAAGAACCCACAGTAGATAAAGATGGTAAAAGAAACATTCTTAAAGGGTGAAAGAAATTAAAGACTAAGTAATCAAAAAAACTTGGAATTTAGAGTGTATTTCTGAGTGGGTATGTGTACTTTTATTATCGATATTAACTAAAAGCTAATACCTCTCCAAGAACAGAGAATGGTGTCAATGTAGAAGAAAACAACTAAAGATCTAGAAACTAGATTCTGATATTTTTTTTTCCTTAAAAAATGTAGAGAATAGCATAGCTCTATTAATTCTAAGACTATGTGCAAAGAACCTGACCTTCCTGGCCTTTAACTATTACATATGAATGAAAATTGGCAGTGGTTGTACAATTACTGATAGCTGATACCATGGTGGAAGTTGCAAAGAAAGGGTGAAATGTAATGAGTAAATTGTAAGTGAATAATTTCTGATATATTAGAAAGGCTTTGACCTAAATCAGGCTAAGTTTACCAAATTCTGAATATGGTAAAATAACTGAGAGCATAATTGCCTAATAGCAATTTTTTCAGCTTGCTAGTCTGAGCAAGAAATATTCTCTCTTCAGTTTGCATCTTCATATCTGTCATAAATTTGTTCTGGTTTTTAGTATCTTTGTCACTTTTTATTCTTAATATTCTGTGGCTCATACTGTTGGCAGTGTGCTCTCAGATTCTATAAAACAGACTGAAATTCTGGGGAATTTTCTGTTTCTTAATCGATTGTGTGGAACTGTAAAAAGAAGGAAGAAATGAAGAAGTTAAATCTCCTCGTATAAAAGAGATGACTGGTAATCATAAGGTGCTTTTTGCCTACTGAGGAGATGAGAGCTTTCCTGGTGGTGCAGTGGAGAGGTTTCAAACTATACAAGAATAAAACATTATTTTTTCTTTCTTAACAAAGAAAATGCCCCTTAAAAAGGATAAAATATTTTTTAAAGTTCTCTTGTTTTTGTTCTATTCTCTTTATCAGTGCCAGCATTTGCAGATTAAATACCTCTAAAAGCAACAACATACTAATTCTTTTAAAATGCTTTTTTTTTCCCCTTGATGTCATATACAATTTCCATAAACATTAAGTATAAAATCAAGCAATGTATATATATATATATATATATATATACATAGAGAAAGAGAGACATATATGTATAAGACCCCAAAAACTTATCCGATTGCATAGTGGTGATATAGCTGAGCAAATCTAGCAACTCACTGGATATACCAGTCCCTTTTCCATGCTTCCTTTTCTCTTCTCAGCTGAATATTACTTCTAGCTCTATTGCTCCATAATGTGCTCATCTGATCCCTTCGCAAATTAATTCCGCCTAGTAAGCCTGGATCATACCATAGGGAAAAAAAGAAATAAAAGATTTCCTGCATACTCAGATCTCAGAGGGGTCACTCTAATGACAGAATTGAGGAGGCAACACTGTGTGGCAGCAGCGGGGGTAGGAGCAGGAATGGGAAAGATGTGAGAATTGCTCCTTTTGCAACAACCATTAGTACCAAGCATATTTAACACTGGAATGCACCACCAATTTGTTTGGGAGGGGTTTTGTTTGGGTATTTTTGGTTGGTTCACTGGTTGGCTAGTTTTCATTGGCTTTTTGTTGATTTTTTTCTGAAGTTTTTGTCAAACAAATTTTTTTTTTTTCAATGTTAGATTAAGTGCCCTTTAGCTTTCCTGAAATTCCAGCCATTCTAATATACTAAGAACAGCCTACATTTGCACAGTTTTATATCATGAGTATTCTTTAAGTCAGGATTGTTTTTACAAAAAAAATAAATAATAATTTCATTTTTTTCCTAGTAATTAATACATCTCTTCACGTGCTATGAAAGTGTGCTACTGGTTCAGAATAGCAAATAATATATCCACTAAGTCACTAGATATACACATTGCTAGAATTTTCTGCCTCAGAAAATATTATACTACTGTTCTGTCACCTTGAATGCTTACTGAAAATACTGTTTTATTGTCGGTCAATACTTCTTTCAGTTGCCTTCATGATAACTTCTATTTTATCAAGATATATCAATAAAAATGGAATCTGGGAAGTGGAGGAGATATTAATTGTGAAATATACTGTGAAAGTAAATAAGAAATTCAGATGTCACTATGTCTGAGTTGTAAATTTCTCTGATTAATTGAAAACAAAGATCACCACCACACTATCATCATTAGCATCCCTTGTCCACAATGATTTCAAAGTTCTTGAATGGTTAGCACTGGGGGAGTTCTCATTATTATTTTAATTTAGATAAAAATTACTTTTTTGATAGTAATAAGTATGTAATAAAGTATTACTATATCAAATTCTATAACTTGTCAGATCTTTAAAATATTTAAAATATTATGTTTTCTCATTTCAAATTGCCAAAGTTCTTCCTTGGTTATTCAAATTTCTGAAATTTATTTATGCTTAGCTGTGAAAAGGACAAAAAGATTTTATGCGAAGAAGTGGATCATTAAAATCTGCATACATTTTCAATAGTTGATAAAACTGAATCCCACTTAATTAGTGAATTTTAATTAATAAATTATATTTTAGCAATGTTGATAGCATTAGATAGAACTCCAGCAGAAAAGCAGCATTAGGTTTTTCAGAATTTTTGTATTAATATATTCATAGTATTTTCGGTCTACTTGCGTTGCTGGGAGAAATTTTCTTTTGAAGTCATTGAACTTCATTTAGAAATGTCATCTTGTATTTAAAACAATAAAACTTAGCAAAGTGACATGAAAATGGGGCTTCCAAGTGACCTGACATCTGAAATTACAAAAATTTCATTTTGATTAGAGAGTGGAAAAAACCTTGCAAATCAGGAAGAAATACTAAGAAAGCCAACCAACCGAGCCAAACCAAACCAAAAAAACACCAAAACCAGAGCAAAGACGTGTGTGAAATGTTGACCTCCAGAACCCACAGTACTTCTACTCTGATCAAAGTTTAAAAACTGGCTGGGCTTGGTGCATTGTGATTGACAAGTTGTCTTAGAGGTAAAGGTGTCAATTTTCTGGTGAGTTGTGCTGGTTACTAACGAGTAACTGTTGAACAGCTGGCTAGTACCCATCCAACTATGTAAAGGAGAACATACATTTAATACCTAATGAATCACTCTAAGATTGCAAGAAGATTTGGTCTGCCAGCCTTTGTACTTCTCGGTAGCAATTTTAAAGAGAAGACCTACTTCGAGTGGGTTTTTTTGAAATAAGAACAACCTCACATTGTCTTACAGAAAGAGAAGATATGTCAAAAGATAGTTTAGGAGGTGATGTAACAAGTTCCCCATCTAAGGCCGGTATTAGCTGTATATCTGTCAGGAATATCCCACTTCTAATCTGTTCTAAGGAACTGACTACTAGTATGCTTCAATATCCTTGCTCTTGGTTTTGTTTGCTTATTTTGTGCTTTTTTTTTTTCATTTTCTGAATCTTTTTAATCCAGCACATTAGTTTCTGCTCTAATAACCTCAGTTACAGAGAATGCTACCTTTTTTTCCTCATTGGCCTATAGTGTGTTTGGAAACTATTTTATCTCCTCACAGTTTTCTATTCAGATGGTAAACCAGACCAGCTTTTCATGACATTGTGCATAGGTGAAGGATTGATTTTCTTCCTACTACTTTTTTCTAAGCTCTATCCATTTAGTTTGTACTTTTTCTGACAGCAATTCTCAAAAACTAGGCTTAATGCCTTAATGATTGCTTTTTCCAGTGATAACCAAGGTAAAATATTGGGTTCAAGTGTTTTCCTGTTCCTCCCCCCATACAGCTCTATATCATCTTCAGAAACCATGGAAGACAAGTAATTTGACAACCTGTATTTATACAGCCGATTATTTCTGTATCAGATATAGAAGTCCACAGACATAATTTCTGTGTAAATGCATGTATTTCTAATAAAAAACATTCTATTGTTCTGGAACTGTTCTGCAAATTTTTGAGGTAATTGTTATTTCTGGACTTGTCTTAGAGCATGCTAGTTGACGTCCATTGTCTTGAGGTGTCTGAAAACAGGATATTTATTATTACATTATTCAAGTATTTTATTAAAATACTGAACAGAGCTAGAACCACAACAAACTCTGCTTGACCCATCATCCACTTCAGGAGGGTTCTTACCAGTGTGGTTATGCCAGAGAACTCTACCCAACAACAACACCAGTAATAAGTCCAGAGAACTTGCCCCATTGCTGGAAGTGTTCAAGGCCAGGTTGAACGAGGCTTTGAGCAACCTGGTCTGGTGGGTGGCATCTCTGCCCATGGCAGGGGGATCAGCACTAGATTAAAGTTCTGGTTTTGGAACATAGACCATTCTATGATTGTATAAATATCCCTATGTTTAATTTAATTACGCTGGGTTTTTTTCTACCACCTTTTTACCAATGAGTTTTCTGTGCATGAGATTTGTCTTGTAGAACTAGAGCCCGGGAACCTACAGTGGAACAGTCTTCATGTGGCTGCTCAGAGAAGCAAGGACAATTATCTTGCTTGACTCTTAGGCTAGTCATAAAGCCTTAAAAACAAATGGTTAAGTTCTGGTGTACATTTAAAATGTGTCCAATCAATTTAGAATATAAATAAGCATGGCATTTACTAGTTCTCTGTTGCTAATGACCAATGAAGTACAGAAATTTTGGGATGGGAAACTCAAGTATTTGTTCCTTTGATTTCTCTTTTTTTTTTTTTTTAACTGTTATTTTTACACTCCTAATTCAATCTTGTCCCATGGAAATTGGTAGGTTAACCCAGTTAATGAAGTTATAAATTGGTAAATTGGTTAATGGTTGTTAATTCAGTTAATTAGTGGTTTCGTCTTCTGAAACAATCTGAGTTCTTAGTTATAAAACATGCAAAAAAGCCTCAAGGTTTTCCCTTGATGAATAGACTGATTTTGCAAAGAAAAGAAAGCTGATATTTGATGAAGGAAGAAATTATAATGTTTTTAGATATTGAATGAGATGGGGGAAAATTACGCATTTCTCAATATAATGCTTTCCTCTAAAACTTCTAATTTTTGAAGTAAAAGTTTTTATTCCACTGTTTCAAGATGAAACAGTATTTATTTTTTCTGCTTACATGTAGTTGTGTATATTTAGGAAAATAATAATGCTAGTACAAATATGCTGAAGAAATCTGATTTTCAAAAATAAGTATAGGAGACTTGTATAAGTGAAAACTCATTTTTAAATAATCTTTAAGAGTGTATTATAAATAGTTTGTCTTTCTGAAGTTGTAGGATAATACAATATTATGGAATTATGATGACTAATCCTTTATCATTCAGAGTGTTAAATAACGAACATTTTATGCTCCATTACCTTACAATTTAGAGCGCTCTTTCTTCTCCCTTTTTCACATGAAAGAAGACCATTTACTAAGGCTTCAACTGCAGCCAGCTTTAACAGAGAACACAATTTAATATTTTAGCAGACCAAATACAATGCTCTAAGCTGAGTGATCACTTAAAAAATTCCAAAACTTTTAAATTTGTGTGAGCTTAGAGGCCAGCAAAAGTAAAATGGTTAGATTATACACTGAAAAGGAGAAGTTTATTTCCGATTCTTACACTTTCACAAATAAAGTCAACTATAATTCAATGGCTGTATATTCATAGAAGATCTACAAATAAGAGCAGTCAATAGGAAAGAAAGGCTAAGTTTATAATGCTTCTGTAAAAAAGTGACTATTATAATTTTTATTAAAGGACTACAACTGTCTACTAGAGACAGAAGACAGTTTCATAATTTTTTTTTAATGTCATGAAAAGCAGGTTTAGTGTTTTGAATAATTTTAAGTCTTTAATATGTAATTTGTTCTGCAATATGAATAAATATTACATGTTTATTTATGACTGAGACTGGCCTGCCAAATAATATAAGAAAACATTTGATAGCTTTTCCTTCTATTTCATATCGAATGTTTAAAATTAATGCAGTTTATATTTTGTGGAACATGCTCCAGGTGTGGTTGCATCACTGTTTATTGGAGGGGAAAGTTTATGCATTTCAGAGGGGCACCTCAATCTGTTGATTTCCCTGAGGCAGTCTGGTTGGTCCTTTTCCTATAATGGTGAGTTGTGGGCCCTTCCTTGCTTACATGCAAATGCTGCAGGTGACCCCCCTTCACCTCTATTTTGTTGATTTTTTCATTCCCTTTCATTCACATCGTTTCAGACCCTCTGCTCATCAACACCCTTACCTCTCCCCCACGGGGCTGTTTGCAGCTAGTCTCCCTCTCCCATCATCACTAGTTTAAAGTCCTCCTTACCTTGAAACAGTAAATGGTCTCTAAATACTTTATCACAATATATTGGGTTGTATGAAAAGATGGAAAACAGCCATCAAAACCAGGCGTGGGTCTGCAGGTTACTGACATTTTTTACGGGGACTGTTGGGGTTTTCTGAAGATATTAGTGCAGAGGCTCCAGATGTAAATGGAAAACATATTCATAAAGATTGCTTCCATGACAATTGATTTACCTTAAAGCTCATCTGTTACCAAAGAAGATTTTAAAACTTGATGTAAAAAAATATTAAATTAAACTCAACCAATGCATAAAAGGATGTATTATCTGCACAAATTCAGGATCTATAAAAACTTATCCATATAACAATATTTTCTTATCTGTATGTAATATATCTTTCTCTTTCTTTTTCCCCACCTTTTTCCACCTTTTCTTTCCCTAAAGATCTGATTTAATTCCAGATGTTATCCAAGCAGTGCAGAATAGTTGATTTAGAACCCAAGTATTTATATAGTACTTGAAAATATCTGAAATACTCTTTTTGGCACTTAAGTAAAGATTTTTCAAGCTTGACAGCAGGCAATAAACAAGAAAAAATAATCAATTTGTGCTCATTAAAACTGGATCATGTTTGAAGAACAGTCACAAATAATTAAGAGAAGTCATCTAATTGAAGAAAAAGGTGATGTACAGATCAATGCATTTGTTCTTTAGCACAACATCTCAGTCCATATAAAATCAGAGGTTTGAGAAATCCAAGGACTTTAATACAATTATCTAAAAGATAAGATTATTGATTTGAAGTTTGTCAATTCAATTGTGTATAAGACTGTAGAAAAAATACTTTACGAAGTTGAAAAATAACTTCTAAGCCAAAAAACCCCAGTGTAATAGGTTTAAATTCAGTCATCTGCTTGAAGCTTCACATCTCCCTCAAAGCAGCAAAAGAGAGAATACTTCAACATTTATATTAACAAATACTAAAATTTCCCTTCCCAAACAATGAATTACTTTTGTTTGCTTGATATTTAAATAAAAGAACTAATTGTAAAACATTTTTGTCTTCTAGATTTTGGGTTAATCTACTATTCCTAGAAATTCTGTTTGGCTGCCAAAACAGAAATGCCAAAAAATTTGCACAGTATGAATAAAACCTATGAAGTTTCCATGATTTTTTCCTTTACACAGTCCAAATAATAGCATCAATCACTTAGTAAACCCTTCTTATAGTCCTTTCTTTTCCAATATATATATTTAATTTTCTACAATTTAAACAAGTATGTATGAAATGATATGTATATTTTATATTCTGATAAGTCTTGTGTTTAATAAGACATATTATATCAAGAGGTTTATAATTACTGTCATATTCTTTTATTCCGATCTATATATACTTACATATATATAATGAACACTTTATATTTATTTATTTATTTATTTATTTATTGATAAATATATTTATATTTAGATATAAAATGAACAGCATGGGTTGCAGTTACTGGCAGCATGTGCACTTCTCACATGGGCAATGTATAACATTTTTAAATTAATTCACACAAATTTTCTCACATACTTTAGCCACAATTTAGTACATTTATTACTGTCTAAATTATCTGTTCTGGGGCTAAGGGTTAATTTATAATAGGCTTAACACAGACATACGTAATAACAATGTATTCCTAAAAATGTAATTTTTTGTATAAAATCTTTGTTTATAGTCTCTGTGATTGTTAGTACATGACAGAAAGGGAAAATATTGTAAAAGTATAGAGTGTCAACATCAAATACAATTGCCAGAATGAATGAAAGCCATTCAACCCACACTGACAACACACTTAGTTATAAGAATGTGTTATTATAGTGCCACATGAGTTTGCACAATTGCCAGATATGCCAAGGATTTGCTCCAGACTTAAGGCTGCAATGTGAAATCTTTCCTTGATACATTCAGATTGTGTCTTTATTTCAGAGTACCTTGAAGTATAAATGCAATACCAACACACCCAAAAATATTTGTGCAGGCTTAGTAAAAAGAACAGTTGTGTTATCATTGATTTCAGAATTACTTTTAAAATAAAACAAAAATGGAAATACCAACTTTTATCCATGTAACAGCAGAGGAATACAAAGTGGAACACTAAAGGTATTGCTAAAGAATAGAACACAGACATAGTTTCACAATGGAACCACGGAAAATTTTCATTCATATATATATATGTACAGGTTTAATTCGATATTTTAGATAAAAATTTGTTCAAGGATGTAATATTTGATATTCTTTTCTTTTCTACCTACCCATATTACAAAGGTAATTTGTGCTTTTAAATTTGGATGTGGTCTATTTAGATAACTCATAAAAATGGAATAATGAGAGCAACAAAAATATGATTCAAGATATATTTTTTTCTGTGCATTAAATCTCATTCTAGATCAATCAGAAGGCTATGACTAGAGCAGATTTTACAAATTAAATGTTTAATGAAGAACTCCAAATAATACCGTAATTAGTCACAAGATATTGATGTTGCTCCTATTCACTTGTCAAATGGCAGAAATGGTATGGCATAGATGTAGATACAACACCACCCAAAGTGACACCACTGTGACTTACCTTTTCCAACTTAATGAACATTTGAAAGGGAAAATGTAGTTGGTCGTGTAATTTCTTAAAATAGAGGTAGTCTACCATCCAGTTGTTTTTCCAGCTTAAATCCTGCAGCTTTCAGGAATGGTTACTGAAGGACAATAAAAGTCTTTAGGGCTTTCCGTCTGGAACATGGAAACTGTGTGTGGATACTAAACCTTTCTCCACAAAGAGAGTTTATCAGAACACAAAGTGTAGAGCAATTTGCCAGATGAGGCACAACTTCAATGCATGAATATTAGGACTAGTTGATAGACATGGGGAATTGTGTAAATTCTTAATTTTGTATACTGCATTTGAGCAAGGTAAGCCATGAAGACATTTGAAAACAGTGTTTGATTGTCTTCACAGAATTAATGGAATTCCTGAAGAAATTATATGTCTAATGATAGTTTGCTCTTAGATGATCCTTGGTTTTCATAGCTATGTTAGTAGGAAAATCCTCAGATAGGGTTAACATCTCCTCCATGGCATAAAAGTAACATTAAAATTGACACTGACTTCAGTCAGCTGAGGAAAAAATATAAATTAGTTCAGCCTCAACCAGACAGAATTCCTGGAAGAGTGTGCAATTGTAAACTTGTCCTCAAGGTTATGCATTGGAATGAAAAGGTAATGACTACATTCTGAGTGTAAGCTTGAAAAAATGAAATGAGATGAATACAGTCATGCATTCAAAGTAATACTTCAATAAAATGACAATGAAAAGGAATCATGGAGCTTCTTAGAAAATTCATCCAGAGAGATTAGAAATATCTAAATTGATTGAAACCTGTAAAGTAAAATGCACGTTTTCACCCAGACTTTGTGTACATATATTGTATGTAGACTATTATCTATACCAATTCACAGTGTTTGCTTGTGGGAAGTGCAAATTTGGAGATAAAAAGCATTAATATCCATTAATATCTTATGCAAAACTTATATCAAAGGTCCAGAGAATCAAATGTTAAATCACTTCACCAGTTCTGTGTGGAAAATAGAAATTGTCTGTATGATTAGGAAGAGTTTCTGTTTACCTTTCATTTGATTACTCTTGTTCATGCTTCAAGAAAAAGAGAACAAGTTAAAATGGTGGCAAACTGGAAGGAGAGAAAGATAGTAGACACGTATTTAAAAAAAAACAACATCTTTACTACTCTATATGATCAGAAAACACAAGTCTTCTAAGCAATGAAGGCCTTTTTACAAGGTCAGCATCCAGGTCAGCGTGTTTTTCTCCTTCCAGAAACAATGTTAAAAATCAGGAATTTATTTTTGGAAATACCTATCCAGCACCCTAGGTTTATCAATTAAAAAAATATTATTTTGCCGTTAAAATTAAATCGGTGATGAAGAATAAATGATTGCTCAGCTTAAAAAAAATATCTATATTATGAAACAGACTAATAACTTTTTCTCAGTCAAAATCCTCACTAAATCAAACAGCGGTAATTTAAATCGGTGTTAGGGCAGAGAAGCAGAGGAAAGATAAAGCATCCTGTATAGACTACTTGAGATAGTTTCCAAGTTCTCTAACAAAAACAGTGAACTTCTGAAAGAAAATAATAATCTTTTTTCTAAAATACCCTTCCTTGTCTACTTGGAGTCTTACTGTGAAGCTCAGCAACTCCATCTGTTTGCTGTAGCCATTAACATTCAAATTATAGAATCACAATTTAGGGTTAGAAGAGACCTCTGGAGATCATCCAGCCCAACCCCCCTGCCAGGGCAGAGTCACCTAGAGCAGGTTAAACAGAAACTCATCCAGGTGGGTTTTGAATGTCTCCAGAGAGGGAGACTCCAAAACCTGCCTGGGCAGTCTGTTCAGTGCTCTGCCACCCTCGGTGTAAAGAAGCTCTTTCACATCTCCTGAGGAGATTCACATCTCTTGCGGTGGAATTTCTCAGTTGGTTTATGGCCACTGCTCCTCGTTCTGTTGCTGCACACCACTGAAAAGAGTCCGGCACCATCCTTTTGAAATCTGCCTTTGAGATATGTATATACATTATTGAGATTCACTCTCAGTCTTCTCCAGACTAAACAGGCCCAGCTCCCTCAGTCTCTTCATAAGAGACGTGCTCGAGACTCCTCATCAGCTTTGTGGCCTCTGCTGGACCCTCTCCAGTAGATCCTTTCTAGAAATTGCAAGGCTAGGATTTCAGGGAATGAAAAAATAAAAATTAATTGGTTGAAATCATGACCCTCAATCTTCTTTCATTATAAAGATTAAATATTAATTTTGAAGTCTCTGGGGACATTTTGGAAATAAGTCTATTGACATGGCTGATGGAAAGAATAACACAGTAATAGAAAACCATAGCTTTCAGAGTTCATAATAATGAGTGAGGATGTGCAACAACCACAGTAAAACTTTTTCTTTTCTTTTTTTCCAAAGTGATAAATGTTGTGACATGTGGCCCAAAAGGTAAACCATGTCTCTTATTTCTGCCTAGAAGATTGAATTTCTGTTGCAATCCCCAGCAGATCATCCTTGCCAAAATGAGTCAACCCCCCTAGGTTATTTCTGATATATGAAAACAATTGACTTTATGCTTTCTTTTGAGCCCCAAACACAGAATTCCTCACAACAGCCCAAGATGACTAGTTATCTCATAGACACAATAAAAACTTGAAAGTTAGAGTGTCTAAATCAATCCCCACTGAGAGTTAAACTTTTCAGACTGTAGTCGTTTTTCAGCTGTGGTACCTTTATTGGGGGAATACGTTTGTCATTGAACCAGGTGTTAAAACAGTTTGAGAAAGAATATACTCCAAATAAATCTGTTTGTAGGCTATGAAGAAAAATATTACCTTTTGACAGAAAAATAATGGTTTAGATAGTCTTGTACATGATCACGATGACTACTAAGTACTTTTCTCCATTTACTTTTTAACACATGATTTTATCCAGGCTCATTGGCCCAAGAGACCCACAGACTTCTCGATTTTTTTCGTGAAAATAGGGTGAAAAGGCTACTCATTGCCCCATACACCCTAAAATTAATTTAAAAAAAAAAAAAAAAATAGAAAAAGNTTATCAATTAAAAAAATATTATTTTGCCGTTAAAATTAAATCGGTGATGAAGAATAAATGATTGCTCAGCTTAAAAAAAATATCTATATTATGAAACAGACTAATAACTTTTTCTCAGTCAAAATCCTCACTAAATCAAACAGCGGTAATTTAAATCGGTGTTAGGGCAGAGAAGCAGAGGAAAGATAAAGCATCCTGTATAGACTACTTGAGATAGTTTCCAAGTTCTCTAACAAAAACAGTGAACTTCTGAAAGAAAATAATAATCTTTTTTCTAAAATACCCTTCCTTGTCTACTTGGAGTCTTACTGTGAAGCTCAGCAACTCCATCTGTTTGCTGTAGCCATTAACATTCAAATTATAGAATCACAATTTAGGGTTAGAAGAGACCTCTGGAGATCATCCAGCCCAACCCCCCTGCCAGGGCAGAGTCACCTAGAGCAGGTTAAACAGAAACTCATCCAGGTGGGTTTTGAATGTCTCCAGAGAGGGAGACTCCAAAACCTGCCTGGGCAGTCTGTTCAGTGCTCTGCCACCCTCGGTGTAAAGAAGCTCTTTCACATCTCCTGAGGAGATTCACATCTCTTGCGGTGGAATTTCTCAGTTGGTTTATGGCCACTGCTCCTCGTTCTGTTGCTGCACACCACTGAAAAGAGTCCGGCACCATCCTTTTGAAATCTGCCTTTGAGATATGTATATACATTATTGAGATTCACTCTCAGTCTTCTCCAGACTAAACAGGCCCAGCTCCCTCAGTCTCTTCATAAGAGACGTGCTCGAGACTCCTCATCAGCTTTGTGGCCTCTGCTGGACCCTCTCCAGTAGATCCTTTCTAGAAATTGCAAGGCTAGGATTTCAGGGAATGAAAAAATAAAAATTAATTGGTTGAAATCATGACCCTCAATCTTCTTTCATTATAAAGATTAAATATTAATTTTGAAGTCTCTGGGGACATTTTGGAAATAAGTCTATTGACATGGCTGATGGAAAGAATAACACAGTAATAGAAAACCATAGCTTTCAGAGTTCATAATAATGAGTGAGGATGTGCAACAACCACAGTAAAACTTTTTCTTTTCTTTTTTTCCAAAGTGATAAATGTTGTGACATGTGGCCCAAAAGGTAAACCATGTCTCTTATTTCTGCCTAGAAGATTGAATTTCTGTTGCAATCCCCAGCAGATCATCCTTGCCAAAATGAGTCAACCCCCCTAGGTTATTTCTGATATATGAAAACAATTGACTTTATGCTTTCTTTTGAGCCCCAAACACAGAATTCCTCACAACAGCCCAAGATGACTAGTTATCTCATAGACACAATAAAAACTTGAAAGTTAGAGTGTCTAAATCAATCCCCACTGAGAGTTAAACTTTTCAGACTGTAGTCGTTTTTCAGCTGTGGTACCTTTATTGGGGGAATACGTTTGTCATTGAACCAGGTGTTAAAACAGTTTGAGAAAGAATATACTCCAAATAAATCTGTTTGTAGGCTATGAAGAAAAATATTACCTTTTGACAGAAAAATAATGGTTTAGATAGTCTTGTACATGATCACGATGACTACTAAGTACTTTTCTCCATTTACTTTTTAACACATGATTTTATCCAGGCTCATTGGCCCAAGAGACCCACAGACTTCTCGATTTTTTTCGTGAAAATAGGGTGAAAAGGCTACTCATTGCCCCATACACCCTAAAATTAATTTAAAAAAAAAAAAAAAAATAGAAAAAAAAAGAAAGGGGGATAAGGACAACATAGCTATTTCACCCTCTTTTTTTTTTTTTTNGCAAAATGGTTTTTTCCCCCTTTTTTTTTTTTTTTTTAATATTGTGAATCTCCTTCAGCCTCCTCATATAATAATCCCTAATAATCCCAATTTACTGAATTTAGAATCAGAGCAAAACTATTTTTCCCCCTTCAAATTTAAGCAGTTTTATTTCCACTGTTTTCCACGCCCCACTCCCTCCCAACACAGCATGCTATATTTCTTTCACAGTAGAGTCGCAGACACTCAGATTTTATGCTTGTGGCTATGTGGTACAGAACCTGATGAGATGTCTTTTTTGCTTTTGTTCTACCCATTACTCTTAAATGGAAGCATAATATATTAAGAGAGATTTAACCACAACAGTACAGCTCCCTGGTTAAAAATGGTTTAATATTATTTAGAAGTTTAGTGTGCTAGGAATGTAATTTTGTACGTATCACTCTGTAAGAGATGTGTCAGGAAGATTGGTCTCTTAATAAAAACAAAGAGAATAAATATTGACTTTATTAATCATTTGGATAATTAAATGTGTATTAACAGATATTTCATTGAGAGAATACATTATGAATACCCTCCACTTAGTTTCTTTCCCTCTTCTAGTCTAGCTATACTAAATGAATAATATTTACATAAAATAACAGCTACCCAATAACGGTTTCATCTAGGCAGACAGAGGTTGTGTGTTTCACAATTTCATTTGGTTGGCCCACATCTTATTATATAGCAGAATCTCAGTCACCACAAGAAATAGAAAGAAATAGAAAGCAGTGCAAAAATGGCAATAAAAGCCTTACATTTGATAAACAAAAAAGAGGAAGAAGAGGACCTAGAAATCCTAGTGTCACCAAGTTCATCATAAGCCAGTAATATTTATTTTCCACAAGGGAGGCTGACATTATCCTGGACTGCAGAATACTTTGAGAAGGAGCCCTGCCAGTAGGTTGAGGGAGAGGGTCTTTCCACTGTACTAAACACTGGTGAAGAGATATCTGGAGTCCTGTGGCCAGTTCTGAGTTCCCCTGTACAGGAGATACATGGAAGTGCTGGACAAAGTGAAGCAAAAGAGTCACAAAGATGATTAAGGGACTGGAGCATCTCTCCTATGAGACGAGGCTCAAGAAGCTGGAACGGTTTAGTCTGGAGAAGAGAAGCCTCACGAGAGATCTTGGCCTGAAGTGCCTGAATCCCAGAATCACAAAATAAGCTGAGTTGGAAGGATCATTAAGTCCAGCTCCCAGCCCTGCACAGCACCATCGCCAAGAGTCACACCGTGTGCCAGAGAACATTTTACAAACACTTCTTGAACTCACTGAATGATGTGACCACTTCCCTGGGAAGCCTATTCCAGTGCCCAGCCTCCCCCAGCTGAAGAACATTTTTCTAATATCCAACATAAACCTCCCCTGACACAACTTCAGGCCATTACTTCCAGCCTGGTCACCAGAGAAAGGAGAGCAGTGTCTGCCCCTCCTCTTCCTCTCATGAGGAAGTCGTAGACTGCAATGAGGTCTCCCCTCAGTCTCCTCCAGGCCAAGTGACCTTAGCTGCTCCTCATACGGCTTCTCCTCAAGGCCCTTCTCCATTTTTGCTGCCCTCCTTCGGATTCTCTAGAAAACTTTAATGTCTTTCTTACATTGTGGTGTCCAAAACTGTCCCCAGCACTCGAGGTGAGGCTGCCCCAGAGCAGAGCAGAGCAGGACAATCCCCTCCCTTTCCCAGCTGGTGATGCTGAGCCTGATGCCCCCCAGGACACCCCAGGCTGCCCCTCCTGGCTGCCAGGGCACTGCTGGCTCATGGTCAACTTTCCACTGAATATCTAAAAGGGTATAAAGAAGACAAAGTGACAAGACAGGAGGCAAAAGACAAACTAAAACGCTTGAGGTTCACCCTGAATATCATGAAAATTTTACTGTGAAGGTGACTGAACACTGGCAGAGGCTGACCAGAGTGGAGTCTTCTTGTCAAAAGCTGCCTGGATATGGTCCGGGGCAACTGCCTCTTGATGGCTATGCTTGGGCAGGGGGATTAGACTAAATGACCTCTAGAGGTGTCTTCCAACCTCAACCACTCTGCATTATTATGATTTTGTGATACAGTGTTTTCAGCAATTTTCACTGTTATTTTTTTCTGCTACAGAATTACTTTCTTCGGAGAAAAATAAGTAGTCAATGTGCATGTTCTCCTTTACCAGTCTGCAAATACAAGGAAATCCTCCATGATCATGACCAATGCTCTCCTAAGTACTTTTGTTATGGTTTTGTTACAACTCTTGCTGCAATATAATAGAACTGATCAATTTATCCATTGTGCTTTTACTGTTCTTAAGAATCTTCTCGTTCATTTAATTTGGAAAAACACCAGCTCTAGCACTCTCTTTATTTGAAAGGTATCCTGCAAATGAAGAAAAGAGTCTAAAACTGCAAGCAGTCAATAAGAAGCTGCTGATCCAATCCATACCTGAAAAAATGCTTATATTTTAACTTAAAATTCCATTAGTTAGAATAATATTACAGTTTATTTTGGTAAAAAATAATACTAACTGTTTGGTATCCATGCCTCTTTTATGCTAGACATAGCAAAAATCTTCCATACTCTATTATGATACTTAACTTCTGTTATTTTTTTGTTATTTTATGGGATTTATACTGAAACCAAACATTCAAAGGATTTTCCATACATAAGATGAAATCTGAACAGTTCTGTGTTTTACAAAGTAAAAAATTGCTAAACCATTTTTTCCTTTCTTTTATGCTTCTAGGCAGAGCTCATAATATGAACAGGGAATAATTTGGTGGACCTATGGAAAAAAAAATTACTGAAAACACCAGTGTACACCATCCTCTCATGTACTGAGACATTGATCTACTTAGTTGCCTGCACACTGAGGAACTGCTTTACAAGATTTTAACTTGAAATAGTGTTTACTGGGAGGATTTTTCCATAACCTTTTGACATTTCACATTTTTTACAAGCTGCAGCATAAATTTTTGCTTACCATTCCCCTTTATTTCCAATGCATTATTAATGCCAGAATATTGCAATCTGCTCTGTCCCTGTAGCAGAAGTAAAAAATACCCTTGCTTCACAAGCAAGTAAATCAATATCTATTCTCTGAAAATAAAATGTCTCTGAGCATTTAAAATTCTTACATGATGTCATGTATTTTTTCTTTAACTGATTCTTGCCACTATGAATGACTGTTGATTGTTCCTTTATTAAAATAAAGGCAATATTTTAGTGAATAAGAAATTATATGAAAGAAGTTAACTACAGATGCGATTGCAAGTAAATGCACTAACCTAAAGTGGAATATTCCCAAAGGATTTGTTTATGTATGTGCTTGCCTTGCTTGATGCCTTAATAGCAACTTCAATGGAAAGCTTCCAAAGGATTAATTGCTTGGTTTTGCACAAGTTCTTTATTTATCATCATTAACAGGCTTGTTTGAAAGAGTTTTTTCATGGTGTAATGTATCATTTACTGAAATTCTCTTTCTGGCCAGCTGACAAAAGGAGTATATTAGATGTTATGCTGTCTAATTACATGGCTTGATTCTAGCAATCATTTCCAATTTGTTAGTCTCAAGACACAGGAAGATAGAGGAGTAGAATATTGTAGCTCAAAGCTTACAAGTCTTCCCATCAGCAATACATCTTAGATAGAATAAAGCTGTTGGGAAAATGTATTTAGGACAAAACTTTTGCCAAAATTAGTTAACTCATTGGAGAGATTTTGTAGATTGCCCAGAGTGGGGGAGGAAATCATTAAAGAAATGAACATACCACAGAATCTTTGCTTTGAATAATGGGTGAAGTATGCCATAAATTCTAATCTATTCAAAACTGGTATTGAGGGCAATTGAACTGTTCAAAAGCAGATCATTATATTTAGATTATTTTACAGAGTACATTTATTTCCAATTTTTATATAAAGATTTCCCTGTAAGTAGTTGTAGTGGTTTAGTTCACTTACTCGTTTTTGTGAGATATGAATTAGGGGTTCAAAGAGGAAGTTCCCGCGCCTCTCGTGGGTTTAAATATTCAAATTTTAAAAGCGTAATTGGATTGAGAAACTTAGCTTTAACCCGTGACAGTAGTAAAAACAACACGTTAACTGTAAGATAATTAGATCCAAAATTAGTATAGAGAACAGTCATTACACTGAATTTTTCTTATAAATTATGAATACTATTATTTTCCTTTATATATGGTGGAAATACTGACTTCATACATTAATTAAACTTCTGCCATGTTAATAAATTTTTCATGTTGTAATTTATCAAAGTTTCTACTCCATTTAAACCTTTTTGAGGATGTTGCAATGGAAAAAAAGGCTAATTTTTCATTTAATGTGCTTTTCTGTAATTATTTCTCACTACCATTTTTTTTTGCCTGAGGACATTAGCAAATTAAATAAAAATAATTCACAAATGCAGTTAAAACATCATTTGCACTATTGTCACTCTAGGTTTTTTAAATCTGAAAAAAATATATGGTTACCTAATTCCATAAAAATTTACATAGAATGTAGTGAAGAAATTAAGAAATCTAATTTTTATATAAAAAAGAGAAGAAGACTAGGCTTCCTCTTTATTGTATTTTTTTTTTTACTCCTACACCTCAGAAACAAGTACTTCAGATAAACTAATATGAAATTAACTCACTCTCTCAATCTTGTAAGGACTTTCATTCACACAGATCATGCCTGCACACTTTATGTTGGCCCTATTTTTTTGCAAAAGTCTGTTTTTCATTAATCTCTCTAATTTACCCCCAAGTGGGTTTATAGGAATTTTTCATTTTTCTGTCTCCTCTTGAATCATTGCTACTCAGGATAAAAGAAAAGTGGTGGAGTTTTGATATCTGAAGGTGAGCTTTGAGGAGACAAAAGGACTATTTAAACTAACGGGCAGAAATCCTATTATAGGAAAAAATGGCTACTCATTTCGAAAAAAATGGCAAATTCCCTAGAGAAATGGAATTCTCAAAAATCTTTCCAAAATCAACACTGAAGGCAGCATTTTCCCTGAGGTTATCAAGGCAGCAACCATACGATGATATCGAAAGGATCACTATCGGAGGTTAAAACAATCTCATTCTCTCCACCCTACAACATTTTTATATACTGAGAAGATTAGAAAACATTCTAGATATTCAGTGATACTTATGCAGACCCCATACATAGCAGTACAGAAGGATTTGGGTTGAAAGGGAGCTTCAAAATTGTCGAGAGAACCCACCTGCCATGGGCAGGAACACCTTTCATTAGAACACATCTCCCAGTAGACATCTTCAACAATTTTTTTATTAGGCTGTAATTCACTTTTAACTTGAGCTAAATTAAGATAACAGGTATGTAAGAGCACTTATGGTATCAAAATATGCCTAGCTGATATATTTATAAAATACATGGAAACATAGGAGGAAAAGCACTCCATCTATTTGCATTTGATTTAAATCTGTAAGTTCTTACTGTCTTAAGCCAACTAATTAATGATGAATGCTTTTCTGACACACACCTCACCAGGGATCCTGTCCTTTTTATGTATCCCATATATATCAGATGATATCAGATACACTTTTCTTCTACAGGAGGAAGTCCGTTTTCACAGCTTACATACTTTTGGAAGTCCTCCAAAGAAACACAGAAATATATTTCACACTTTGCAGCCACCCTGGTGTATTTTTTTTTCTCCCCCAGGCATATCTGCATCTATATCTTTTGGAAGAAAGAACCAAATCAAATCTTGTTTCATGCTTTTAGGTATACATATAAAAAAGGTTCCTTTGTCAGAACAGATGCCAGCTTCTGATCTTGATATTAATTTAACAATTCCTAAACTTGACAAGTGGTCCTTCATAAGCAACTCATGCTGTACCTTTTAGCATAAGTTGTCTACATTCACTGTATTTTATATCTGTCTGTACATTAAGTGCATATGAAAAAGTTTTCAAATGGGCTTCATACAAGTAAATTCCTAATAAAAAGTGCATAATAAAATCAATACTTGGGACATTGTCTATCCTGATCCATGTCTCTGTCTTTAAGAATAATTAAAGTAGAAAACTCACTAATTTCCCAGAAAAAAGAGTTAAAAATAGGTGTTTTAAAAGATATCTAGTTGTCAGCGTTGTAGGTGATAGTTTTTACTTTCCATCCCTTTCACAGTATGACTATTGTCTCTTAATATCTGATTTTTACAAAATCAGAGACTAACAAAGAGAATCTAAAACTAAGGAATCTTACCCTTTGGATATTTTAAAATGTCAAAATATACACCTAGCCAAAATTTAAGGAAACAGATCCTTCTAAATATTAAATTCAGTATTAAACTTTTTTAAAACTACTACTTTAGGCAAAAAAATTAGTCTTTAAGATTTAAAGGCACAAGTATATATAATGGACTTTAAACACATATTTCCCTAGTCGTTTGAGTACACATACTAGTTCCTGCTGTAAAAGGGAATGTTTATTAATTTTTCTTAGGTCAGTACTGATGTTTCCTTTAAAGATCTTTCTACTTGAATCTATGGAAAAATAATTTGACTTTCTATTTTTCATTTTGTTATATGTACTTTCTGGAATGAATGAATTCAAGTTTTGTTGTAAAATTACTCTATGAAAATTGACTGGGCAAAACATAATGGATATTGTCTATCTAGGTCTTGCAGACTTCTGTGGAGTATATGATATTTAGAATTTCTGTGATAGACGGAGACCTGTTTGACATCAGTATTGTATCACTGAGGATTTTAAAATGCCACAGACTAGCCTGGATATTGCACAGTTTTAAGTGTGCTATCACAGACAAAAACACTTAAATGATATGCATCTCTAAAATGCTGTTACTCCTTTTGTATAACATTGCAGTGCATTCTTTGCAGAGACAATCTTATTCCAAACAGAATAGTGCAGGTGAGATGGACTGCACATAGTGAGCCCTCTGACAACCAATGGCAGTGTATCATGTATCCTCCAACCTTTGCCTAATATTTCATTTTTCTGTCTCTGATATTTTTTAGGTAATATTTGAAATCATTCACTACAAATGGTGGCAACACTACATGCAGAATATTACATCCTTTTTTGTTTTCACGGAAAGATAAATAACCTTATCAACCTTGTATGTTGAGGGGGGTAAATTACAAGATAGGCTGTCTGCTTCTCTAGAAATTTAGAGAGAAATATCTTTGGGAAATTACATATTTAATAAACATGTAAATAAAATATCATTGTACTTCTAAGATAAATCTTTGAGTGTTGTTCTCACAGACAACTTAGTGAAAGAGTGAAGGGCAATTTAACAAACTGAAGGTATCATTTTATTTAAATCTTTACACATACTTTCATTCCAAAGACTGTTTAAAATATCAGACTTCTTTCAGAAATTCAGAAACCAAAGTGTTCTGATTTATTCTCCTTTTTTTTTTTTCTAAAATACAGAGGCTATTACAGTATGCAGCGAAACTGTCTTTCTTAGGCATCATAGTAAATCTCTTGGGTAGAGATCAGACAGGCTTGAGCACCCAGCACTGCCTCCTGTGTACTTTAGTATTTCGCAAACTCATCTGTTTTTCCCAGGCCTTCAGAAACAAGATCCGGACACAGGCATAAAAATCATTCAAGCTGGCAAGGAAGTTAATTTGCAAGGTTTTTCTCAGGAAAATAAAAATATTTTGCCAGGCAATGGCAATATTTTTCATTTCTTCCTCATTTATAATCTAATCCCCTTAGCCTTATTGTGACCATTCTGAAAAGAATACACTGTTTTTTTAAATACATAATAGGAGCCAAACACGAGACAAGTTGAAAAATGGTGAGATCAAATCTCAGAAAGAAAACCAGATGCATTTGAAGTTTGATACGTTTAACATTTCTTGTATTCCTTTTTTAAAAAAAGAGGTTTTCTTCACCACTATTGTATAATCAGAAATGGGTAATCTCTAGCCCTAATTTACAGGCCAATCACAAAAGAGAGAAGCTAAATATATTAGATGAATGGGGAAACAAAAGCATCTACTTCATGAGAATCTCATGAAGTTCAACAAGTCCAATTACAGGGTGGTTCACCTGGTTCCGGGCAATCCCAGACACGCACACAGAATGGGAGAACTCACTGAGAGCAGCCCAGCAGAGAGGGATTTGGGTGTTCTGGTAGATGAAAAGCTGAACATAAGCCAACAGCGTGTGCTTGCAGCCCAGGAAGCAACCACATCCTGGGCTGCACCAAAAGGGTGGCTAGCAGGTTCAGGGAGGGGATTCTGCTCTCATGAGACCCTGCTTGGCATACTGCATCCTCAGCACAAGCAGGACATGGACTTGTTCATACAGGTCAAGAAAAAGTCTGTGAAAGTGGGATGGAGCACCTTTCCTATGAAAACAGGCTCTGAGAATTGGGGTTGTTCAACATGGAAAAGAAAAGGCTTCGAGGTCATCTAATTGGAGGCCTTCCAGTACCCGAAGGAAACCTACAAGAAAGATGGAGAGAGACTTTTTACAAGGGTGTATAGTGACAGGACAAGGAGGAATGGCTTCAAACTGAAAGAAAGTAGGCTTGGATTAGATATTAGGAAGAAATTCTTTATTGTGAGGTTGAGGAGATACTTGAACAGGTTGCCCAGAGAAGTTGTGGATGCCCCTCCCATGGAAGTGTTCAAGAGCAGGTTGGATGTGGGTCCGAGAAACCTGGTCAGGCGGGTGGCATCCCTGCCCACAGCAGAGGGGTTGGATCTAGATGATCTTTAAGTTCACTCACAACCCAAATCATTCACTGTTTCTATGATGTGAAGAAAAAACTGTTGTTCTTTTACTGGATATCTATATGCCTTAGAATGTTTATATTTGAACTAGATTTCATAAAACTGTCTTTGAATTTCATTCCTCAGCCTTTTCTCCACCACTATTACAATTGGACTTTCAAGGATCTCTGCTCAATTTCATGCTATAAAATGCATAAGTAACAGGAAAACTTATGTTTCAGGTAAAGAATTTTAAAGTATGAAGTACTAGCATATGAAGTATTGCAGGAAAAGTGAAATATTGCTGATATAGAAGTAAATAATAATTTATTTTTCATCTAGAAAAAACACAGATCTTTTCAAGTCATGCACAAATTTCAGTTTTTACACTGTCTATAAACAATTTGCCCCAGCCAAGAAAAAAACCAAACAAACCAGCAAACAACACTTGACATAAAACAAAAAGAATCAATTATTTTTTTATTGTGATTCATACCTACTGGGTAATTGTTACTCATTGCAAGGAGGAATTTTTCTGTATTTTAAACATGTTATTTAGACTGCCTTGTGGATTTTAAATATATTTCAGTTCATCTGCTTGCATCACTAAAAGGAAAAACTATTATACAAAGTGTTTTTAAAGTACTTCCTTTCAAGGCAAGATTTTTTTTGAAGTTACACAAAGTTAGTGTTTGTGACAAATCAAACTGTGGAAAATTATATTCACTAATTGTATGCTATATGAGTTTTATCTCAATCAGTGTTTCTAAGTCAAATAATTTTTAAGCACTGCTTGAATATATTCCTCATCTAGCACTTTAGTTCATATTTTACATAAGCATCTTTGGTCTCAAAAGTGAATGCGCATCAGTTGCCATAAGTGTATATGTCAGGCCAATTTTAGAGCATCTTAATTATTTGCGTACTAGAACGTAAACTTACCAATATTTCATAAATTTATTTCTCTATTTAGATCTTAAATTCAGTGAATTTAATGTGTAAAAAATGTGCCATTTGACTTTTTCTATATTTTGCTATATATAATTTATTTCTATGTAAATATTTTCCTGATATGAAAAATTTCTAGTAGTTATTGTGCTTGGTGTCAATGCAGCTACAGAGCAGTGTGCTTTAGTAGTGGATCGATTTTCATCTCCACCTACTAGCTTGCTCTTCATGAAGGGTGAGCTTTGTGCAAGTGACCAGATTCCCTTTGACTGAAATCAGAGAGTAAGATCTAATCCATAGTTTCTTTAATGGGAAAAATACGGATCAATGATTGGGCACAATCTTCCAGAATGTACTAGCTCATATGTGCTAACTAAGTCAGGCAGTCAGCCCATGCTTTGGAGTACCTCTTGTGTGATATAAAACATGTCTCATACATTTTTATATTTGTTGTTGCACTCAATTTTCTTATTGACTCCTCTTGTTCTTTTCTCATCGATGCTATCTTCCTCTGGTCTCAGTGTCTTCTTTTGTCTTTACATGCCTTATGTTCAGTTGCCCCTTCTTAAAAGGATCAGTTATCCCTGATCTCCTCTTTTGACATTTTTGAAGAGACTTTCCAGTGTGATGTCACTCAGGACTCCAAGGAAATGGAACAGCTCATCAATCTTTATCAAAAGAGGAACAAAATCCAAAGGCATTGATGTACAGCTACATTCCTCTCATCCTATTTAATCTCCTCAACACTCAGATTATTCCTTATTTTGAAAGCACACACAACTGAGTGCTATTCTAGGTGCCCTGACTCCTTGCATATTATGTGGATATCTGACCATATATCTCCTGAGAAAACTTGGTCCTTACACTTCTGGTCTGAATAGAAAAATTCACCATATCTTCACAGAGGCTGTGCAAGACACATCTGGCACCCATATTTAAGAAGATACTGAGAATTCTGGTGTCTGATCTGTTGTGTGAAGCCATTTTGCACTCAGGCAACCAAAATCATATTTTACAGCTATGTGACATACAAATAAATGTCATGATATATTCTATCATCACCTGACTATAGCCAGAGTTGCTGGAGTATAATGTCTCCCCTAAAAAAGTTGATATCAGGGCTGAAAATGTTCCTCTCTTGTTGAGAAAGGTGCCAGTATCTCCTTTGATTCAGAGTAACAGAACTCCGCTGTTATGCATCCTTTCTGGGAAGCCTTTCAAACTCTCCTTTATGCTATCATGAATATCCTGGAGTAGGCACAACAGTGAAATTTGGAGCTTGTCAATACCACCCCCACACCAGGAAAGAAGAGAGAAGAAAAGAGATGAGCAATGAGAAGAGATATGTTTTCCATATTTGGATGGTGAAATCAATATTTCTTATGTACATTATCAAGGAGAAAACTTGTAAGATGTCATATCCAGCTGATCATTCATTAATTGATAGCTAGTGAGGGATTAAGAGCTCCACCTAGTCATTTTTTTCTCTACATTTAAAAGCTACTTAAAAGCCTCCTATCTAAAATAAAGTTGTGCAAAATTGTATAAAACAACTGCAGCAGAAGGCTTCAGCCATGCTCTTCTTCATTTGAAGGTTCAAGAGCTGGAACTAGCTGTCTTTTTCCAAAGAGAAGGATATTAAACCAATCTGTTGATGAAGTTGTTTCCAGGAATCACTCTCTGGTCATAAAAGGGCCAAATCTAATGAGGCAAAGGCTCAAAAAATTACTGTCTGTATCTTTCTCTTCACATAAAAGTACAATCAGAAAGTTCAGGCCAAATCATCCAGGGGAGCCACATGTGGTAACTGCCAGAACCACAATAACAAAGTCACTCTTTCATGGCCGTCACACAGAAATTCATGCACACACAATGAACCTTTGCATTGTCAGTGATGGGTTTCAGAGGTAGGGGTAGGTTCAGGTAGAGGATCAGTGACATAACACCTTGTGTGCATGTTCTGGGGGTTGTCACCTTTCCAGTTACTCATTCCAGCTTCATATTTCCATCCTTGTCCTCTTTTCTGCTCCAGCTCAGTCTCTTCTGCTTCCTCGTGACTAACCGGCTGGGAAATGGGCATGTGAGGGAGCATGTGCCTTCATGCACATGGATAAGGGAGGAAGTAGGTTGAGGTGAGATAAACCACAGTTAGAAACCTTTTTCATTGATTTACAATGTGTTTTATAAGCATAATAGAAAGAAGGGAACAAAAACATGTGCACATTTTTCTTTTAGTTTTGTTTTTTTTTTTTTTTTTTTATAAAGGTAATGTAAAAGGCAGGAATGCAACTGACGTAACTGACAATCGTTTGGGAACAACTTTCTTTCTACCTAGGGTTAAGAAAATGTACAACTTTGTTGGAGAAAGAGACAAACCTATGCTGTTAGTCTTGCCAAAATACTTTAATGTAATGATACAATCTGACTAATTTCTTCATAAGAGACTTCTCTCAGTATGCACAAAGACCTAAAGTAGTTACAGAATGAAGAGCTAATACCTAACTCTAGTACCACTTGAGTGTTTTAGCAACAATTAAGGAGCATAATGAGGAAATGAATGAAAAAAAATGCATATCTAGAGGACATTTCTGGTGCTGTTGTTTCTCTAATTTTTTTGGTTTTAATTCCTTAAATTGCTCTTTCTGGCTTTCACCTAAACTGTGGTCTGCTCCTGTTGCCTAGCTCAATGGATTACAACTTCCATGACACAAAAAGCCACACTGGTAACTTTTCAGGCACCAGAGGGCTACAACTAATTTCCATAAGAATTTACATGAAAATACTTGAAGTTGGCATCAGTTTGTCTTCTTTACTCCCTATTGGGAATAAATGACGGCTGAATAAATCAAAGGTAGCTTGATTTCTCATGATTTCTGAAATATTTTTTTGTTTAAATTTAATTTAATTTAATTTTGAATTTCTTCAAGACTGGACATACTTTTGAGCTTCACCTTGGGTTTTAAACATCATATTTCAAATCCCTGAAAATCCATGTCTTGCTCTGATTGACTCAAAAGGAAATTATTTAATACCTCAGAAAATCCGTCATGGCTACACTTTATAAGGTATTAATATTATTACTATAAGTCTTAAATTTTAACACTGCATTTCCACTATGTATTTCACTTTTATTTCACTGTCATATTGAAAGTTTTCTTTTCTCTTAGATTAAATCCAGTCCATTCAGTGAAACTAATGTGAATAATTTAAATGCACTAAATTAATCTTCCTTAAACTAATGTCTTATAGTCAAGGATGTTTGAAAAACAAGAATTTTGTGTTCTTATATTTTTTAATTACTGATGTATTTTGTAATTAAATATGAAAGGTTTGCAAATAAAAAAAATCCCTTAACTTCATCTTGTGGCATTTTTATTGGAAGGTTAAAAAATGGTATTGCAATGGCTTCTCTCTTATTAATGAGATAATTTTATTTTTCTTTTCAAAAAGCAGTCAGCTAAAGAAAGAAGACTCTGTAGCTGTGAATTTTGTATTTGTTTTTTCAATAGAAACAAAAAAACCCAAACAAAAACGGAACCACTCTTAAATTTTGAAAATTAAGTTTTAAGGAATACCAAAGCCTTCACTGAGTGGCCAAGAACATGATCGTGATTTGCAAAAATAATTTGAACATTTGTGTGTGTGTGTGTGATAGGATTGTTGACTACTCTTCTTGTGCCTGAAAATGGACAAGATATTTTGGCTTTTTTTCCCAGTTTTTTTCTTCTGATGTGAGTGCATTTTTGTGTTGGTAAACGTTCACATCACAATAGCTTCAGAATACTATACAATATAAATAAAAATAGAATAGAATAAAAAAAATCTCTGAGAATACCAACAGAATACTGATATAGGGGCATATGTGACCAGCTATCTTTAAAAAAGATCTAAACTTCAAGATGTAAACAGCTGAAAGGATAGTCTACAAAATTTTAGAAATATATCTGATGTATTCACAGCTTGATAAAGAGAAATAAGCATAGCATGTTCTTCAGAACACACGTCTGTGGTACAAAAACCTCCTTAGTTCCAGTACATTAAAGCTTTTGTTCTTTTCCATCATCTGGGTTGCAGTGGGCAGCAGAGTGCACATTATGCTTTGATGAAGTCATCTTTTGAATGAAGTACAGTCACGCTCCTTCTATAAATATATTTGAATAAGTTTTATGATCAGAAATGGATTCATAGAAAAAGTTGATTTATGAATACCAGACAAACATACCTACTATATTGATTGGTGCAAGATTAAAACACATTCTAGTGGTTTGGTGGTTTGTTTTTTTGTTTGTTTTTTTTTTTTTTCCTGTTTATTTCATCACATTTGGATTACCTGAAGAGACTTAATAAAATCTTGGCACATAATTTCTCTGTGAGGGAAGTCAGGGAAAGTAAGTAATGCAGGGTAGAAATTCATACTTTTTGAACACTGTAACAGGCAGTCTGAACATTCCTCCTCTCACTTCTTAGGCACCCTATACCAGTATGAATCATAGTGGTTACACTGTTCACAGAAGAGCTGTACTGGATTATGTCGACTGATGTGGGTCAATGACATTTTATTCTATTGTTGCTGTCATGCATTACATTACAGTAGAATGCTAAATATCTTAAAGCAAAGTAAAGTGCCTGAAGCAAAATACCCACCTACTTTTCTTTCAGCTCTGTTTCATACTTATTATTGTTTATTTCTATCTTTTTTAGCTCTGTTGATCACTCACCTTTCCTAGGCATTCACTACTTTGACAGAGTTTCTGACTTTATTTTTTTTCTAACTTTGACCTTTCCTTCACTGTTATCTTCTAGTAGTTCACAATTTCTATTGGTAAAATTGTGCTTTTTCCTCTGTTTTTCAAATGTTTTCATTTCATTGAACTAGTTTCACCCCAATAACTGGCTATCTGCCAGTCAGTGACACAATGATTTGTGATCCCACTTCGTCTCTCTCTCTGTCTTTCTCCTCAAAATATGTCTATAACTATTTTTGGATATCTCTACTTTAGAATTTTTCTGACCATACAAGTTGAAAGAAAAATCTGTGCTGCCTTATTCAAAAACAACCTAATAGAAAAGATACAATATTCTTCTATTCCTCATTATTAAAAAAAAACCCCAAACAAACAAACAAACAAAAAAACCCCACAAAAACCCAACAACATGTATTTTGAGATATTTTGACTAATAAAATCTATGATTTCACTGCAATTTTATCTTGATGAAGCTTCCTTTATTCCTGTGGGGTAGTTTCTAAAAATAAAATAGAATGATAGCACAGAAGCCTATAATACTATTACTGTGGAAGGCCAAAGCAGTATCTTACACAGATCAATACATGTGCTTTGGAGAGTTAGTAAAATTTAGGAAGACATGTTTGTGGCATTCAAGAAATTGTTATTCCTGTGCTCTGGTCTGGCAACAGATATGGCAATATATAATATCTTTATTATGTATAGATTATTATATCAAACCCTAATGCAGTATGTTTATATAGCCTGATATGCCATGATTTACATACCACCAAGGTCTGGCTCCTCTTCCTGTTTGGGTGCAACCAGCTTGTGTTTCCATCACATTGTACCCATGTTTTTTACATATATTGTACATGACCATAAAGATAATGCAAGTACATTTACCATTTTCTACAATATTTGAAAACTAAGGCCTCATTCTGCCTGTAGTACATTTGAGAAATTGTTTTTCTCAAAGTATTTTCATTGCTGCGAATAAAAAAGGCTCATTTAATATAAGGAGCAGGTTTTTCCTGATTCTGAGTTGTTTTCTGACAACCTCAACATCTTCCCTACAATGTGGTATTTCTAAATCAGTTCATCAAGACCTCTCTTTAAGACCCTGGCATATTTGTTATCATGAATAACTTATAGAATATCCTGAGTTAGAAGGGACCCACAAGGACAACCGATTCCAGCTCCTGGCCCTGCACAGAATGCCCCAAGAGTCACACCTTGTGCCCGAGAGCATTGTCCAAACCCTTCTTGAACTCTGTCAGGCTGGTGCAGTGACCACTGCCCTGGGGAGCCTGTTCCAGTGCCCAAACACCCTCTGGGTGAAGAACCTTTTTCTGATTAGAAGAACTGTTTCCTGGTATCCAACCTAAACCTCTTCTGGCACAGCTTCTTGCCATTCCCTCAGGTCCTATCACTGGAGATGTGTCAAACCTGTCATAAGGATGTTGCTGTGCTAAAAAGGATAAAGCAGATGTTCTAAAAGGAAGTATTTTTTTAGTGCAAAAGGAATGATGAGCTACATGGGAATTGGAATCTCTTAGAGTGTACATCACCTGTGTGGAAAAGCTAGTTCTAGGTGATTCCCATTTTTGAATATGTGGTAGCAACATAACTTACTTGTGTAGCTTTCTCTTTATTGTGTCTGTTTTTTTTATTATTATTATTTGTGGGAAAGGTATTTTCTCTCCTGGCTCCTGATGGAAACATATATCGCTTGGATATCCTTTATTTGATAAAAATCATCCATAATCACCTACTAAATAGTTAATCCTTCCTCTCTGATATCTTCCAATGAACCTTGAACATCTCTGGAGTGGCTTGAGTACCACATTACTTCAACAATATATAAATTTTTAACCTTGGTCCATGTCAGTCCATGAATAAGAAGTTTCTTATCACAGACTGAAGATAAAACTATTTTATACTTCACACACAGTTCCTGTTTTTTACTTCCTACAGATTTTTTCTTTGCTTAGAAAATTTTCTTTCTGCAATACCAGAAATCAATTAAAACAATTTGAACATTAAGAATTTAGTTCGTATTTCATATCCTTCACTTTTGAAAATGTCATGATCTCAATTAAAAATGCTTAGTTGTAATTTTCATATACTATCTCAGATGTGTGGGCTATGTGAAATAATTTTAGAAGTATCTCAGTAGAGCCATTTTCTCTATAAGATGCATAGAAAGGATGATATGATTTTTTCCAAGATTTCTGACCTACAGATTCCTCATGTCTAGCTCTGATTTTACTTGGTTGCAGTTTCCTGTTGACAAGGGACAATTTTTAATTCCTTGATATCTTACTCTAGTTTTCTTTCTTCTTAAGTTTTTCCTCCTTTTGGCCAAAATATAGTTTCCAAAACTGAGCAGGCTGGAGCCTCAGCAGTTCCACATCTTCCTTCTGTTATATCTACAGTTAAAGCCAGCCTCTCCTCCATCTGTTTCTCCACAAGGTCACTTCTGTTACCTTAACGACATGGCTCTCCTGAAGAGATTGCTCTCATGTCACTTATTATATATTCATTTCCCATATAACTGGATTTTCTTTTACCTCCATATTTCAAGCTACAGACCTTTTTTATGATGTCAGCAAATATATCATGGTTGGTCCCTTTCTCGGGACACATTCTATTCCCATTCTCTAATTCAACCTTCATGGGCAGTTACCTGTAAGTATCACACATTTTAAATTGCTCTTCCTGCAATTTGAAAAGAGTTTGAAATATTAGACCTATTTAATATGCTGCCAATTGTGGTGCTCAACAACAACAACCCCCCTATATTTTCAAGAACTGCTTGCATTTTGCAGAAGGTAGGTTTTATGTCTTTTGGATTGAGTAGCTGCTCAGATGACTGAGGTTATATCTTAGTTTGATGCTTCTAATGGAGCATCACTCCAGTGCTTTATCATTTTAGGAGCAATAGCACTACATGAGCTACTCTGTCTTGTCTGCAATGTGTTCACATACACACATCTGCTAATGTTTTCCTGCTGCTGTTTGAAAGGTTGATTTGGAATCAGGGCTGCTTATGCTTAGTTCACAGGAGACTAGCAAACCCACTTACCTAAGACTGTTAATTTAAAACTCTTTGTGCTATCCAAGGTAAAGAAGTAATACTTCTGGCATAGTTACAGAAGTGACGAAAACAAAGTACCACAGAAGAAATATATTTAGTGACCCATTGTTTCAGATTTCTCACAGGCAATACGAAGTGATTCAAAGAGCAAACAGTGTCCAGATCTCAGCTGAAATGATCTGTCTTCACCTAATACAACACTTAAATGATGAGAGACAGTAGAATTCTATGTGTCCACAAGCACTAGACACAGATCAATAACTATCCAAGATTAAATGACTGTTCTGTAGTTTACCTGATGCAAAGACTTACAACCTAATATTTAAAACCATTACCTTGGTCTAAGTGCCATTCTTCGAACTGTGTAAGAATAACTTTCCAAAATCTATATAGAGCATTATATGTTTTCTCCTGAGTGCAAAAGTATTACGAGGTTCTTTTACAAAGTAGAATACTGTCTGTCAAAACTGCTGTTACTAAAGGTTTTTACCCCTCATTTTTCATATGACACTGTTCAGTATTCCTCTTCATCATTTGTGTCTGTGTATACCTACATTATTAATTATATCTGCGGTGTTCTGGGAACAATTCCTGTTAATTAACTTCCTTTCCCTTTGCTGACTAGCTGCCAGTGAAAAATATAGACTACCGAAGAAATTAAACCCTGAGTGGTTTTTTGCTCATGTGTTCATCCTTGTTTTAAAATTTTTAAGTGCCTTGGATTTTAGAGAAAGTAAAACTGAACGTTGTGTCTACACTGTTTGACATAATTTGATAATTTATTCCCCATTTTGAAACTATCTAATAAGTGAACTGAGAATTTTTGTCCCTGATCATAAAATAGTAGGGTGTAAAATAATATTTTTCTTTATATTCCAATATATCATATAAATTATGAAAATATATTTTTAAATGAAGGGAAATACTGCTTTTGCTGAAAATCATTCCACAATATCTTTTCAACCAGGAGAGTTTTTGAATTAAAATTCAGTTTGAATTTTCAAAGTGCTTTCAAGGTGGTCTACTTCAGCCTGCTAGATTGGCTTTTCAAAAGACAATGGAGGTGAGGTCATCACTACATACAGGTTGGGTGCCTTTAGTTTATATTGTATTTTGTTTACCAAATTAGAGGTTGGAGCTCATTAGCTGTGCTCTTAGAAAATATTATCTGGTTTTGCATTATCAAAACCAAACACAGAATCCAGTCTTTATGTCCACATCTGGCATTTGAACCAAAGTGCAATAAGTGGGCATGACTGCTTCAAGACCTGACTCCTGGTATGAACTAAAACACTAACGTAGACTTCACTTGGCAGGCAGAGCAATTATGATGATCTCTTGTCTAGTTTTCTTTCTGAGTGTTTGGGAAGGGAGACAGAGTATGGCAATTTCAAATTGAAAGGTTTTCAGAAAGTTTCAATATTTTGAAAGGTCTTACTTGAACGAGTGCATCAGAAACACCTTAAAATACACACAGTACTCATTAGCCCAGTGGAAAATATAAGAAGCCAGAAAGGGAAGATGAAGGATGATATAAGAGAGAGCTGGCTCAGAAATTTCTGTGATGCAAAGAGCACTGCAATTCTGCTTTAGTTCTAAGCACCATTTAATCTCTTTCTCTGACTCTTGTCAAAAGTTATTCAGCCAGTTTTATATCATCTTTATTTTGCAATCAGTTTTACATTAAGGAGACAATTTTCCCTGCAGCTTATGAAAGCTCTCAATGGAACGCCAGAAAGGCAATGGTGCAGTGCTGCCAGCAAGGGAGGCAATGCAAGTCTGGATGGAGCCATATGGTGATGGATCAACATGCTCTGATTTATAGGTCTAGATCTCGGAATAGTTCTGAATACTAAAAGAATTATGAATCTCTGAATTCACAGAACATGTGATTACCTAGTATATGGGGAAAAATAAATTTATAAACCAGAATATTGCATGTCTCATTTTCCATTCATTGAAGAGAATGATTGAATTATAAAACCTGAGAGCTTTTTAAGTTTAGAAAAACTCCCCTAGTATGTACTTTCTATTGCAAGCTAGCTGGAAGCAATTTGTTTCATACGTACACTTTAATAATTTTCTCAGTAAACAAGTTCTTTGCATTATTTGGACATGAATGAGAGACAAAGAGTAATCATTGATAAATTCAAATCTCAAGCACTTGCATGCTAGGTAATTATATCATTTGGAAGATGGATTACCTTTGTTTATGTTGCTGTTTTCATTGACTTTGCATTAGAAGATCCAATTATTGTTATGTATGCATTAACATGGACTTTTTAGATTAAGCAGTGAGTTTTAAAAGTTTTAAACTTGCATAGTGAGGACTGCAAGTTTCCCATCTTTGGTTCATAGACTTTTCTCTGCAGTTCAGAGTATCTAATTGTCTGTGAACAGTTTCACTTGTAGTTATCTAAAGCGAATCCATTTTAAATTTAATATTCTCTATCTGTTAGCCTTTCCAAATTTCCAAGTATTTTTATAAACACTTAAAAATACTGTTAATATAAGATTAATCTACATGTCTAAAACTATATTTCCTCTAATGATCTGGTTTATAAAATGTATGTCACTGAGTTGTTCAAAGAATACGATAAGTAACTTTGCATTTTCATTTGCAGAGAATCCAGTTCTGGTCCAGGTTAAATAACTATAATAAAATAGTTATTTAGTACTTTATCTAGCACACCAAATATCAGTTATTTTGTTGCGGTTGTTAAAAAAAAATGGCACCCTTCATATTCTTCTTTTACAGTAGGATCTATCCTGTACATTGGTGACATATTGGTCGTTCCACTAAAACTCATTAGTACCTTTCCTTCCCATATTTTCTCCTTTTCTATGTGCAAATTTAGATGTCCCAGCTGACATTCTCTGAATGTCACCCATAATGTTATAGAAAGCAGTCTGAGCTGTGTCTTTAGTATGCCATAAAATAACTAGAACGAAAATTTACTTATATCACAGAAGCAGGAGTCTTGTGAATATTTTTTTAATTAGAAGAATCATTATAAAACAAATTTTTAAAATGAAAAATACTTTGGAAATATTCTGAAAACTTGATAATGTAAAAAAATGTTAGTATAGTACAGTCTATATGGGGTAGTTCTTCAGTTTAACATCACTGGATCATTGTATCCTGAAATATAAGTAAAAATCTCATTGAAACTCACAATTCTATATTTGTTCTTTTTATCGGTACAATACCTAATAACATTTTGAAAATACAGGGAAGAAGACCATTTTTATTGTCTTGAATTGCAATCACTCTTCAATTCAATGAAATTGAATACAAATTAAATATTTAGAATAAAACTTTTAGAGGACAACTAAGTTACCATAGGAGGAATAAATCATATGAAAGAGGCTGGTGAGAACTGAGAATTTAATGGAAGACCAAATATATCTATGATAATTTAATATAATATTGTATCTTATTTTTTCTTTTCTCTAGATAATTTACACATAATTTTCTGAATAACATGTAATTTTTCTGAAAAATTAAGTATTAAGAATTTATTCTTTTTTGTTTGTAAAAAACCCTTTTCCTTCTTTTTCTACTTCCATTTTGGATATCTTGAATATTTTTGCAAGTTGCCAATATACATTATTGCATACAGTTTTGATTGATCTGTAACTGCATTTTAATTCAGTACTTATCTTCTTTTCTCCATTTCTCAGAAGTGGTGTTTGATGTGTTATATTCCATTTGTCTTTCCACTAGTCTTTCCATATTTATACTGACTATATTATTTCAGTAAAGATACACAAACAATAATTGCTGTCTTGCAAAACATATAGGGACTGCAAAAATAAATTTAGTTGTACTTTATAAACTGGAAGGTAGCCCACATGTTGAAGGCATAGTCCCTAATTTTTTGTGATAGTGATAGCAAATATGGGCTGTCTGGTTTCCCTGTCTCTGTTTTAGCAAAGTAAAATTCTAATAGTGGAAAAACTGCAAGGAAAATAGTGAATTAACTTTTTAACTTTGATGTTACGATGTATTTACACTTACATTACAGCTTAGGTATCTCTTAGTCTTCCAGCAGGTCAGTTGGGGTTTTTTGCTACAAGTTCTGCAGCTTAGCGGACCAGTGAGATGCAGTTTATACTCAAAACAAAGAATTTAGCATCATTAGTTTCAATTAGTTTAGCATTAGTTTCAATGAAATCTTAAAAAAAAAAAAAAGCAATCCAAAAACCCCACCATCAACAAAAATATTATTCCAGAACAATTATGAGAGAAAAAGGAAGTAAAGAAATTATTACAGAAATCCTTTAATAATGTTTTTTTATACACTGTTGACCCCTTATTTTCTGGTGTTACAGAAAATTTTTGTAGATTTTTGCTGCCCTTCTTATTCCCAAGGTCAATAACTTCCATATGAAACTCTACAACAGCTCATTTCAAAAGATGTTCTTTTAGTTTCAAAGTTCACTATTCTGGAAGATAGGAATGCTATCCTGCATTACAAAATCTTTATCTTACTTAAGTTCCCCTTAAGTAAGAAATTTTTACTTGATTCTTCAGTTTGCTAGCAAGAACAGCTAACATGATAATATTTTGGCTAGTCCATGATTATCTTTTATTAGGAATAATTCTTTGTGTCTTATATTAAGAAAAAAGGATTATTTTCGGTTTAATTTTATAATTCTTAAGAGAGTGACTGACAAACAATCCATGCAGTATATGAAGAGGATTGTTGAATTTTGATCACTTCACAAGGGAAAGAAAGATTACATCTAGTTTTGTTCCAAAATGAGCTTCTGTGTGTCTTTTTTTCTCCCAGTAGAAATTAGTGAAACCTTTATTTTTCTTAGCATGCCCTTTGATTTTGACTCAGATGAATATTTATTCAAAGAATTATTCCTTTTCCTATGTTTTCCTTTACCTTTCTCAATTCTTTGCTTTTTTTTTTTAATTAAATTTGATACGAAAGCAAAACAAATAAAAACAAGAAGCAGTATATTAATAGTCTGTCCTTTCTCTTAAACAGTAGCTTTGTTCCAGGGTAATTACAACTTTATTTCTTTTAAGACATGTAGTTGAGAAAAAATATTAAACCTATTATGATATGTGGCATAATAAAACAAGATCCATCATTGTGTAACCACAATTTACTTGTTTCAGGACAGTGTACCCATCTATTTTCTCTTATAATTAGATTGTAAATTTCAACAGGGAAGGTTCTTTGTCATAAATCTGTCGAATACCTAGCAGCATACAGTCCAATTTTGCCTGGAATGTCTTCGAATATCTACCATAAAATAAAAGAATAATAAGTATTGAGGACTTATTTATAAATATTGTGTTCTATTTGTCTCTCAGCATTTCCCTAACACAAACCAGCAAGAGACATTACAGTACATAATGCTTTTCTTCCCTGTTCTTTCTCCATGAGTGATATAAATTCTCAAATGATGCATGTTTACCCTCCTGTACGTGGCAGAGAGAGGACACACTGTAATACACACATTTTTGCTAAGGATTAAGAAGGAGGGGTTTCTGCACCCTAGCCAGAAGACTCTCTTGAACATGGGAACGTGGTGCTATGAAGTAACTTTATTGTCATGATACAGTTTAAGCGTTTGCATTTTCCCTAGCAGTTCTTAGCTTAAGCTTTCAGACATGACCAAATGTGAGCAACTGCAGTGTTCATCCTCTGAACTGAGATAGAGAACTTTTGTCTTTCCTGTGACTTGGAAATCAATTTAAATCTCCCCAGAGAAATGTCTGCATATCTATAACTTGGATACTTAATTACTTCTATCCAAGAGGGAAATGCCTTTGTCTCTCTCGGTCCTGTCCTGTTTACCAAAGAAACATATCTAATTATTTCAGTCTGCCCCAAAGTGAACTAGTATGTATTAGTAGCTGGCAGGGGCTTTATGAGTTCTTCAGTCAAAAGCACAATTTATAAAAGGAGGAAATAATGATCTTATTTACACCATTAAGAAAGAAAAAATGTGTTCTTCCCACCGTGATTCTGTCAATCTTCCACAAGTTAATATTTATGTTTTTTATAGTTTCCTATGTCAGAAATATCCACCAATTCAAACTGAAAATACTGGCACTTTCCTTCTTTTATTCTTGTTTATTTCAGATCTGTCTTTCATTAAGATGACGTTTTTCTGGTAAGAAATGGTAAGAGGAGACAGTGTTTAATTCTGCTGTTTCTATGAGGTAAAAAGTTATTCTGTAACTTTCATTAGTTTGATGGGGTATTAATATATATTAAAATTAAATCAAGTTAAACAGTATTTTTAAAATAGCAAACATCCCAATAATCAATCCAGAAACTACTACAATTTCTTTTATCTGATGAGGATCTCAACAGGCTGGTGCAGCAGATTTTCTGTTTCTGTTAAAGCTTCATGTTTCAGTGTTGTGGTGACAGGCTTGGTGCCAATATCTGCTTTAGCTATACTTACTAGAGGTACAAAGTAAGATTCAGGTTTGATGATCTAGTGAGTAGATACCCTACTATTCTCAAATTAAAACCCACCACTCCCAGAAACCATTATTTTGTTAAAATAATTTCACTCTGAGATTACTAAGACAAGATTCATTCACTTAAAGACCAGTTTTTTGTTTCTATTTTTAAGCATGTGGTGTCTAATAAAAAACATAGAAATAATGGTGGAATTGCCCTTAAGAAGGAACACAAAATCTTATATCTCCTCCACCTCCTCTTGATCCCATCTCCACTTTATAATCATAAATATGGCTAGTATTTTTGGATAACTTTTTGGGTTTTTTTGCTTCCTTTCAACCTCCTTATTTGCTTTCCTGGCTAGATAACATTGTTGAGAGGTGAATAGCAAGAATTCTTGTGTGGGAACACAAGTAATTAAGAGCACTTGGGGTGCAGTTTGTCTGGTTTGGGGCTTTTTTTCCCTAGAGAAATACGCTGGTGTTATGTGTGGACTGTCATGTTTCTAGGGTTTTTAAGCAAGTACACAACTGAATTCCCTAAAAAGCAGACTGAAAAAAACCCTGGGGAGGCAGTGATTCTCAGACAGGGAGCGGGGACTCATAATAGAGACCAAGAGAGGAGCAAGGATGCATTAAGCTGGAACTTTGGCCAATCATTTCATAATGTGGAGCCATGCTTCAGGCAACAATACATTAGTGCCTTTTTCTGAATCACTCTCATTAATTTAGATAGCTGAAATTCTCATAATTTTCACTTAAAGAAAAAAAAATTACTGAAAATATTTTCTATTCAAAACAGAAATCTGTATATCTAACAATTAATTTGAATCCATCATAAATTCCCTTTCTGGTAAACTAAACTGCTGTTATACTGAGGTCATTTTAAAACCAAAATAAGATTAATCTGAGCTTTTCACCATCTGTTCTACTCAGTCTGAATGCAAAGGAGCACTGTCATCCAGTAGCCTTAAGGACTAAGGTATAAATTATGTAAATACAGCTGTATGTTAGACACCTTTGGAATGCAACTAAAAGATTCCTGTGTTACATGAGTTAGTCACAGGAAAACATGGTTGTACACAAATTGGAATAATTGAAAGACAGCTCGATGTAATCATAGAAGGTTCTTATTCACTTCCCTGATATTTTGATTAGAAATAAAAAAAAAAAAAAACAAACCTCTCCATCCCAATAATTTTCATTTTAACTGGGAAATATTTGAAAATTAATTTTAAAAGTGTAACTGCAGTATTTTTTGCTGCATTACTCTCTGTTTGGTTATCTCTTTGGCTGACTTATTACCATGCAACTGTATTTTTGACTCCTTCATGGATCACCAGTATCCCATCTTCAGTCTCAGACTTTTAGTCAACAGTTTTCCAACAGTGGGCTGATGACAAGACTTAAGACTGTAAACCCCTGAGAGTTCACTGTGATGACATTATCAATTCTGAAATAAGGTTAATATTGTAGCATTTGTTCTTTTTCTGAGTAGAGGGGTCTTATTTAATTCAATTACTAATGTAACATTTTTCACAAGCGTATCATTGGAGATAGTATCCTTATTGAGAAAGTGTAGATGACAAAGCAGTAAATGTTTTCTACCTGGAAAAATGTAGTCTCTGTGTAACATAACTGACATGTGAGACCCTAATTTGGCCAGTCTCAAGTCTTCAATGTCTTTTTTCATTTGCCATTTTGACAATACTTTCCTGTGAGTTAAAATTGTGTCTTTGCCTCTTGAAAAAGACACAAATAGCATACACTGTCCTATTGCTCCAAATGTACACAAAAATCCTTCCTAATCCATGCATACTTTGAAGTCATATTTCTGAAGACATACAGTTTATGCTACTCATTTACAGGAACTACCACCCAGGAAATTAATTTTCATCAGGAAATACACCATGCAGCCCCATATTCACAATATCCATATTTTATCATCTTTGAAATTCCCATTCTTCCAAAGGACTGTCTGCGACAGAATGTGCAAACTTGACATTTTATTTTTATCAACTTTTCTTACTTCTCTGATTTACATATATGGATTTTTAATGAAAAGGATAGACAGACTTTGAATGCCATCATTAAATATATTTTTTTAAATTCCTGCTATTTTCAGTAGATTAACAACAGCCATAGAATAGATATACTAGCTTTAAGGTTTTTGAATAGCCTCCTAGATGTATTATGTAAGTCTGTAATGCCACAATATGCTGAGGACAGTCTGCTTCTGAAACCCATATATTACAGTCAGAATCATTCAGACCAAAACCATTATTTCCCTGGACAACTGCTGAAGTCAAGTATATACTATTATTAATTCAAAGTGATTCCTGTGAAATTCTTAACTTTACAGTGACTTTGACAAACTGCATAATTCATGCTTTCAGGAACTTCATTTAATCCTAACTTCACCATTTATTTTAGATTAGCATTTTAATGATGTGCATAACATGGCTGTTTAAGCTTTGTAGATTTTCTTCATATGTTTATATATTTATGTTTGATTATAGAGTTTTGGTTTTCATCTGGTGTATTTAAAAAGATGAAGGACACAGTATTTGTAATTATAGGGAATGTTAACAACTGGGTTAGGGAAGAAAATCAGAATCAGCAGTGGAAAAAAAACAGAAAAAGCTGTTTTCATTGTTACATCCACATTTTACATGTATATATTGTAATATTATTAATGTTGATGACCTATTACAGCCTGAGAAAGATACCAGCAAATTAATGATATTTACCGCTAAATATTGGATATATTCTAATTTCTAAACAAAATGAGAGTAGTTGTGTGATGTGTGCGCATACAAAACCAGTATCTGGTTGTACAAAATAGAGAGTTCATGCCTTTTAATTGTCACAGGCATGAACAATGAATCAGGTTTTGGTTTTCTTATTCTTGTTTTGATTTGAGTTTTTATGGGGTTTTTAACGGGTTTTTGAATGTTTTTTAGTTATTCTGGATTTTGGAATGTTTTGTTTCTTTTTTTTTCTGTTCAGCCAGTGTTATTGCAGTTGTGCTGCTTCCTAAATCGACTTCCTAAATCGACTAAAAGCTAAGAAATAGTTCTAGTATTGAGTTAATTCTGTGATTAGATCTTCAGATTCAGCTAGGTGCAGGAAAAAACTTAGATGAAAAGCAACCACTGCTGGCTTTTGTACTGTATTTTTAAAGAACTTGAAGACAGTGATTGGCAGACCTACTTTGCTATTTCCAACTTTTCAAAGCTGGATTTTTTTTTTTTTTTCATATGCAATTTGAACTTTCTTTCAATTATTTTGGGACCTAATAAATATTCAAACAAATAATTGCATACCTCTCCACAAAGAATGATGAGGTGGAAATTTGAAAAAACACCAAGCCTTTCTGCTTCCTTAGCAAAGTTTATACAGTAAAATATGTTTTGATTTTATCAGAGACATCATCATTTCTTTAGGGGTGAAGAAACTCTAGCAAGTTTTTGACAGCTTCATCACAAGGAAGAACCTCTAGAGTCTGAAACCTCTGTCCAGTATGTCTGTAATAGAATAAATTAGCATATGATTTTCTTTCTCTTTGAAGTTATGGCAGTATTTTGGCTAGATATGATTGAAAAGAACTTAAGTGTTACAAAATAAGATGTCTATATTCTCCAAAGCATGACCTAAAAATGCAGGTGAAGCAATTAGTCTGGAAGATTTTTCTCCTTCTGTCTAGGACATTTTCAAATTCAATTTATAAAAACCGTAGACAAGTAAGATAAAAAAATTTTCTTAAATAGGATTTTAGTCAAAGTAACTATGGCATTCAATGATTTTTTTTTTTTTTTTTTTTTTTTTTTGCCGGTGATGTTTGCAGGAATATCAGCCCTACTTTTCAGGTAGCACAATTATCTTTGTGGAAGATTAATAAATGTATTCAACATTGTGCTTTGTCTCTGGTATCATTTAGTTTCATGTTTGTTCTATACAGGTGCTACTAAGCTTCTAGGTATATCCGTGACATTTATGAATCTTAAACTAGAGATCTGTATTAACTGAAGAAGTTCCTCTGTATTGGGCAAAGATGTGTGGAATTCTCTTCAGAATTTCAGAGAAATATCTCAGTTCAGCTGAATCACATTTTGGAATGGGAATAGTAGTTGCATTAAGTTGTTGCCTGAAGGTCCTCTATGTCCTCACCTTCAGAGCTTAAGACAGTCCAGCCTTGGTTAGTATGTATAACTCCAAACTCCATGAATTTATGGAAGCACTCCAAGTCAAATATTAACATCCAAACAGTGGAGAAAGGCACTGCTTGGAGTGAACATTGCCTGATTCAAGACAAGAAAAGAACTTACAAAGTTATGACTCAAATTTATGATAAATTGAAACTTTTACTGGGAATTTTTATATAAGAAAATTGGTTACTTTGCATACAAGTTTGACATTTATCAGGTTTAGTATCTTTATTATCAGATTTAAATTCAGTTCTGTACCTAATTTTACATATATTTTTTCTTCAGTTTAACTTTGCAGGAAAAAACACTGAATTTTAACCCTCAATTTTAACCCTGAATTGTAATTCAAAACCAATTCCATGTGTATAACAGATATGTTATAGGTAATATTAGTTTTCCTGTTCTTCTTTTTTACTTCAAAAAGATTTAAAAGGACCCTACTCTCAGAGCAATTACAAACCATGCTTGAATTTCTCAGACAACAGAAACTCATAAAAATGAATTCTGTCCCCTGAGACTGTCTTGTATGTCTTGAAAGGGGGTATTGCTTATTCAAAGATGATTTAAAAAGACATTTTACAAACTACCTATGAGTTTGAGTGCTGAAGATACTATTTTGAATGTCCACAAAATGTATGGGTTTTTATCTTTTCTTCTCTTTTTTAGTGCAATTTCATTAAGAGGAGTTTGTGCAATCACTTAGCCATCTGTCATCCCCATTTACCTGCTGACCAATTTAAACTAAATTTGACACAGAACTACAGAGCTCAAAGCTAGTATATGGTTCTGAGTTTTTAAAATTCACAGGTGGGTAGAAAGAAAAGTCTATACCATATTGAAAGAAAAGCTGCTTCAGGAGCTCAGGAGTTGCCTATTCTTTCTGAATTCTAGGATGTCTTTGGTTGACTTGAACCCTGGCAATTCCTGTTCACTCCTGCCGAGGTGATAGGTAAGAAAAGGGCATAGAAGGAACCAGAAATATACAGAAGGTAGGCGAGAAGCAAAGTGGTAAACTGAAGAGGCCACAAAGCAGATGTGTCGTAGGTAGAAACAACACAAATCCGTGGGAAAATAGTTCAGCTTGTTTCATTGTTCACTAAAAAAAAAAGTGACAAATCAAAGTGTTTTTTTAACTTTCCGCTCTTGTAAATGCTTTTGAGAAAATAGTGAAACAAAAATAAAGTGAAATGCCTAGAAGTTGATGAGGAGTAAATGCTGGTAAATTGAAGAGTGACATGTTTATATAAGGTGTTCAGGTACAATACACTGTGATCCAGGGGCATAATCGAACTTTTATGTATGTTATCAAAAGGTCACTTGCCAGCTGAATTTATAATCTCTATTTCAGCACTGCATTTAAAACACACTAGAATCACACTAGATTTTGTGATTTTATGTGTTGCCTTAAATACTTACATGCACACAGATTTCCTATTTGAAAGATGTTTTCAAATCTTGAACTACACTTTGCATCTCTGAGAACATGTCTGGTTCTGGAAGCAGAAATGAACAAATAATTAATGCAGTCTTTAAGGTTCTAATTTTTATTACAAATTTTTAAGAATCTAGGGATTTTGCATCCTATACCCACATGACTGCCTCTGTCTTTCTTCAGCACATGAAGCGTGGTTGGAACCTTTGAAAAAAATGTGCAAATGCAAGCTGCTAAAAAGGCACTTTGTTGCATAGCAGGCACAGGTGAACTAAAGGTCAAAATCTGCTTGATGTGCACTGCACTTTGCTATGATTTGTTGTAGGTACAGGCAAATACATTTGAGCAGAATCTAGTGTATGATCAAAGTGAAATGCACATGGGTTTAAAGTTTTTGAACCTCATAAAATCTCTTTTGAAGTTCATAAAATCTTAACAAACTTTTTTCCCCTTTTTGAGAATCTGGTGTTTTCATAGTACTTATTTTTTCTTCTGAACCCACCTTTTTGATTGCATTTTTTGCTGTTCTCCAAAACAAGCATGGCAACAAGTTAATAATTTTTGCCGATCTGTCTGACTAATGCATGAGTTTTGGCTTTGGATTTTTTTTGGTCAGATGTAATTTGATTAAAATCATCTTTTCTGAAACAGACAATAGCTTTAAATTTTGAACAAAAATATTACTTAGATAGGATTAAACTCAGCGTTTTAGGTCTAGAACCAAAAAAATACTATGACAGGAAGATACATCTGGCTGTTGTATTTGGGGGATCATAAAGGCCAACCTCTTAAAAGTAGGGCTGAATTCAAAGCTGGAGCCAGATTTCCTTTTGTCTTTTTGTGCCAAGCTTTGAGTTTCTTAAGGGCAAGATTTCACTACATCTCTAAAGAAGCTGGTCTATATTCAATCACTCACAGTGTAAATAGGTTTTTCTTTATATTTAATCATAATTTTCGTTCTGTCAACTTGTGCCTATTGCATCTTGTCTTGTGCATGTCATCAAGGAAACTGGCATCTAATAGTTGATTTTCAAGTTTTAACTCCTCATTCTAACCTCCTCTGGTAAGAAGCTAGAAACAGATATTTGCACATTCAGTGATGCCAGTCAGTCATCTCCAGCACTGCCTCAGTGAGCTGAACCTTGTCTGAGAGTGCCCCTTTCTCTGACTGCCATTGGAATACAGGTTAGTTTTAAATAACTCTTTCTAGTAGCATGGTTTTAAAATAATACTAATGCTTCACTGGGATTGGAAAGATATCCATATTTATTTCTACGTTTATATCTTTTTACATATTTATGCCTTCTATAATTCAATCATCAATGTTATATTAGGATAATGTGTAAAACTTTTTTATTTGCATGTAGATTTTTTAACTTATTTTATAGATTTTATGTCTTTTGACAGTGAGTGTTCTGATTCTATTCAAATATGGTCTGTCAGTGCCTTGTCTCTTGTGTGTGACAGGTCAAATTAATGATCAAAAATTCTGACGCTTAGAGGGAGAGTTTTGCCATAAGGCTTATCAAAATTTAGCAAGGCTACTAAATAAATAAAGATATGTCAGTTTTCCATATTTGGATATTAGAAGAATAGAATGTTTTAATAAAGGATCTTCATGGTTAAGAGGCATGAAAAATTTTGCAATGGATTTGCTTTAGCTGGGAGAACCTAAAAAGACCTGTTTTGATAATGAAGAAGAAGTAGCCATCCAATTCTAATGTCTTCAGTTAGAAAACTGAATTGTTATAGACATTGTGCTGTAGATAAGTTATCTGTGATGCACTGATAGTGAGCGCATTTATGGGATGACAGGTGACTGTATTCATTTAAGTACAGTAAGTATCTCTTATTAGCCATAGTAAGAAAAAGTTCTAGTTTATGTTAACTTGATTTTTTTCTATTCTTCTATATGTTTTCTTTAAAAGTTCTTCTGAAGGTGAAAAGTGTACTAAAAAGAAGGAAATACAAAATATCTGAACTAAATGAAGCAGATTAAAAGAAAAAGTGACTTTTGATGGTTCTTGTCAGACTATAGATTCAATTTTCAAATACTTTTATTCGGTATGTCCTAAATATGTCAGATCCAGACAGTTTACTTAAATTTTGATTTTTGGTCTGCCGTGTCTAGTCTTCCTAGTATATTGGCCAAGATGAACTTAGAATAGGTTACGGGAAATATCTAAAATATGTTACAGGAAAGCATCTTTAAAATCACTGTGGTTATCATACTAAATGAAGTGATGAAGGATTCTTTGTCACAGTAAATTGATTGGTTTCTCAACACATACTATATTTCTAGGAATTTATTTACTTTACTTATCTACTTTCACTTGAAGTTATAATTATTTTTTTGAAAAAACTCTGCATGAGTTTTGAAAAAACTCACCATGAAAGGTGCTGCCTGGTAAGATAACCTCTGTAAAGACATTTCATGGTCACAATACATAATATACACCCCTGCTTTTGAGAAAGGAATTTTCTTTTTTTTGAGTGAAAGGCGTATGACATGGGACATATAATACTTTAAGTGCACCAGCAATAAAGTTTATGTATCCTGAGAACACTTTTTCTTAGTAAATTACTCATTCAAGGTAAATGATGGGAAACTAAAGTTGCAGTGCCCTGGCAGCCTACAGACAGAGGTGTGATGCAAAAGATATATGATTCTTTACAGAATCTTAATTTAAGACAGTGTGAAAGTATGCACTCAGATAATAAGTTTGTACTTTTATGTGTGTAAGAGTGGAAAAATTTGTGTTTAAAGAATACAAGAAGTATGTTTCAGCATTTAATTTTAGTTGAACTTTTACATTTTTTCTATTATTTTTTAAACTCCTCTCCCAAGTTTACCTTAAAAAAGAGAATGGAAAAGTTTGCTTTTGATTAAAGGAGCATAATAAATATATCTAGTTATATTTTCCCTGCCTTTCTATAGGTATAGTGAAATATCTAAAAGTACAACAATATAGGAAATGAAAAATAGAAGAATGGCTAGAAGTGCAATCATTGCTGGTAGAGCCTTTCTCATCTTCTTTAAAACTGAGTCATCTAGCATGGGGAAAAACCTGGCTTCAGTTTTGTCTTTCATCATAGGAAATATGAGTCTTTCACATCTGAAACATGCATTGTCTTGTCTGATTTCACATTTTCCTCCTGATCTCCCAGTTTAATAATTGTTGCTCTTGTAGGTCCTTGGAACAAATGAAACTGATTCCAAGAAAACTCTCAGGAGAAAATGATCTGAAGTTGTTAGTAATTTTGATGATACTTAAGCTGCAATGTTACAGAGACAGATTTTCTTAAAAACTTATTTCAAGCTGGTATGTTGGAGTCTTTGAGAAACAATCAAGTAAAAAAATAATCCCAGGAATGGAACAAAGTTCAGGGAACTTAGAAGTGATGAATTTTCCAGATTCCGCTGTCAATGCTGTATTCTTCTTCAGGATTCTGTCTATGCACTGCATTTGGGTTTGGTAACTGATATAAGGAACAGGGGAAAAACTACACTAAATATTCAATTTTGGCTCTGGTTTTATATTTTCTTTTTCTGTGTTTGCTTTCAGATTTATTCAAAATATAATATAGGTAGAAAGAAGTGTTTAGAATGCAGAAAATAAATTAAAGGAGGCTAGAATATCAGTCTAGAGAAGAACATCAGACTAGAGAAGAATATCAGATTAGAGAAGCGGTTAATTCTACTAAAGTAATTGAGGAAGAGTTTTTGTTTCTCTTTTTAATCTAACTTTAAATGACATTTCGTAATTTCCAAGAACAGGTTTACCAAAAGTAGTCTCAATCATTCTGATAGAAAGGAATAACATTGATGAGAATAGGTAGATTCATCAGGTCAATGCTTCCTGGAGCTTGGCAGCTCCAAGGTTGGTGTCATCAGAAAAATTTCAGGATTTTGACCATGGGATGATCTATTGGCATCTGACAGAATGTGCCTTTCTTATAGGGGAAAAAAGAGTTCTTCTAGCACAGGAGCTAGTGAGGCTCATTGATAGAGCTTTAAACTATCTTGGAATGGGGAAAGAGGCAAAACTACTACTAGTAGACAGAAAGTTGAACCTGAGCCAGCAGTGCCCTGGCAGCCAGGAGGGGCAGCCTGGGGTGTCCTGGGGTTATCAGGCTCAGCATCACCAGCCGGGCAAGGGAGGGGATTGTCCTGCTCTGCTCTGCTCTGGGGCAGCCTCACCTCGAGTGCTGGGGGCAGCTTTGGGAGCCACAATGTAAGAAAGATATTAAAGTATTCTAGGGCATCCGAAGGAGGACAGCAAAAGGGGAAGGTGAAGGGCCTTGAGGGGAAGCCGTATGAGGAGTGTCTGAGGTCACTTGGTCTCAAGCCTTTTTAAGAGGAGACTGAGGGGAGACCTCGTTGCAGTCCATAACTTTCTTGTGAGTGGAAGAAGAGGAGCAGGCACTCTGGTGACCAGACTGGAAGGAGTGCCCTGAAGTTTTGTCAGAGGAGATTTAGGCTGGATATTAGAAAAAAGGTTTTTCACCCAGAGGGTGTTTGAGCACTGGAACAGGCTCCCCAGGGAAATGGTCACAGCACCAGCCTGACAGAGTTCAAGAAGTGTTTGGACAGTGTTCTCGGACACATGGTGTGACTTTTGAGGCTTGTGCCATGCAGAGCCAGGAGCAGGACTTTGACGATCCTTGTGGGTCCCTTCCAACTCAGCATATCCAGTGATTCTGTCTTTAAATTTTTTGTTGTGCTACAGGTGTCCAAGTAAATGCAACATTTCTGGATGCATTTCTAAATAATGGAATTAATATGGCTGTGATTGTGTTTAATAAGTTAACATTCAAGCGGAAACTCTTACTTCAGAATAAAAGCACTTTAAATTGGAATAATTTACTTTCTTTACTGATTAAATTTCAAAGTAATGAAATAAAAAAAAATCAAGTTCAGTCTGACACTGATTCTATAATTCTGTGAAAGGCAATTCTTAGATTCTACAACCCTTTGAAATGCACAGAAAATCAGCTTTCAGTGCTCAGTTACCTTACTAATTTTGTATACTGGGCAAGTGCAAACAATGGAATTGTCTACCTCAATTACTACTTTTGTGGGGTTGGTGAAAGAAATTTTTGTAAATATTTCTACAATGCCCTGTTATCAATGATCAATGTTCTAAATATAGATTTTGAAACTTCTTAAATGTATTGTTAATTAGGTCTGCAAATAATTTCATTAGTACAGAATGGGTTTAAGTTAGCATAAGCAATAAAAACTTGCAAATAAGAGATTGGAAAACAATTAGAAATTTAGGTGGATATGTGACTATATTTCTTTTGAAGTTAGTTTATAGATTACTTTCCCTTTCAAAAAAAAAGCCCATGTAAACAGAGCTCTGGATGGTGTTGTTGTAGTGGACATATTACAGTTGATTATTTAAGCAAAAGCTAATAGATATTATTTGTGAAAGTCAACACCTCTGCTAATCTTTCTATACAATGTCAAAACCCAGAATGAAAACATCTATTACTCAGTGAAGTGAATGGAAAAAGATGTGGCTTCATGCATTAGCAGTTAATTCCATGAATAATTCCTTTAGTACAGAGTGAGCCTTAGTTAGCAAAAGCAATAAAAACTTGCACATAAGAGATTGTTCAGGATTTCTAAAATACTGTGACACTGCAACTGGATTCTTAGCAGATGTCATTATTGCCTTGAACAATTAACATTCATGCATTATTAATATCTTCCTTTCCTTTGAATAAAATAATTAGGAAAACAACAGAAGGAGCAATATACGCAATTGTGTATTTTTGGCCTGTTGATAAGGATATCCTTTGAACACACTAACTAAATTAAATGAAGTTTATGTTGATAAGATCAACTCTGCTTTCACATATCTAATAAATTTTATACTGTCCACAATCTTTGTACTTGTCCACCATAGACAAAAACTATAGAAATACAAATCATAGTTTTTTTGAAGGACATGTGACAATTTAAAAGAAAGTTATCTAACAAATTTTGTTAGTACTTATTTGCTCTAAGTTATCAGACCCACATCTCTGCAGTGTTTTTATGCCACGTCTACCAGCTGTTGCTATTGATGCGGTGGTGTGTCTTCATTATTAAAATATTTTGTAAGAGTTGCAGTCACTCCTTCTCAAAATAACCTTTAGCTTTCCTACCATTTTCCACTACTTGAATGCAGAATTTTTTTTCTTTCATCATTGAAGACAGCTTGATTCCATGAAAACTGCTGCAGTTTTTATATATTTATGAAAATTATTTCATATGCCCCCTCTTGCTGGCCATTCAAGTGAGCAGGGGGTGGTCAGAGGGCTGTTTGGAGGTGATTTAAAAGAGCTGATTGAGCAGCTCCCACCCTCTTTGGAACCATTCAGGTGAGCACGGGGCAGTCACAGGGCCATTTGCAGGTGATTTAAAGTGCTCTGGGGAGTGCAAGAGACCTGGAGTGCAGCACAGCAGCTCATGCGGGCAGGGAGAGCAGGAAGGGTGTAGCCACCTTCCTGGTGGTGGGCTGTGTGTCAGATGGGTGGTTTTGGCTGATTTCCCTTCCCCTCCCGACTTGACTAGATCCCACAATGGTTTATGAACCCTCAAAAGCTATTTCTGCTGCTGCAAGTAAGTCTGTGCTACCCCAAACAGAATCCCCCCACGAAGGATACAGCTGTCCAGGTCACTGGCTGCAGGGAGTGTCTGAGCCTGCTGCGAGTACCAGAGTGCAAAAGACGGCTGTGCACAGTGTCAGCAAGTGAATGATCTGCTCTGTCCAGTGGCAGAGCTAAAGGAATAAATAGAAAGGCTAAGGAGTATTAGAGAGAGCAAAAGAGAAATGAACTGGTGGAGTCATACCCTTCCAACCCTGGGAGAATCTCAGCAGGAGTCAGAGTCCTGCCCCTCCTGCCATCAGGCAGAAGAAGGCTTAGTAGACGGGGGGAGCGCAAACGGGTTCCTGCTCAGGGAGGTAAAAGAGTCCCCTGGTGACCCCCATTGCCTTCCCAGCTGCCCTTACAGAACAGGTACAAGGCCCTGGATCTAGAGGGTCAGGCAGATGACACTAGAGAAAAAAATCTGTCTGGAGGATCTCCCAGTTGCCCATCGTCTGTCATATGGATTACAGCCTCAAGTATTAAGGAGAAAAGAAGGGCAGTTGTAGTAGGTGATGCCCTTCTGAGGGGAACTGATGGCCCTGAACATTGACCAGACCCATCTCATAGGAAAGTCTGCTGCCTCCCTGGAACATGGGTATGGGATCTTGCCAGGATACTCCCTGAGCTAATTCATCCCTCTGATCATTACCCACTGCTTCTTGTCCAGGCTGGCAGTGATGAGATTGACAAGAAGGGTACCAGGGTAATTAAAAAGGACTTCAAGGCTTTGTGTTGATTGGCTGATGGGACAGGAGCACAGGTGGTGCTCTGCTCAGTTCCTTTGGTAGCAGGGATGAATGATGAAAGGAACAGGAAAACCCACATTATCAATAAGTGACTTAAGGGCTGGTGCCTTAGTGGAATTTTGGTCTCTTTGATCACGGGGCAATTTTTACAGAGTCAGGCCTGGTAGAGTACGATTGGCTTCATCTGTCTAGGAGGGACAAAAGGATTCTAGCCCATGTGTTTGCCGGGCTGATTGAGAGGGCTTAAAACTAGGTTTGAATGGGGAAAGGGATGAAACCAGGCTCTCCAGAGAGGAGTTGAAAAACAAGTTTTATATGCCCACTATAATGTGATTTACATATTTCTCGAAAGTCTTTATGTGATCTAAACTGGTATCACACTAGGCAAGCCCATAAAAATTGATTTAAAGACAACTAAAAATTTTACTTCTGGTGCAATTACCAGCATTTTATTTTCTTTTAACATGTTTTAGTATGCTGTATTTACAAAATACAACAGAATTGAATACATACAGGTTAAAATGAATAAATGAAAGATCAGAGAAGTAGTATAAAGAAGTGACATTTGGAATGCTATATGCAAACAGACAGAATATAATAGAAAAAATATGATTTATAGACCAAGCAGAATTTTACAGAATTCTAAATGTGATATTTTTTACAATAGCTGTAAGAGTAATTTTTGTGATTGATTCAATTAGTTACAGATGGCACAACCTTTTTCTATTTCACGCTAGTATTACAGCAAAGAATAGGCCTTTGCATCTCTTACAAAGCCATCAGTCGAGCATCCATTACACTGGTGAACCATAGAGTAGTTTTTGAATTGTTAATGTCTTATGAAATGTCAATATGATGAATTGTCTTTTGAAAGATGTACCAATGTCAACTTTATACAGACACAAAGTTGTAATGTATATTGCACAAACATATTTGCATAGAGTTCTGCCATCAAGCAGTATTTTAAATTCAAGCTTTAAAAACTTGGAGCACAACAAATTAAAGGTATATTAAAGCTGGAATATATTCTGTGTGAGCATCTGAAATATTGTAATTAATTTTACATAGCTGTTGCAATCATATAAACTATATGTTTCAGATTATTCTTGACTTGGCAATATCTCCTATGCCTGAAAGATTCAGTATTAATTACCAGCCACTTCATTAATTTTACATATAGGATTTCTCAGTGACAGACAAAATTCGTTCTCATTATTCTTTAACTAGGAATGAGCCTGCAGTGAAAAAGTTTGGAGTCTCAGCAGCAGAAATCATGCCTAGTCCAGCCAATTGCATCAGGAAGACATTATGTGTTAAGCAGCCACAATGGAGGAAAAGAAAATTCCTGGGATTTTCTATGCTCAAGAATCTGTGATTACTGGGCAGCTGGAAGAGTTCTAATGTGTCTAAGCCTGTTTACTGGCAATCTGTCTGACAACACAGATTTCCACACCCTCAACAAAGCAGGAAACCTTAACCCTGGAACAGTTTAAAGGAAAATGTGGACAATTGTATGGTGGGGTTCAACAACAGATGCCAAAGAGATGGTTTTACGCTATAAAGATATAAACTGTAGAGTTTACCTGTAAAGCACGCTTCAGTGAAGGATTTCTGCCACGTAAGCCTTGATGAGGGAAAATGAGTTCTCTTAACATAGGCAGGGGAAATATTGAGTAAACTAAAAGGATATTTAGCTTGCTAATCTTAGTCTATGATCATCAAGTTCCAAACATCCCCTTGGCAATATAGATTTTCCCACAAAGAATCCAGCTGAAATTCCTCCATATGATTTATTCCTTAGTAATTGTTCACGACTGGGTCTTGTGCTCAAAGTGATGTCTTTAAATCCTCCCACTGGGCAGTTCATATAATATTAAGGACATGTAGCCCCCATCAGGAAACAGCAAACCAGTAGAGAAGGAAGATTACATTTTTTTCAAGTAGAAGTTTTATTAATAACTTGAGATTAAGCCTTCTTTTCCAATTGAAACAAACAAACATACAAGCAAGCAAAACCTAATACAAGGAAGGTAGTTTCAAATATTTGAACTTAGTATATGTCAAGTCAGACCAATGCTTTCTCCCCAGCCTCAAAATCATTCTTCAAACTTGCTAAATAATTTGGGAGACACTGTATACTGCAGTGTTAATGACACTGGCATCTACATATCTTTGGTTGTAACTGAATAGCAAGTTATGTTCTGACTTGTTGATCTCAATTCCCTTTTTTGCTAAAATTCATGGAATGGCTTGACTGTTATTGTGTCCTAATTGGTTCACGTATCTGCCTCTAAAATTAAATTTTTGTCAATAATTAGCAGTTGCAATTGCAACTGTGAAACTGTTACAAAGCTTTTTATTTTCTTGTAGTTCCACTTGTACTGTTTTGGAGCATTAAAGCAGCATTTTTAGGAGGCATGTCTTCCTTTGTCAGGAACACTATTGCTTCCTAAAGTACAGTCCAAGAGGTTTTTTCATTTTGTTTTTTCCTGCCAGAAATAGTTCTCGGAAGACTTGTGGAGAAAATGTGTGATTTAATTGCATGGAGGTGAGAGGACCTGTTTACAGAAGGGGGAAAGAGTAAAGGGTATAAAATAAACTTTTCATTTTGACTTTCTATAAAAAAAAAAAACCAACCAAACTTTAATTTGCTCTAGAAATTGCAAATAATGTTAAAAGCTTCAGTAGCTAAACATCTGTTAAGACCGTACAAATGTACTAAAACTTATTTTATTAAAAATCATTATAAAATTATTTATATGCTTAACAGTCCAAGACTCTTTATGATACCAACAATATTACTTTCTTGACAATCTCTGATAAACACCTGATATTTTAAATAATAATAAAAAAGAATTAAATTAATAGTGCAATGTTTATAATATAATTAAGATACTGATGATAGATTTTGTATTTTGGAATATTTATAGCTACTATAATGAGATAACTTTTAGCAAATTGCATGTTAGGCAGAAAGAAGAAAAATATTTTAAAAAATACACAAATATGAATTACATTGCTTCAGTACCAATACAATAAATTAAGCATAGTCTTTATGAAAATATTTTATATGGGAAATATTTTTTAAAGTTGTTTTTTTTGACTATATATCTACCTAGTTATGAATTTATATGTGCCAAATCTTTTGTTGCCTGTAAGGCTGTAGCCTCCAGAGGGCTGTTATCATACGTGGTAACAGAAATGAATTGGTTCTTTCACAAAATCTTTTCTCCACAGTACTATTACATTGTATAACATAACTCTGTCACCTACTTGCCTCAGCAATAAAAATGTTAAAAATATCTTACTTCTGTATAATTCCTGTTGCTATTTCTTATTACAGAAAGAATAAACTTTTTCTGAAAGTACAACTGAAATCCATCGAAAACCACAAAGCCTAGTTCTAAATTTAAAGATACAAAAGTCTCAGCTTTTCTGCATTTTGTTTTCTATGCCATTCTTCAGTGCTTAAATTCCAATGTTATGATGTGCTATAGTTCATGTCAATATTGAAAGCATAAGTATATGTGAATATTCCTCTAATGTCCAAACTTTATTGAAATATTTAAGATGAAAACTATATTTAAAAGACTCTTTAATCACTTCACTTCCAAGTATCTATTCTTAATTCCTGCTTTACTGATAAGAAAAGGAAGCAGATAGAAAAGGAAAAGAAAGCAGATAGAGCTATTGGTAGATTCTTAAATGATTTGTAATCATTTAAGAATAATTCAAAACCCCTGACCTTTCATATTAGTGGTACTCAGTTATGTTCCAGTAATAATATTGTGAATTTTAACTTTTAATATCTCATTGATTATAAAAGCATATTAGAAATAAAAGATTATCATATGATGAAGCCTGCACCCACTGTGTGAAATTTTCAACAAATTTCATCAACATACATTATTAAGGGTGAAGTCAAAAGGCTAAGGACAGCTTGAACAAATGAGTATGACTGAGTATGTCTGAGAAAAATGCATTCCTTGTAGGATTTTTTGATTGTATTTTATCCAGTGACTACTTAATACAAAATTTGAACTAAGTCCAGGATGATGGGACTTTTTTTTACAGTTGAAAGTAATCATCACTGGATAAAAGTGTGTGAACCTCTTTGCTGTTCATCTTCGCCCATCTTGTATTTTTGCTACACTGAGACATCATGTCAGGTATGAAAACTGAGATATTGGAAAAGCATTAAATATTCCTCATGTTGTCCTCAGCAAAAGGCAACAGAGAATCCTGTCAAAATGTACTTCTTTCCAGTGTGTATAACTGAGTCAAATAAAAGAGCTCATGACTTCAAAAAGACTGTCCCACTAAAGCAAAGCGGCATAAATTTCCTGCATTCCTGGCATGGGAGGAACCAGCTCCACATCCATTGCCTTATCTCTCTGAAATACACTTACTAAGCTAAAGATTGACCCCTGAATCTTATGTTTGTCAGGTACTGTATACCTGAAACAATCGGAGTTTAGTCTCCAAACCCGATGTATATTTTACAGAAAAATCTAATCAGACAACTGAAAAAGATAACATTTGCATTTTAAGCCCTGCATAACTCCTAAATAGGGCAGTAATAATTCTATTTAAAGTTAACAGAGGAGGGAAAGAAATACATACATCTTGCAGTTGGGAGAGTCAATACAATATGCCATGTTTTCCCAATATTTTCCTTTAGTTCTGATGCTGAATCTAAGGCTTTAGTGGCTAAATTTTTAATGGAGTTTTAATGCAATATGTGTGTTCTTTGAATAGTTCCAGTGGGAAGGGACCTGCAAAGATAATTTAGTCTACCCACCTGACCACTACAACACTGACCAAAATTTAAAGCATGTTATAAGGGTGTCGTGCAGCATCACATTGGAGTAAAATGTAGCATAGGAAGTTACATTTACATTACTAAACACAGTTTCAAGCCAGATGCAATAGAGAAAACAAAAATCACAGAAAAACATAGTGAACCCTATATTTTTCATATTAAAGATGGAAAAAAAAACTTAGCTGTTTTATAAAGCCATATCACAATATATAGCCTTGGAACTTAAGCTACAGGAGGTTCTACATATTCTCCTATCCAGTGTTGGATACAGCATTAAACCAACCTTTTTGTAGTGTTTTATTTTTAAAGTGATTATAAACTTTTAATTGTTCAGTGGCCTAAATGATGACGAGCAATGAATGTAAAAATGAATCAAAAAATAATATTTCTTTGAATGCTTGATCTCAATTTTAGTTTTAAGGTTGTTGAATATATAACTGCATGTGGTATCATTGCTTGATCTGGAGTCTTCTAAATTAGGATTTTCGCAATTATTTATCTCAGCATTAACTGTGAGGAAAACTGAAAGTCTGAGCCTGAGTTGTGTAAAATTGCACCTTAAGCATGTTGAATATTTATTAAGACTGCTGTAGAAGACTGTCTAGAAGACAGACAAGGCTGGTATCAAAGAACCTGCACTTCTGTATCAAGTACACTGCTGAACTAATTTTAAATTCACTGCATTTGTTATGCTATAGTAAGTGTGCTGATGTCTTTCTATAACTTTATTTTTGTTACCAAGTAGCTATGTGAGAATGCAGGAACAAAGTACATTAAAGTAGTTTCTAAAACAAAGAATCAAAGTGAAATGGAATGCAAAATGACATTTGTTTTTACAGTAAACACTCTTCATTCTACTTGGAGTGTGCATTAATTGGCGATGTTGTAGCACAACCAAGAAAAAATAAGAGGGCAGGTTCCTAGAGAAATGATTGTTATGGGGTGGGTTTCTGAGCTTTACTAGAATATCATTAAGGTCTATACACTTTTCTTAATGGTAATTCAATTTTGCTTTGTTAGAAATAAATCTCAATTATGAAGCTTATGCAGTACTTGTATAGCACTTGGAAAACTTCTATGTAACAAGAACAATTGAAGACCTATTCTATAATAAGAGAAAGAGGATAAATCAGAAAACAAAAATCTGTCATAAATTGGGTGCATACAGAATAAAAGGTGATAGTGCTTGATCCTTTAGCCTTACTGTTTGAACTGAGACAAAATGTGATTTCATCCACTTACAGAACATCATTGGCACTGTGTCAAGAAAAATGCTACCAACAGAAATCCCTAAAAAGGGCATCATTATTCAATTGAAAATGTACAATAAGACTTTTTTAAAATGACCAGCAGTGACTGTGCTTTCTTACCTTGTTTTATATCCAAAAGCCATTAAAAAAAGAATGTCTTATATTAAGAACATAGTAAAATTAATTAGTGAATACAGATTTTCTTTTTTTTTTTTCTGATATATTACCATGCAGTAGTAATCTAGTGAAAGACGATACTGGTGTGTGTCCCCCCACCCCTCCATCCCCATCATTTTCTGGCTACCTATATCGTTAAATCATAGGAAATGTATGTTTTACATGGGGAGATAAGTTGATGAGTTGCCTGGCAACAACATCTGTGTCATTTTCCCTTTGGTATGTACTACGTATCCACGTCTAGAATGCTATTTATCTTCATTAGACCTAAGCAATTTAGGTTGTCAAGTCTCTGGTGACCATTAGATATCTGGTAACTATGTATTTTGGGGTTGACCAGATGCACTTACAAGCAAAATAGAAATAGCATAAATCCTCTATCCTATGTTTGCAAATTACGGCATCATTATCATTGGAGTATTGCCTTCCACTTATTTGGTCCTTATTCTTATTGGTATCCATTAATCTGTGAGAACAGAAAGTGAAGACCAAGCCTTTATTATCAGTTTTCCTTATGACAGTGACATTGTTCTAACCATGACTCTTACCATAGCTGCGTCTCTTGCATTTCATAAAAAAAATTCTTAAGATCCTTTTTTTCAGTGTATCACCCAGTAAGTCTGACAAACTCGTTAAAGTCACTAAAAGCAGCTCTGGATAATTCTGTACACAATTTCACCTTATTTGAAAAAAGAAAATAAGCCAATTAAGAACATCAAAAACACCAACAGAAAAAAACCCCCAAAAAATACAAACCAAAAAACCAAAAGACTTTAAAACCCATAAAACAACAACAAAACCCTATATATGTCTCTATATGTCTAAATTGAAATACATATATGTATACAAATATATCTACAGAGAAGTATACATGAGCATATGTATCTGCACATGTACATAAACCCTACTGACATTTCTGCCTCAAAATTGTGCTGCAGCTGCAGTACAGAATTGAACAACTATGCTACAGTCCCCTTAAAACAATTTATTTCAGAAAAAAGCTCCAAACCATTGATAAGGTTTCTGAGGTGGTGTAGAGAACAGCAACTCTCATGTTGCTAAGACCTAAAAAAATCCTTACATAAATGTTTACATTTTGAGGTGTTTCTTATGCTGCCACTACTTATATCTAGCTTACAAAACCTTAGTGTGTCAGATTCTTAAGAAGCTGTGCTTTGAACTAGGACATATGTCAAAGGACATAGAAAAATATTGAGACTTAGAGCTTCTTGGATGGGAAAGGAAAAAATGTTTTTTTCTAATTTAACCTGACCCTCTTATCCCTGTTGAACATAGTCATGACAAAAGAGAAAATTTTAATAAAAACATCAATGATAACCATTTAAATTCTGCTAACACATGTGAAAATGAGTTATTTTTCTTTATCGCTTCAAAGTGTTATATGAGGTGTCACAGCAAGTGAAATGGAAACTGGAAGTTCTGTTCTTTCAAGTAACCTCATCTTACTTATACATACTATGCTTATTGATCCTATTGAACAGCATAGTTCTCTGTTTAGATTAAATATGTATACATATACATGTATAAATTAATCTCCTATTTAAGCAGATGCAAATTTAATGTATGGATTTCCTTTATTCTTGTGATTCATCTTTTCTTTCATGACCAGCGAGAACCATTATGCTGATCTGGTAATACAGCACTTTGACCAAATGCTAAACTTATTTTTTTATTATTATTGCCCAGTTGTTATCTTAGGCAAGATATTGATGGCTTTTATTAACAATGTCAGGATTGTGGAAGGATTAGCCAAATGGATTTTTACTGCATCTTTCATTGCTGTGATTTTTACGTTCATGGATTATTTGTAAATAAAGATCAGAGTATTCTTCCAAATCCTTAAATTGAAAACTTAAAAAGGCCCCCAACAACCTAACAAACAACCAACAGTTAATCAGATTACACAGTAACTATTGTTCCTAAGAAGATTATGATTCAAATTCCTGATTGAATATGCAAATAGAATATGGAATTTTGGTTCTATAAATTCATATTGTCTTGAATACTAGGAGACCATTTCTTGACATTAAAATGGATAGTCTTTAGAAGTTCCTTGGTATTGACCTGTGACAGGTCAAGAAAGAGCTTCAGTAAATACACACTTTTTGTAGTAAGAAAGTCTCTAGCCTGAGTCTGAGTTTGCATTACTATGACTTGCATTTGATTTTAAAATATATTCAAGTTACAAAGCAATAAAGAGAGAGATTTACAGTTTTCCTTTGGAAATGGGATTATAGAAAATAAAGAGTTATGTAAAAAACTATACTATTTATATTGAACAGTGTGTAACACTTTACATAATTTAGAAAACTAGAGTAGTTGATCATGTAATGGCTGGCATAATTTTAGTAGGGAAATAAGAAATATTAACAAAATTTCACGTTAATTTTTTCTTTGTCTCTTCAGTTCACAATTTTGTCAAAATCTTAGGCAATGCCTGCCAATCAGGTGATACACCATGATTGACTGCAGTACTGCTGAATATATTCTATTCAGTGACTTGAGTAACATGTTTCATTGATAAGAATATTTAATTGTGTATGCTGAATAATATTTGTACACATAAGAATTAGAATATGGAAGAAAATAATATGTGTGATCAGAATGTTCCCTTGGTTTTATTCCTTCACCTCAAAAATTAATAAATGTGCAGATCAATTTTTATTTCCTCAAAATCTATTTTCGATTTTTTCTGAAACTCCAATTTTAGAGGAACACTTGTGTTCTCACCCATCTGTGACTATGATCTCTGATCCATGAGACACTGAGTGCAGTATCTGTGACTGAATGTAGATATCTAGCAACATCTTAAATGCCTTGCCTGATCTGAACCCCATTAGTTATTGCTGAAGGAAAAAAATCTTCTCTGGATGTTGTATTTCCAGCCTAACATGAATATCTTCGATATTTTAAGGTTCTTAATACAGTATCTTAAAAATACATGTTTGACTCCCTCAATCCTTTGTTAACAAATATTTTCTAACCTTTTTGTATTCATAAAAAAATATAATGTTAAGGAGGAAAATTTATGAAATTTTATGACATTTTTCAGCTAGGGAATTAGAGAAGAAAAACTGAAAACTACAGTAAGCTGCAGGATTTATGATTATTTCTGACTTTCACTTTACATGAGCTAGGTGAATATATGTTGGCTGACATTCCCACTCTGCAACAAGTAATCTGTACCCATGGCATCTTACTTACTATAGTCAGGATGCCATCGAGAGAGAATTTCGGTATGCTGTCGAAATTATCGAAATTATTTTGAATTATATTGAAATATGCTATCCAAATGGGTGTTGTGTTTGATTAACAGAAGTCTGATGGGATGAATAAGACCGAGATTGTAGGAAATAACAGAAAGGATCCAGATGTATAAATATTCTTTCCTTCTCCCAGACCTAGCAATGAGTTAACATGGCTGTTCCACTGAACTATCATATTTATGGTAGCTGTCGATACTAAAAAGAAATAAAACAAAGCAAGCCTTGGACCTCTCCCTAAGCAAGGATATGAAATTGGGGCATGTTAACAAGAGAAATCATTGTATAATAACTTAAGATATGAATTTCAAAATGCCTTACTCAGGGACATTTTACAATTACTAATAAAAAATGACTTTCATGTTAGCTGTACAGTTACTTCCTTTTATAAACAGTGTTTCAGTTGTTTTGCTTTTCTTTTACTATTGTTCATCGTGTTGCTTCTGCAGTGGGATAGCATAAAGAAACTTCAATTTTTTTCTTTCAGACAGAGTAATTAAAAGCATTATTTCAAGACTGGTTTGTCAAATCAGTGAGGGAAATGGCTTTCCTGTAAAATCAGGTTGGTTACAGTTAAAAAGGCAGCATTAACAAAACAAATAGTAGAGTCTACTAAAAGATAACTAAATCAAGATATCTCTTCTGTGAAGTGTATTTCGTTGCATTAATTCATGGATTATATATGGTATTCTTTAAAGTTCTTCCCTGTTGGAAAGAGAATATGAAGGGTAAGATAACTTGAGAGAGTATTGGATAAAAAGAGTGCAAACAGTGAAGGAAATTTCAAGCAGAAGTCTTGGATTCAGAAAGGTGATATGAAGACTGGCTGAGATAAGGTGAAGAAAGGTTTCATTAAGTGAGCCTATGGTTGACACATGCGAAGGGAAAAAGGCACAAAGGAACTGCAGGCAGAAAACTGAAATAGTTAAGTCTGACCCTTGGGCATTCAGTAGGTACTAGCTTGTTAATGGGATATAACAGAATACCTATAGAAATACAGAAAAATGGTGCTGCCTTTGTTTTTTCAAGTTACTTAGCCAATGATAAATGTCAGTGTTTGCATAACAGATTGAAATACTAACAGACTCTATGTCTGTATGCTATGAGCATGGAGAAAGCAGTAATAAAATGTGGAGAGGTTATAAACCAGGGAAAATAACTGGGTGGGTGGTGATCGGGAAGCTACCTAGCTGTTCATAAAGAGACAGGTGCAACAGTCTCCTCTGCTGAACAAAAATTTATTTTCCTTTAGTGGCTTTTTGTTGAGGATTATTTTCAGAGGTGGAAGTCAAAACGGCAGATGGGTAATCTGGAATTCAGTAAATAAAGCAGTAAAATTATGTTAAAGGTGAAAGCATCTGCTTCATCGAGGTTGTCTGATAATCACGGGCTTTTTCAATGCAAAAGGGAGTAATAAGTAAATGGGGCAGTGTTAAATAAGAACACGGGGAGACATAAATACGCTAGACAGCAAGGGGTAACAGAAACAATGGTAGAGTCCAAAAGCCCATGGTTAATTATTGGTAGACCTTTACAAAATCCCAGGTAGAGCTTTAGAGAAGGTCATGTGGTCTTTGCAACTGATAAGAGAGAAAATAAGACGAACTTGATCATTTTGGAATTTTTAGGAAGTCTAGGAAGCTCTGCAAAGTTTTTAGGGAACATTTAGGGGAAGGGGATCAGGGATATAAAAGGTGACCATCCCATGTAAAACACTGCATGTCAGTACACTTGTGTGACCAAGTCCTGCATCTGATTATCTCTCTTATAATCTGAAATCCTTTCTTAACTCTCTTTTCATGTAATTTCATCTGTTCTGTGCAGGTGAGTACTGTAAATCTACTGGTGAGGTGAGAGTGAGTTGATTTGGTGTCAGCAAGGAGCGTTCACCCACGGTGCAGGTACCCCAGGGGTGTCAACTGCCAGAGGCAGGAGGGGTCTCAGTGCTAGAAACTGGATTGGGTGAGGGTTTTGGCAATCTCTCAGAGGGGAGACAACAATGCACGTTCCATAAAAACAGCTGCTGGGAGGGACTGGCTTGACTGGGATGAGTGAAGGCCTCAGCACTGATGTTAGAAGCACAACTGTGGCTCACAGCCCATGTGCCTGGTGCTGGCTGTTGAGGGAAAAACGTATCTTGCTTTCTCTAAACCTGTATATTGTGCAGTTTGCTAGCAAACCTCAGGCAGGACGAGCTGGGAGTAGTTCTAAGGTCCAGGCAAGGGTATCAGGTAGGCCGTGGACCTCTCCGTGTAAACCTGCATTTAGGTGAGTCCTAGTAGTGGACTTATATGTTAAGGAAACTTCCCTGTCCCGCTGTCCAGGAGCCACTCTGGCAGTCACACTGCCACCACCTGAGCTGGCACCAAGGCCCTTTCAGTTTCCTCACCAGCTCAGCACCAGGTTTCCATAGCGGAGTCTCAGACATCTTGATCCTTAAAATACTTTGATCTTGGTGCAAAACCTAAATAACAAAATAAAAGGCTGAGCTGGTGCCTCTGAGAAGGGACCCTGAACAAAGGAGTCCCTGTGGTGTTTTTACCCTCACAGTCTAAGCGTGGTAAAGTCTGGGGGCTGCCAGCCCCTTGGCTCTGAGTGTTCTGTCACCTGACTTTTTCTATCACTTGTCACCTTCCTCCCTGAGAATTGTTTGCAATAAATGGAAGATTTTTCAAAGTTGTTGTTATGTGTTATTTCTCTAGGCCATATGCAATAATTCTATGCCATATTGTAATAATGACCTACACTGAGCTTTTTAGAAGTGATTTATTAGTAAATCTCTCAGGAGTTTGGAAGTATGCAAACTTTAGCCTATGCTTGACAGTACACTTGATGCAGTTGTTAATGAATCAATAGGACACAGTCTTATGTGTCTTATTCCAATTAAAATGTTGGAACTATGTGAGATGTGAGATGTCTAGATAGATAATTATATTTAATAATCTGTGTCTATATGCATAAATAAATCCACATCATTCTAGCTGATTGTGAGAGATACACTATTTTCTCTGCATATCCAGTAAGCTTTGAGATTTAAGAATTTCTTCCCTTCAATCTGGGATTTGAATACAGAATTCTAAAAGCTTATTATACAGAACTAAAACTAACAAAATTTGCCTTTAAGTAATTTAGGACATTCACAGTTTTAAAGAAAATGCACCAATGATGTACAGTTATCATCTCTGAATCACCTGCACATATTTTCTCTTAATACCTGTAATTCTTGTTTAGATAATTTTTGAGGATTTTGAAAAATTGTTTATAATATAGACAAATGTGTATATTCCATCAGCTTGACTGAAATCCTACAAGTAGATTTGACCAGGATTGGATGTCCATAAATCTTTTCTGTATACACTAATTTTACAGAATGAATTTGATGAGTGCAAACAGATTTTTGATGTTTCTGAGAAGTACAGCCAATTCAATACAAAAATGTTACATTTTCTCAATTTTCAAGATTATAAAGGAAGCTATATTCTATTTTAGGCTTCAAAAGTCGGACATTAGGGAACGATGTAGTCTGTTAGCAAGCAGATGTTCTTTGCAGGCAGGCAATAACCTTGCTCTGTGAAGAGAACTAGCCTGCTTTGCAAAACAGTTTGAAGACCAAATATTCTACCCTTGCTCTGTTGACTAATGAAAGTCTAGGTACCTAATATTCCCACAGGGGATGCCTGGAGTTAATTAATGAAAAACATTAAGCACAAGAGTATCTAAAGTGGTGGTTAACCCCAGGCTGAAAAGCAGGTATTTCCTCACTTGGAAAGCAGAAGTCATTCTCAAAAAGTGAATAGCTCATAAAATCATTTCAAAGCACCTGCTCTGTAGGTGTTTTTCTTGAATTTTTGAGGCTTGTTCTCCTTCTGTCTATCAATTTGCTGACAGTTTGGGGGAAGAACAGAAAAAAAGTATATTTTTGTTTATTTATTTGTGATCTAAATATAACTAACACATTTTGAGTATTACAATTAAATTAAAAATGAAAAAAATAATTCCTAATATAAGAAAAGCACAGATGTATAGTTTATTAATGGACAAAGTAAAATACTTAACATCAGAACCTTAGTAGTGTCTCTAAACATATATATATATATATATAGTACAATGTTTTTTACTTAAATTGCAAGCTTTCCTGGTATCTATACAAGTATTATTATTATTGACATTTTGGACTTCCCCACCCGTCCATACAATTGGCTAAAATAATTTTCTCAGTAAAATTGCCTCCTTCTTAGGCCATTGGAATTCTGAACAGAAAAGATAGTACATAGATAGTAAATAAACAGGTAACACATATAGCTGAATATAATCCCTGTGTTATAAAAATTCTCTGCATTTTACAGTTAAGCAATAAAGAAAATATTCTTTACATTCAGAAAAATCATATTTTGTTTCAAGTTTTACCATGATATGAACAACTCTTTTCCGAACATATAAACTAGGAATATTGTTATTACTTAATTTAAATAATAAAAAAAGAGTTTGTCAAGAAGTAATTAACTGAAATTACAATGATAAAACTTTCTAAAGATTCTCAGAGATGCATCAGAAAGCACAGAGCACTACTATTGTTCCCTTCAGGACACCAAGATTTGTTATAAGCATTGTGCTACAAGTGAAAATAGGTTTTTACACATATTGGTGGTGAAGTAAAATAGATGCCTGTGGATCCATCTTTAATCAACATTACATTTTTAAATTACATTAAGTTTTTGTTAGACTTCACAACTAATAAAGGAGGGGATCATTAAAAATAATAAGGAATAATGGAGACAGTGATAAAAAAAATGTTTTGCTTTCTGTTTCTGATTAGGAAATACATAATACCGTATCTGATTCTCTTGTCTTCCAAAACTCATTTTAGACAATCACTTGTGTATTATTTCAGAAGTCCAAAACACTTTTAGTTGCAAAATATTTTTCAAATGTACATAAAGGGGAATGTTGGTTATTGCTTAATCCAATTCTAAAATGCAGCCTTCTCTGGAACAAAGCATAAAATATACTATGTGAACCAAATATCTGCAGGTAACCCAGATGGCCAAAATCCACACCTGAAGTGTAAAGGGTAGATTTATTCCATCACTACACTGGCAGAATGGGGACACATGCACTGCTAAGTTAACCCAAACTTCGCAGGGGCAGAAAGTGCAAGCACCCTGCCCGGCCTCACAGTAAAAAAAGGCTCTGACGCAGGCACAATCCTTCACAAGGCTGTGTTTTACAATCTCCAAACTTCTTATCTCCCTTCCTCCCTCACAAGGAGGGCCAAGCCTACAGGAAAAATGCTTGTAAGTCTCTAGCAGCACCCTGTTAGTTGATTTGAGAGACTTCCATCTCTTTTCAGCAGACAGAAAACAACCCAAAGCGAACACATATATGTGAAATTTCTCACACTGAGTATTTTTAGCATCTGCCAGGTGCCAGGTTGGTATTTCAGGGAAGAAAATTCTAAAACCAGCTTACTTTTCTTTCTTTTCACCAATCTTCCATTTTCAACCACTTTCTCCCCACATACACTTAACTGTTGGGCAGAGGAAAAAAAGAGAAGGTTTTCAGAGAGGAGATGAATTAAAGTAACCTCAAAAAATTATACAGTCAGTGCATGAATTTTCTAGATATAATTTCTCTGAAAGAGCTATGGGAACGACATTCAAAAAGCCACACTGTCTTTATTATTTATGATATTTCGCCTAATTTTTTATAGGAATGTATATATCTGCTTTGGGTCTTGTTTTGTTGAGGTCAGAAAATTTAATTTACTGTGAAGGAGTGATATGTCTCTACTTCCTTAGATAACTGCCTGATTTTTTCAGGGAAGGAAAAGTGTCTAACATTCGGCTAACTACACATTTTTTCTGAAATAATATAAAGCATACAGAAGTGCTTTTTCCCATACTGAATTATTTTAAAAAATCATCTGTAGTTCTATAAGTGCTGGGTTTATAGGTTTGTGGTTCTGGTTTTACTAACTGATATTTTAAAAAATTACTATCATGGTAGAAGTCTTGCTCTGTTAACAGAAAGTTGAAAAAAAAAGTAGGGAAAGAGAAACAGTAATTTTTCTTCATTGTTTTATTATCTGGCAATGGAATTGTGTATGCTACTTATAATGGCATATTCATAAAAATTACACTGCTGACATTAAACTGAATCGTAGCAAAAGTGGAGAGTAGGAAGAGTAGGAAATACATCTCCTTAGGTGGATAGTTTAGTTTATTTTAAAGTTAATGCATTTGTTGTGTCAAGTTTGCAACTTTCCTATCTGCTTAATCAATTATTTCTTCTTTAATGAATTGGAGAAAATTGATGTCCCTTTGCATTCATCTCATTCTGAACTTAAATGATCTAGTTTTATGGTATCTGATAAGACATTAAGGTCTGCTGATTTTGAATATGCTTTGTTTGTACTCTCCAAATTTCACGACCTTGAGCCAGTGTGCATTCCCAATATTTGAATACAATGTGGAAGTCCCATGCTCTTAGAAGATGAACAGAGTCCATAGATTCTCTAGGGACTGCCCTACAACAGAAATGCAGGGAAAAGTTATGTTGATAGGAATATTTGTCTAGTACAAGTTCTAGTTTTCCCTATGTTTATATACGACAGAAGATCAATCTTCATTAGCATTTTATTTTCGAGCAGTAATGCACTACGAAACAACCCTCCTGAACCTTCTCGTTTATTGTGTTTGGTTTTGGCTGCCAAGTCAAAGCAAGATTACTTTCAGATTAAAATTAACTGGAAAACCCACTCTAGCAGAGCATCCTGTTTTCCCCCATAGTGCAGGACAGGATCATCCAAACTACTGGAGTTGTGCAGCTTACTTCAGTGCTTACCAAGCACTCATACAAACAGAAAGCCTTCAAACCACTGAGTACTCTCATCATATTTGAAATGCTCTATATGCAAAACAAACTAATTTGTGAGTCACCAGCCCTCTGGCTTTTCAGCTCATTCCTTTGCCTTCCACAGAGGTTTTTTCTTGTCTTGATATAATTTCCTGTCCTTGCCTTTTCTTTGGCTACTGTACTTTGTTACTGAACCCCTTTAATTTTGTTTTTTTGTATTTTTTTGCCTTGCTTCTCTCTTTTTTTCAACTTCTCTCTGTTGGGCTTACCAAAGGTTCAAATGTAGTTTTATCTGTAGTTGTGAGAAAAAGTGTTTCATATCAGTCCAACCTGTGGGCTGATGTCCTGACCCAGCTTCAGCCTGAGTCCACCCCCACAGACCTGTACAGCTTCTCCGGAATTTATGAGACAGAGTTACCCCTCCCCAGGTCAGATCCTCACCCTCTCCCTGGAGCTGCCCAGTCCCGGGGCTCGGGCTGCCGCAGTGCCTGCCGGATGCCCTGCTCCTGGCTGGGAAAGAATGTCTGGCTGTCTGCCAGACCCTGACCTACAGCTTGCCATGGGTTCCTCCTCTGCCCCAGCCCAGAGAGAGCTGCTGGCCCCTGAGGAACTTCAGCACAGATCACATTCACTCCAGATGGTCAAACCATCTACAATGCCATGTAAATCTTCCCATCCAAGTGAATGCAATTTAGCTGTAGGGTCTTTATTGCCTTGACCTGCTAATTCACTTGTAATCATCCCACTACTTGTGAAGATAAACACAGTACCAGAATTGTGTTTTAAACCAATAGGAGAGACTAAATCTCTATTGTGCAAATTATTAAATAAGATCACTGTATAATCATGAATGCTTGAGTGGGTACATCTGAGTTATGACTTCCTGTGAAGTCACTGATATTAATGAAACATTGGGGAGTTCTCTGATGTTTTTAATAACTTCCTATTAGTTAAAATAGTCAAGAAAAAGTATATTTTAGTTATTTGATTGTTGGAGCATTGCATCAAAGAAAAAGATGCATTTTTTACAGGTAGTTCAAGAAAGAACTGTGCGAACTATATTTAGCCTGATCACCCACTTTGGAATCTTCACCCAGAAGTAATTTCTCTCATCCTTTGAAGACTACCAGGTTTCTTGTCATTTGCTTAGATTGATTAAACCAATCTATCTTTGAACAATGATTTCTGTAAAAATAACAGTCCATTGTTCTGCTCTATGTCTTTCAAATTCTAACAATGAAATCAGGGGAGGAAGGCAATTTCATCTGCTTTCCTGTGTGAGAAATGCTATTCTTCTGTCATTCTTCCCAATCTTATATTCAGATGTGTAAGAATAAAAAAGTGATGTGACAACAAGCTGACCGTACAACTTTACCTGAAGTTGAAAAATCTTTCTTATAATGTAACAGCAGAATACATTGCCTGAGAGAGAGTAAAACTTATGCAGTTTACGTCTCTGCTGCTTTTTGTTTTGATTTCTTGAAATTTTCTAATCTCTTTGAACCCTCAAATTGGGATGTTTTAAATTTATATTAGAATTCATGTGAATGAGAAATCTAGTTATGCTTCTTCATACTTTCAAGACCTCCTTCTGACCTCATTTAGCACTTTCAAGATTTTACAAGATACTTACAAGGGTTTGAAAGAGGACAGTAATGTTTCTTAACGTATACATGTGCACAATTTTTTTTTGTTTGTTTTTGTTCCCTGAGACACATCACCATAACATTTAAATAACATCATCGTAAAGCTTAAATTTAATCTGTTATCACAGCCCTCTAGTATGCTTGTCTGTAAGATTCAGACCTTTGAAACTGAAATATGAGCAGCTGTTTAGCTGATATTAAGTTTCATGAGTTAATTCCCTCTTGCAGGTGGATACCGCATGTATCATAACAAGGATGTTCACCAACATGCAGCCATGGACTATTAGCTAAAGAAGCTTAATCAACGTGATGTTCTTGGTATCTCCCATATTTATCCATGAAAAAAGATTAATCCAGTGGCTTTTTTTTTTTTTCCCCACAGATAAAGTACTCTTTACTACAGTATTTTTCCAACACAGAATGTATTCAATTCCCTTTAATCCCAGAATTATATTTTCAGGGATATATTTGTTTCAGTTTTAATTTTTATTTATGTTTTTCAATTATAGAATCATGGTTTCATTTTTTAGAGAAGATAAAAATATTATTCTTAGTTATGGAATGAAGTCCTATTAGGCAGATTGTTAAGTGACTACCTGCGATACTTTAAATTCATCAAAGTTAGATTTTATCTTGGTTTATATATTGTTATACATGTTTCATGCAACCTTTATCTGAAATTAATTTTTTAGCAGCTAGCAGAAAATGGAAAATAACTGTGATAACAGGTACTATTCATTTGTAAATATACCAAACTGAATCTTTGTGATTGATGGTATTGTCACAAATATAGTTAAAGATTTGACAATTACAAAAAATTGTGGTCCCTCTAGCAAATTGCCAGAACTTATGTATTTTATGATTCTGTCATCTTTCATTTATTCCAAAAATTGTATTAGAGCTTCTTCAAATAGGGTCAAAGTTTCACCACAAATAGTAGTTCTTCAGATAATTGAGGCTTATTTTTTATTGCACTGTATCAGACATGTTAAAATCACTGGAGAATTACCTCGCTATATCTTATTATTTGTTGTCACTTTAATAATGATTTATTCTTTAAGTCTTAATTTTGATCTAAATGTTATTTCCTAACTGAATTATAAGTTTGAATGAATCCTTTTCTGCAGTATGTATTACAGTTAGTCATGCTTTCAGTATTAATCACAAAAGCATAATATTGTAAATACTTCTGACTATGTTTGGGGGTTTTTTTAATAAAGAAACACTTTCTGTCCTTTACACCTTTGACACTTCTCTACAAACTGCCCATGCTTCTCTATGGCATAGTAGTGCTGAAATAGAAATTAAGTAATACGTTCTTAATTTTACAGTTTTAGGTATATTTTCCCTTCACTGGGACTGATGAGGTTTGCAGGCATTTTATTTGTAATGTTTATAATTTTACTCTTTCTTTTGGTGGATCTATTGAGAAGGATAATTCATTGTATCACTATTATAAGATATCAGAAATGGTTATCTTCAAGATGTGGAGTCCAGTTCTCCTTGCATTTATGGTGGAGGTAGTCAAAATTAACTGAAGTTGAGACAAAGCAGGCTGGCAGTATGGGAAATAGCATTGAATACGGGGTTTGGGGCAACATGAGGCAAGATTCTATGCAAATTCAGTGAAAAATGAAAAAGATGCTTTTGAAATTAAAATTACCTTTACACTGACTTCAACACTTTTGTTAGAAAATATTTTTTTAGTTTGGAAGTAACTGGAGACAAGATGCTTGAGGAAGCCTCATATGAGAGACACTACCCGTGTTACTAGTGTCTGAACTCGATTAATGCTTTTTACTCAGTTTTGTCCTATATGCTGCTGTTTAAGTTCCTCAAATATGTGAAATCAGGAGATCAGCTGTAAAGGAACAACAGGAAATTTGGTATATGAAGTGTGAAAGAAATTACAAAAGTAGAGAGAAGTTAATTATGCAGCAAGGCGAGAAGCAAAGGGTCCACACTTTTTGACACATTAAAGTTCTTTAGACAGGAAAACTACTTACTACTTACAAGGATGCAACTCTTTTGAAATCTGGTTGCAATTTCCACTTCACTCTGCAGTTTTCCAGTGTGTAAGGTCTGTCTCTGGTGACATGAGCTAAATAAGAAAGATAATGTTTTAGGGCACGTTTTTTAGGAGCGGCCGGGGCTGCCCCGGGCTGGTCCCAGACTGATCCAGCCAGCTCCAATGCACCCCTGCAGGGCGTAGTTGTCCGTGAGCCTCTGGGAAAATAGATTTAAGAAAGGGCAAAATGCCACATGGACAGTGGAAAGTAGCAAAAAAACCGTGAGAAACAATCCTGTGAACACCAAGGTCAGTGAAGAAGGTGGGACAGGAATGGCTCCAGGTGGCAGAGCAGAGATTCCCAGCAGCCTGAAGAAGAGGGACGTGATGGAGCAGATATCCATGCTGCAGCCTATGGAGGACTCCTTGGCAGAACAGAGGATAAGTGTGAGGAGGATGGAGAGGAAGAGGGGAGCTGTCGTGGACTGATCACCCATTTGCCTTCCCCTTGCACTGCTTGGGGATATGGAATGGGTAGAGGAGTGGGGAATGACAGAGTGAAGTTGAGCCTCTGGAAAAGGGGAATGGAGGACTGAAGGTATTTTAGCCTTTGCCCATGTTTCTCACCGTCATACTGTAATTGTCAATACATCAAATTAATTTTCCCCAAATCCAGTCTGTTTCTCCCACGGTGGTAATGGATGAGTGAGCTCCCTGTCTTTTCATTGACTTATGAGCTTTTCCATCTTATTTTTTCCCCATGCCCTGTGGAGAAAGAGGAGTAAGAAACCAGCTGGGTGATCCCCTGGCAGCAATCCAAGGTCAACTCATCAGATGAATATTGGACCATATGACTACTTTGGATATCATTTATGTAAATCTTGTAATATAGTTCTATAAGTGTCTACAACACACAATCTAAGTATTTTTATTGAACTCGTGATACCTATAAAAATTCTAAATTATGCTCATGTTTTGCACCTCCAGTTTTCTAAAGGCATCTTTTTCAAACACTACGCCTAATTGTTCAATGTTAGGCTACAGTATGCACTGAAACAGGCGGAATACTTCTGTGGTATTGAGTAGATGAAGCAAAATGGGACAGGTACGGGAGTGGCTTCTGGTCTCAAGCAAATCTGTCACAACAGTCGGTGCTAATGGGTAAGGGTGACTTACATCCCTATTATCAAAATGTACTTCTATTGTTAAAAGGCTAGCTATAAATCTGTTGTGCACTGGTTCTTGGACCAGATGACTGAGAAGTCGATTTTTCAGCCATTGATCACTGTTGCATGTCTCTTTTCTCTGTGTTGCAACCTAGGAAAATGATTTTCCAGGAGTCTTGGCAATAGCTGTGCATTACCTATATAAAGACATTAACTGATCTGCATGGAGAAAAAAAAAAAAAAAAGTTACGATTGAAATATTTATAAGCTCTTTAAAACATTTCAACTAATTTTATATCTGGATTAATATGACAAACATGAGTAGGTTATCTTTTGCAGGATTTTGTGTCCTTTTTTCCCCAGTATTTTTACAGTTTATCAATATACTGTTAAGTGTTTTAAGAAATTCTGTGTGTGACATCTTTGGCACAAAATGTAACTTCTCTCCTTCCTTGATTCTGAATAATGAAAATTATTCTAGAGATAGAAACTCTTTCTATTTAATATGTTATGGCATTTATTTTTACCTCTGGTTATATTTGGTCACTCTGAACATTGTTCTTACAGACTTAGGTAATTATCCAACACTTTTCTTCAATCTATAACACTTTGGGTATAACTTATCAAGACCTTCTTTAAAACTGTTTTTGTAAACCTTTATTTTTCTGCTCATGCTGTATTTCTATTTTCTTCTGACGGCTATTCAGTACACCAGTCTCACTGCTTTCTTTGTGTAAATCTTTCATTTCTCTTTTCCTCTCTACCTTCATTGAGGGGATCAGGTTCCATGGCAGCTCTCCTCTCTGCTGCCTTTTCCATTACATTCTCTTTCCAAACGAACCCTCCTTGCTTCTCAGTTTTTTGCTTGGCATTGTTTCCATTTTGCTGACTACATTTGAAAAAAAGTGTCTTGTCCATTGTTTTCTTGTATTCTGGTAACCAGAGATTTAAGGGGAAATATCCAAATTCTTGTGTCATTGATACTGCATGCTATTTATTCCCCACTGGTCACATAAAAGAATGACTAGGACATATTAGCTTAATCTACATAAGTAAGTGGAGGGGTCCAAAGAGATCAGCATCAGACATCTCCAAAGTGTGTAATAGTACTTTCAGTGAGTGGGTAAGTGTGCATGTACTGCAGATGAGGAAACAGTGTGCCAGACAAAGCCATGCTAATGATGACAGGAAAAGAAGAGGAATAGCACTCCCTCACTTTTTCCACATCCTGTTGAAATTGGTTATATGCATACCTATGTTTTCACATACACAAATATAAACATAGATAGAAAAATAGAGGTAGAACTATTAATAGATACAAAAATGTACTTAATATATAATATCTGCAGGAAAATTTCTATTAGTGTGAAAAATTTTTATTAGTGTGAAATATTCCCAAAATATTTTTTGCCTTAGAACTAAGGATCTTGCCTATCTAATGTAAAAAGGTGTGTTATGTGACATATTTGGTGAATTAAAGTGTTTTTAAGGGTTATATGAAAATCTGTGTGTATATGTGCAAACACTAAAAAATATAAGCATTTATAATCTGTCCTTCACACACATTTTAGTCTACTCAGCATAAAATGTGCACTATGAAAATAAATTATGAAACTCAAGGATAAACAAGGCACATGATCATTTCTTTAATTTTAGAATATTGAAATACCTGAAATACAATTCCGGGAATTTCTGAGCATGTGTTACAAACGTGTTTTATTCAAGTATATTTCTTAGAAAGGATCAGCTCCACAAAAAAATAAAGAAGTGAAAAAAGTTCTCTTAAGACATTGCAGATGAGATAAAGGCACTGAAAGACCCATGCATTTGTAAGAAGCTTTACAACTAGATAGGCCTAATCAATCTGCATAGTGCTATCAGTGATTGTACAGTCTAAAGACCTAATTTGTTGATAAGCACTTTTTCAGCAAATTCTAACAGTAATGGTCACTCTGGCTAAATTGTTTTTAACTTTTCCAAAAGTTCCATTTAGATTGTACAGACACTGAAGTATATATATATAAAATTAAGGTAACAAATTTGGCAGACAATGAAGTAGAAATCAATTCTTGCTAATAATTTTCAAGATTAATTCAATTTCTCTCTCCGAAATCAGCTATTTTGCCTGAAAGAGCTTATGACAATATTTAAAATTTTAAAATAATTAATAATAGTTTACAATTATTATTATTGTGTTCTGAATGTAGAATAGATAAAGATGGAATAATGGCATATACTTCCTTAGATGGTCTTCTTAAATAGCAGTCATAACAATACGGAACAACACAAATATATGTTTAAAAGAAACATACATCATTTTTCATCCAAGTTTCCCAATTTAAACATCTCACCCAGTCTTGAATACATGTACGAAATCTAAAAATGAAAATCAGAAGAATCCCAGATCTCTAAATGAGATGTTATTTACCTCATCCAACAATATATTTAGTAGGTATCTATATGGGTGGGGACCAGTTGGAAAAATTAATCATATAAAACCAGTTTAAAAAGAAAAACTATTTATGTCTCTGAGATCAGTCTACTCTTGCTTGAATCATATGTTTAAATGTACAATCTGAAGAATGCAAAACGTTGATATAACTACACATATGTCTAAAACCATTGGTGTTTGAGCCTAACAATTTTTAATGGATGACTTGCTTTTGAGAATGTTTTTTATGTGATGTGTGCATTATAATAGAAGCAAGATATTGACAATGGACACTTTGGTCTATTACCAAATTCATATCTGAAAAAATTTGCATACACAAACTATTTCATACTTGTTAAATTCTTTTGTTTCTTGCACACACTGAATATGTGTATGTATAAAAATTAATATTTGACGGAATATGAAACTAAGGTAGTGTCTTTGTCCACTTTGTTTTAACAGCAGTTTACCTTGTGGCTTTTACAGTCAAACACCCAGCCTATTCCTTGATCTGATAAGAGCACTACTGGACATTGAGACAGGTAATTCAAATTCACCTTATTGCTACCACTGATTGCAAATAAAGACATAGCAAACTTCTTAGCTTTAAACTCGACCATTGTTACATTGTGAATGTTGTCTTTATTAAAGGAGGAACATATTTTCAGGTTATTTTTTAATTAAGCATCATGCTGAAGTAAATTAGTCTTTAGTAAAACACACATTTGTATATTAATTAAGTGATCCACGTATAAGCAAGATAGATATTATTAATATTCTAAATTAATAGTTCCCAACAGATTACTTATTATTTATGCATGTTTACAATTGTTCCCAACATAAATGATGCTTTCCAATATATATGTTGTAACACTTACTTTAATATTCCTTAGTTTTATTAGGTTTCAGAGAGTATGTGAAAGTTCTAAATAATTTTAAGGTTCTTTATGTGTAGTCAGAAGTAATGGTAACTACTTAGGTAAATTTGTTGAGATGTGAGTTCTCATCTCATTGTCTTGTGCTCAATAAACTTCTTTATGTTTGGCAGCTTCTCCCCCTGAAAGAATCTCTTTTTATAGTCCTGCTGTTACGGTCTTGACCTTTGCCAGGACCACAACCCTGAGGCATTTGAGCTGTCAGAGTGGAAAGAGGCTGGTGAAAGTCGTAGAAAGCAAAAAGCTTTGTAATGCACAGGTGAATTTCCTGCCAAAACTTCACCTCCATTTCTGTCACATTTCCTTAAATGATAGGGAGATTTTCCTCTAATGGACACTGGAGGCTGTTTGCCTGATGAGAATTTGCAGAGGCAGCCTGCCATGCGTTTATCTTTTAACTGAGGGGAAACAATCTTGCCTGGCTACAGACAAGGGCTAAGAAGCAGTCATATTCAAATGTACCTGTCAGTAATTAATCTGTTTGGGATTTTTTTTTTCGCCAGTATTCATATATACTGTTCTATGTGCAGTAGAGCATTAAATTGCGTTGCACTGGGAGTAGGTCACATTCAGGGGTCGTCAGAACCATGATAGTGGATGGAACACGCTTGATTCAGACAGGCTGTTTCTATCAAGAACTTGGCATCTGAAATCTCCAACTACTCAGGAGATTTTATACCAGATTATCTTTTCTAACGTTATTTTGGAAAAGCTGTTTTTAATTTAGTATCATGTAGATGTAAAAGTCATTCAATGGATAGTTTATGTCTACCTCTGATGTAGCCACTGAATAACCACTAATTGCTGTGTCAAGATTCTTAGTTTTTCAGTATCTGCTTGCAAATTTTTATTACAATTACTATATATTAAAGATAGACCCAATTTCTTTCTTTGTCACTAGATCATCTTTTTGGGGTTAGGGGGATGTGCTGTAGAACAACAGAGATAAATCTAGGGCTCCTTTTGGTGCAGGCTTATTCAAGCCTAAGACTGTTCTAAAATCTTCCTGCAGTCCTGATACTTGAAAGTGAAGAATCTTTTAATTTGAAAATAACGCATTTTTCCTAAAAGTCAGTCAGCATGTTTTCAATGGTTAAAGGTCACATTGACTCAAAACATATTTTTTGTTGCAAATTACTTTTGTTCTCCTAGAATGGGTATTAGAAAGATGTTTTATTTTACTGTGATTTCCCAACTTGTGATATGAAATGAATGCAATAAAGGACAAGTAGAATATAATATAAGACCAGTATTTCTGTTATATTTTTTTTCTCAGTCTTTATAGCTGCAAAATATGTCCAGAAATCAACTGATTATTTTCAGTTGAGAAGTGAATGTTCTATGCTCTATACAGGGATGAAGCACAAACCAAATGGAATTAGTACCTTTCCATTTTAAAAGAACAGTATATTGTAGACCAAATGAAATCTTTGTACTTCATGGATTAAGAACTATTCCTTCCCCACCACTTCTACTGTTAAATTATATATTTTTTTTTAATATCAGTACTCATAAAGGCCTTATGAAAGACAGATTATTAAATCAGTAATTTAAAAATCACAGTATTTAAATGAAAAATCTGTAAATTAAACTCGGAACTTTAACCTTGCATATCTATCTAATAAGCAGTGGTGACAAATACAGAATTTAAAAGCATTTATAGAGACATAATTCTTTTAAATTGTTAAATTCATAATTCTTTTTCAAGAACACAAAACTGAATCTTATGTCCAGTTAAACATTAGTAAGTCAAACATGAGTTTCAAATACTGAATAGGAAATCGTATCACATGAAAAACCAACATTTTTTTCTCCTTTAGAGACTTAATATATTCTGTCTTAGTTGACTTTTGAGCATGTAGTGCTAAAGATGATAAACTTCCTCAATACTAAAAAATCTATGCACAGTAATTCATACAGTGTTTTTCCTTTTTAGATGAAAATATGTTTGGCTAACATTTTTATTTGCATTTTTAATCTGGGAAATGTCACCTAAATATCACAGATACTATTTCAACACTTCTATCTTTCATTGATGAATTTGGGCTTTTTTAATTTTCTTACCCCAGCTGTGTTCATTTCCATGTAATGCATGAAAAATAAAGGAAACTAGGCACAAGGAAAAGGGATTTATTCTGTTCTAACTACATTACCACTTAAGGAAAATCCTGTGCATGGTTTTCTCAGTTCTTTAGAACATCAGCAGTAGTTTAGGAAATTGCTATTTCAGTCCTAGTTGTAGAAATTAATGTTTCACTGACTAATTTCCATTTTCTTCCTTTGCTCTATAAGCTATCAGAAAGATGGGCTGTCTGGTAATTTCACAGCAATATTTCCCCTTTTTTTATTTCTTAAAGCCTGATATTTTCGTTTTTCTTTAAAGAAAATAAAGAAATGAAGGTATAAACCTCCTGCTGAATATAATATAATTCCTCCTCCATAATTCCTTATTTGAAAACTACTTTAATTTTTTTTCTTTTTTTCAACTTATTTTTTTGGTCTCTGTTGAAAAGAACATATACATCCTGCTGTAAGACTTCTTTAATATTCATTAATATACCTGGCTGTCCTTCCTGAATGCATTAAAAAAATATTTTTTTTTAATCTTGAAACTGAAATGGTCAGCCAATTAAAAGAATATCAAATATTTAAAAGGGGAAAAATTGTCACTGCTCTACCATAGCAGAATATGATTAGAAATTGTCATGTAAATATGTTGATATTTCAATAAAAGTCTAAAGTAAGTTCCTTGTCATGATAAGAGAGAGAAAATATGAATATCCAAATGAGGTTTAGCTAGAGATTTTGACTGAAAATGTCCTCCACACTGACTAGAAAGAGAGGAGCTAGTAGTTAGGATCTGTGGTGAAATATTTTTTTCCATTCATACTTACAGATACTCAGATTGCTTAGAGGGATGCAGCAATATGAAGATCTTTGCAACTTCCTTGAAAAGTCATGTAGTCACAGGCCAAAGATTTGCCGTATGACAGTTTCCTACACATTTTGTTTATTTAGTTTTATAATTTTTGAAACTCACTTGCCATTGTAAAAATATAACTGAATATTATAACTTCATTTTAGTAGATCTTGCAAGAATTGGTGGTTTTCTGAGAATCCAGTGCCTCCTTATTCATTGATTTGAGTAATATATATCCTTTACAAACATTCATCATGCCTCTGTAAAAGTATAGCCAGATTTTATCTACCTGGAAATCAACAAGAATCTGATGAAAGAAGTTTTCTGGGAATCAGAACTTTGAGCTAAATTTAAGGCAGTAAATTCACCCACCTTCAAATCTTTCATTACTCTTTCAATCTTCTTCCTTTCCCATTTTCCTTCCTTTCTCTGTGATATTTCTGAATGATATGTCTTTCAAATAAAAAGACAAAAAAAAAAAAAAAACCAAAAACAAAACCAAAAGCCCCCCAAAAACAAACAAATGAACAAACAAAAAACCCCTAAACCAAACCAAGCAAAACAAACAAAGAAACAAACAAAAAACAACAACAACAACAACAAAAAAAAAAAACCCCAAGAAAACAAAAAAACCTCAGGCCATGCTTACAAGCATTCATGGATATGAAAAACCTTATTGCAACATTCAGTGCATTGCTGCCTTAATTCAACTGAAAAAAACCTATTGCGTTCTCTCATTTATTGTATTCTATTTACCTTAATGAATGAATTAACTCAGGGACTTACGTTGCAATGATTTTCATCTTTATTCTTAATAGTTTTTATTCAGTTTTGGTTTTTCTAGAACCGTGGTCATTGTTTCCAACTGTAAGAAAAATGTTATTTGTGAAATGGTAGCTACACCATCCTATATTAATCGTATATAGTCTTAGTGCCTTATGAGATTTATTTCTTAGCACTCTGAAACACTAACCCTTCAAATGCAAGACTATTGTCTCAGTAATACACAGGTCATTATAAATATTAGAAAGTCAGAGGCATTTTGCGAGATCCATTTTTTTCTTTAAGTATACCCTGACACTATTATACTGGCTAATTGGTTTGTGCAGCATTATTCCAGCATGAAATAACAGACATAAAACTTCTGTGAACTGTGACTTTTGTGTCATCCTGTTAGTTGAAAATAAGATTGCTGACTATAAAATGCCTTTTCTGCAATGAGTATCACTGCTGTATGTTATAAGATTTAATTACAAATTGACTAGTTCAGCTTTATACAAGCCCTTGGAGATGAGGGTTTTGGCATGGCAATAAAGGCAGCTTAAAAAAAATGTTCTCCCTTCTGTTTGATCTGAAAATCAGAATTTGTATAGACACAGATATGCTGTGCAAACTAGATAGCATTTTAAGAATTCTCTGAAGAATTCTGCCTGCCCAGTAATTGTATATTGCATTGTCAGGTGTGCATAAGTAAAAGCTCCAATAAGTAAAAGCTAGATTTTTAACAGGCCATTGTTGAATGTATTTATTCCATATGTCTCTCTAAATAAGGATTACTGTATTCAGCATCTAAGACCATATTGACTTTTTTTTTTGGTGTGCAAACTTTCTGAAAATTGGCAGAAAACTGGACAGTCTGGGCATAAGGTGAAAACTGCAGAAAACGCCTGTGCCTGACCCCATTAATTATTAACTCTTTTAGACACTCTTAATGCAAACAGCACAGTGCAATGCACATCTCTAGGTGACAGGAATGGATTTGTTGAAAAGAGAAAATAAATAAAAAGCACAAAAGTTACACTGTCTCTTAATAGGGAATTTGGATCCAGAAATAATGTATCCAGATCTAATGAGCTACTGTGAATGCCGGAATTAATATTTAATACTCATATAATAATTAAGATTGGAAAATACCTCCAAGATCATTGACTCCAACCATTACATACATATATATCTCAATTCAGTGTTATATTTTGCTATCAACTCCATTACAACCTTGCAGTTTTCTTCAAATTATATCCTTTAGCGACCATTTATTCTGTGACTACCTTTGATCTTTCAATTACAGTGTAGTTAAGAACATTTCATTTTAATAGTTTGAAGTTACATTATAAAAATTTTGTAAGAAATATTTTTGTAAGAATTTTTGTACATACAACTATTCTAAAATATATTGATAAATAACTGATCTATAAATATATGCCACTGTAAAAATTACTTCATTCTATTGCTGCTCTATGCAAACTGAAACACAGAAATCTCCTTACAGAAAACTCTTTTTTGAAAAGTACTTTTCTTGTCTGAGGCACTGGCTATATCTCAAAGTCCAGATGTACCAAAGGAAATCTGCAGTAAAACATATTAAACTAAAATGAAGTTTACCATATTTCTATTAAAGGAAATTTTTGTATTCATGTTAAAAAGGAAGATGGGAAAAGAATTAATAAATTGAACATGCACAAAATTCTTTAAACTACAACCTTTGATAAAATTTATCTTTACAGATCTGATGTCAGTCCCAGAAATCATATGAAAGGCCTGTTTACTGAACACACCACTGCTATTTTACCTTATAAAAGGATCATTACTATCATTCTCTTATGTGCTGCTGGAGGAAATATTGGTTTATTGATTTGTCTCACCTAGATCAGGTCCTTGGGAACCAGGAGCTTATATTATTCTGGATGAATGATTTCTTTTCATCAAATATTTTCTTGGGCTGTTCATAGGAAAACAGACCCACACAAGATTGACTTCATTGTACATGAAGCCTACTTTCTCTTAACAGATCAGCACAAGAAGAGAAAGGTGCAGTAGACTAGGACCAGTTAATGTTCCTCAGTCTGGGGAAGATATATAAATCTGATTGGAATGTATAAATGTAGTAACATAAGCATCATTTTTTGTTCTTTAGTGTTTTAAAAAACAAAACAAAACATTATCCTCCTGTACCTCTTCAACCAGATTTAATAACAGTAAGATAAATACTACGAGATCTTAACATAAAACTCAATTTCAGAATCCCTTACACACAAGGAGTGAAAAGGAAGATAACATGTTAATACTCATGCTAAAAGTCTAAGAGTTCAGAAGTATATAAAGACATGGCAAGCATTTTAATTTATTTAAAAAAAAATACCTGTTGCCATTGTTTTCCTCCAGAATAGCAACCTTCATGGTTTTGATGAACATACAAGGAGGGTTTTCCAAGAAAAATGACTGAAATAGTGCTATAAATTAGGGTGATACTTTTAATATATATATTCATTTTAAACCATAAAATAGCATTCGCTGTAATACGTAGGATATCAACTTACTGCTCAGTCTTTCAAGGCAAAGTAGTCCAGTGCCTGAAATACACATCCGGGAACAACTCTCCAATGTGGGAATAAATGCCATAGCAATCCTTTAGGTCTTTTATGTCTCTGTTTTTGTACAGAATACCTGAGTCAATACTAGTTTATCTTTCTCAGCTGCACAGGCTAAAACATTTCAAACATGCAGGAATACTTTGAATGGAATCACAGGAAACTCTGAAGCTGTACATTGTCACTCTTCTGCAGGTTTTAGGGAGAAAAAAAAAATCTGCCACTTTTACAAACATTTCTCTTAGCACATGTGTTCAGCTTTTTGAAGATCTTAAAAAGTAAACTAGAATGCAGTACTTACCACGGCAATGTATGCATCTTTTTGAATGGCATATGTTAAGAAGAACAAGTTTTTGTACTCAAATTGTAACTTTATGTCAAAAGGAAGGACTTTGCTAATCATTTATGTGAGTGTTTTCTTTCACTCATCTCTATTTATCCCTCTATGGCACTATGACTGTTTAGGATTGTCATCCAAATAAAAATAGCTGAAAACAAGATAGAAGTCCTTTGTACTTCTGCAGATACAGCCATTCAAATTTCATGGTTCTTAGTTCATTAATTTTACTCATGCACAGACCCATATCAAAAATGCACAAGTCAAATGCTTAACTTCAAGAAAGGATCAGACTGCGAAATTATCATAAAAGAAATTATAATGGGCAAGATAAAAGACTTTTACTTCAAGATCTTGTGGTTCACTGGTCAATTGTGGATGCAAGAGCAAATTATTTCTTCACTCAGTTTAACCTCACAGCTTCTGACATCCTGTAGTTTAGTACCTTCTGAACTGGAATTTGCCTCTACCTCCTTCTGTTTGATATCACTTAATAACTGCAACAGCAGTTATATTGGCACAGCGTGTTGCCAATTAGTTTCACAATTCATTTGCACATAGAGTGAAAAGAACCCCAAATTTCAGTTCAGTTCAAGAATAGTTCTTGAATATTTCTTTTGATTATTTTCAGGTTTAATATTGTGGGAAAAACACTTATCTCTTTATTACAATCATATATTCTTCTCCAACAACTAATTTTTCCAGCTAAAATATCCCAGCTGATTTAATATCTCTTCATACACAAGTCTTTTCATACTTCTTTTTTGCTTATACTTTTTTCTGTTAGTTGGGGAGACCTGAAAGATCTGCAGCATTCAAGTTACAGAGGAATTACACAACTATGAAACATTACAGTAATGCTTTATGATTTTCTTGTATAGTTTTTTTCCTCTTCTCTAATATCTCACAATTTCCATTGCTGATAGGAACTGTTTTGATTAACACAATAACCACACTGATCCTAATGCTTTTTCTAAGATATTAGTTTAGAACCTATTTTCATATATAAGCACAAATAAAATTTTTCCCATAATTTTTTCTTTACACTGATTATACTGAATTTCTTCTGCCATTTTATGTTTCATTTACTTAGTATCATAAAACACTTCTGCAACTCTTTTCTGTCAATTTCAACCTTTCTAAATAATTTGATATAATCATATATGTGTCCTCCTTTAATACCTTTTCTAAATTATACACTTAGGAATATACTAAAAAACACACAGGTTGCCTAAAAGGTCACCAAGGAATAGTTGTTAAAACAACTGTTTATTCCTATTCTTGGTTTGCTGTTCTTTAGCCATGTGCTAACTGTTGAAGGTGGTAACACATACTTGTCTGATTTAGAAGATCTCTATTCCAACTGGGCAAGTGTAAAACTTACAGGAAGAGCATCTCATCAATAAGGTCAGAATGTACTTCCAAAAATACAGTTGAACTTACACAGATATTAACACCTTTGCTTATCAAAATAAATACATCACTATACTTAAATATTTAAATATTTTTTGAAAGCTATCATGAGATAAATTTTAGCTGTTTGGATTGGCAAAACAGTGAGCTAATGAATGTGCCATTGACTTCAAATTTCAGGTTCATTCTAAAAGGGCTCCTTGAAAGGATGAATATGCCCCAAAATTTATTGATTGTAACATACTCTAATTACAAAACATATTTTGAGAGTTTAAGCTTGAAAGTGACCAGAAATCAACATCAAATAGAAATTTATCTGTTTCTTTTAATTACTTTTTAAATTATCAGAACGAAGGATTTTACTTTCTACCTAGCTGATATAGGAAATTTACAGTCAGTAGACAACCTCATATGAAACCAATAATTATAGATTCAACCTAGGAGTTTTTTTCAATTCTAATTTAGGTTGTAATACTTTAGAATATATTTTGGGGGAATTGTGAATTTTTAAAAAATTTATTAAACTAATAATATACATATATCACTCTTATATATGGGAGCAACCTCATTGTTTTGTATCATGTGGATACACTGACTCAGAGGTCACTAAGTTACACACACACACACACACATATATATATGTACAGTTCATAGAGGTGATGATAAAGGTGATATAGAGAAAGTTAATATAAAGCTGTTGAAACCCTAGAAGAAAAATTTGAAAAAAAAAAGATTCAAAAGCATATATTAATTTGATAACACAAAAAAGATAAGTAAATCTGCATGAAAGATAAGTAAATATTGAAAATCATTGGTATGCAAATTATATACTATGCTTATTGCCAAACCAGTGAAATATATAGTGTTGTCCCATCTTTTGTCATCACTGATAAACACTATCTTCTCCAAGGAGCTGTTTTCAGTACAGGCACTGCAGATATCTATGTAGATCACTAAAATTAACAACAGTGTTTTGGGCACAGAACACACTGCTTGACAAAATGCAAAATATCACAAGAAATAATCCAAATAATACAGGGAGGAAGCATTACATTAATGAATGAATGATGTGAACTACTAATACATTTTAATGTGTGTATTAATTCTTTGTGTGATGAACATTTTTTTAATGTGCTAATTCTGTGTTATTTTGCCATTACATCCAGCGTGACGGTTGCCTGCTGATATAGGTTAATAAGCAAATATACTGAAGAGAGCAATTGCATTTCTAGTGATTTGGATAACACTTGTTAGAGTTCTGTACCATTCTACTACATAGAATAACTGGTCTGGTGTGACTAACTCTGTGTATCTGGTCAGTAAAAATCAGTAATCCATTGTCGTGCTGCTCTGATTATGGATACAGACTGTGCAAATTTCTGTGCAACTTCCTCCCAGGCTGCTGCAGGCCTTGCCTAAAAGTGACTGTGTTTGGCTGCTATGTGTTAGCAAAGCAATCACACTTCAGCATCAAGCCCAGGGTACCTGAGGTCTCACTGGCTGTGGACCGAGTGATTCCATGAAAATTATAACAGGAAACATGCAAGTTTGCTGTGGCTGTTTTGATTTTGTGTCATAGCCCTTCTTAGCTAATAAGTAGCTTCCCTAAGTAGTTGTTTCTCCCTACTTATCCTCTGTTGTATACTTACAATTTCCTGATTCTCACTACTGATGCCAATCAAATTTCTCATCCATCTCTAGGTTATTGTAATATTTTATGCCTCTAACACATAGTACTACTAACTATAATTCTTTAAATTAATGCTTTCCTGGAAATTTGTTTCAAGACATTGGCTTATTCTTATAAAATAAATTACAGTAATGCTGGCAGGACTTGAAGAACTCTAGACTGCAATAAAAATGTCTGATTCTTCTATCTAAAACAATTCAGTGAACTACTCACTAAGCATTGATCTCATCATAAGAGTTTACTCTTTTTTTTAAATGAATAGGTGACACAATTTTTGCGTTGCATGCCCTCATCTGTCTGAATTAATGGCAGATTGGTAAAGAATTTAGAAAAAAATAAATGTTTTATGGGATTAATGTCCATTCTAAAAAATTATTTTCTGGGTCTTTTGCTTATCATAAGACTTGCAGAAATTTTACAAAGCTAAAATGAGATAAAAAAGAAAAGGAACATTTGTGGCTAAAGCTACTAAGAGTAATGGATATGTATGTGGGTATAAGTAAATACTAAAGAAATAACCTCACCCTTTCAAATGTTATCTAGACATCTAAAGGTTTCATTTGATGTTTTTGTAATAAAATTCTCTTTTCTACTTATAGATGTAGAAACCATTGCCCTCCACCAAACACTCATTTTCAGCAATGCACCCATAAAACAAGACATCTTAGTCTAAAAAATGCCATAACTCAGCCTGGCTGCATCTTTGCTGACATTAGTATCCATTTATTCTTTCGCTCTCCTTCCTTGTTGCACCACATACATACCGAAGAATAATTCAAAGGAGAATCACAGACTAAAAGTGGCTTGTTGTAGATGAGCAATTGCCTAAATCTGCACTCTGTAATCTATTGGAAAAGGAAATATGGAAAAATTTAAGCTATGCATTTCTGCCCAATTCATAGGCAGTTTAGTGAGAAGGAGACCCAAAGCAGTGTGTTTATGTAGCCCTACAATCAGGGCTATGACATTGAGTTCTGTATTTAGACTAGTCATCAGCTGAAAGGGATTAGATAAAAATCTATGGACTCTTTGGTATTCCCTACAGTTACTTTTAAAGTGCCTTAAGATAATGGAGAAGGCTGGGAAGACAAGGTCTTGAAGAAAGTCCCAGTTGCTATTTGCTTGGCAGGAACCGTGCAGGTACATTTCAGTATTGAGCCACAAATACTTTATTTTAATGGCCCTTGATGGATTTTGGTTCAACTCAGAGATCACAGCTGAAGTTCAGTGAATGAAAGACAAGATGCTGTTGGGAGTATTTGTAGCTTCTTCCTTAACAGTACCCACTTAAACCATCTGATGTAACATTTAGCATATCTAAAAAATTCTTCATAATTTTTTGGACACCAGTTCGTGGAAAAGGTTAATAGAAATAGCATGACAGACAGTAGTACTACCACAAATATTTTGAACAAATACCACCCACTTCTATAAAATGCTTTTGCTCTATAAGTACTGAAGTTTATGAATTCTCATCAACAAGATGATCATAAGCCCTAGAACACCCAGAGTCTAATTTACAAGTGAGAAACCAAATTTTCTCATTATTTGCTGTGAAATACCTTGCACTGAAAGTTATAGTGTGCATGTAACTTACAGCTGACAGTACTGCACAGTGACCCTGATCAACACTATTAAATTTGACAATAATTTTGATTCATGGAAATGCTTAAGTTTATACCTCCTGAGAGGGAGGTAAGGTGGGTTTACACATGTTGTCCAGTAGAGTGCAAGAAAATTACCTGTATGTTATGGTTACATAATTTGTGACAAATATGAAATTGTTGGGAGGAATGTGAAGGGGGAGTGTGCGTGTGTGCTTTTGATTTTTTTCAGCTTCTTTTGCATGAATTCTTATTATTCCATAGTTGGTTTGCAGTTGCAGAAATAAATGGGATTCTATGTACATCTATTATTCATTATTGAGACATGTTCACGTCTGAAGTCACACTTAGCAACACTATTTGTGCCACCCCTCTTAGTGTTTATTTTCTCATGACAAATGAATTTTTTCAAACAGGGATAATTATAACCTTACTTATATAAATAGTATTTTAGTTTGGTATAAAGGAGTATATTTTTGTAGTATTCTAAGTTTGATCATGCCTCTCTCTAATTGTTAAAAGTAGCCTTCATCTCCTAACTTCTTTATATAAACATACAGCTAAAGAAAAATATAGTATTAAAAAAAAAGTGAAGAAATATTTTATAGTGAGGCATTAGGAGACACAAATAAAAACAGAATCCAAAACATTAAAATTTCTTGCTTAACTGACCATTAAATTTAACTGTAACAAAAATTCAGGGCATATCAACCCTAATTTCATTAAAGAAAATGGTCACAATAAAAAAATCCTCAGAGAGGAAGAGTGACTAAATCTAAAATAGTGACTAAATCTCAGTTCCTTCTCAGGTCTTCCAAATACTTTCTTTATGCATGACAACATAGACATATCCAGTCCACAATTAAGTACTGTGGCTCTGGTTACCCTTACCTTGGGATTTATAAGTCTTTATGCAAAACATCTTGTTTGCCTTAATTATGCCCTCTCACTTAAAACTTTTTTTAACCATGTCATAATTGTAAAAAAGTGAGAGAGTAAGGTTTGTCTTTTTCTCTAGGTTAAGTTCCTTGGCAGACAAGAAGACGCTGGGGAGCCAGAGTTTGTCTCAGTTAAATCAAGGATATCGATCATGACCTGGACATAAATTTCTTAACTTTTCCCTGGTGATAACTTCCAAGTAGGATTAATGTTCTTTAGACCTAGCTCACAAGAGATGAATATCTATTCCTTTTGGCAACTGCAACTTTTACTTGAGTTGCTAGATATAATCCATGGATACCATACAGGCAATCTTACCAACCTGACTTAATAGAATAGAATACTCTTTATTGTAACTGTACTTTATCAAAATAATACACTCAGATTCTGTGGCTATACAGTACATAACATATTTTCAAATATGAAATTAACATTTCACCATATATTAGCAAGTAATGAAGGATGGTTATAATTTACTCCTAAATTTTGCTTCTCTTTTAATGTGATTTAAAAACAGACTATCAGTGCTTGTGCCTGACTTTCATGACATAACCACCCGAGTACATTATACTGGGCCAGATAATCCATATGTTCATTTAGATGACTCATTCCTTTTAAACCTATTAAGTAGCCCTGGACAGTCAGTTTGGCATTCTGATAATACATTTTGAAAAGACATTCACAATCCCTTACAGACAGGACTGAAGATATTGCCCATGACCTTTCAGCCCTCATTACTAACTCTCGCAGTGATGCTATTGCCCTAGTCCCAGAAGAATTGATTGAAATTCTTTATCAGAAACCCTAACTTTAACAACCCTTTTTTTTCACACTCAAAATGATTCTTATTCTATGAGATCCTTCTACTTTACATATTTCAAGTTATATAACTTATCATCTGTGAGAAAAACAGGGGTTTTTTTTCTTTCTTTTGTGTCATTATAACTTTATCTTTCTATTTGTACATAGAGAATCAGTGATTAAGAGTTTTATCTTCTTTTATCTCCCTAAATTCTCAAACTTTATTCAGAATAACCTCTCTATGTTCAAAGTACCAGATCCTGTTGTCCAAGTTCTTTTACATGTAATCAATATACGGCTTTACATAGCACTGAATTAAAAAACATGAATAATCATGTGCCTTAATGTTGTTTGTATTTTTAACTCAGTTCATACTAACCATAGTAAAACACTGAATTAGATGACTATTCAAAGACTTCTCCATGCATTTTTTTCATGTTTCCATGCATTGCCTGGAACCTTGAAATAATCAGCTGTTCACATACATAATGTAGTGTTTGATAAACGACTGAGCATGGCAGGTGTGACAATCCTTGCTCTATCAATAACCACAGGCGTTAAAAGTATCTTATTTTCAGTAGTAGATCCAACCCTGAAGCAAAAATTTCTATTTTTCAAAGCTACATGAAAACACTTTAAAACTTCCGGTCTTCAAATTAGTTACCCCCTTATTAAGTAACACATCACAGCACCACTGCTCTGACTTTAATCCAAAATTACATGGGTTTCAAATGGCCTATAACTTTTGTTCAGGTTCCCATAGTCAAATCTATCTATGCATAATCTGGAATACTAAAAATGCTTGATATCTTTTCCACATACAATTTACTGCATTTTATACTCTCAAGATGTTGAAAAATCTTTCAACTATAGGCCTGAAATTGCATTTTTCTGCATTCAGTCTGCTTATCTTCATTTCAGATACATTGGTGATATTTCGAACATTATATTATGGGAAATATTAACTGCAAAGTCCTATTAGATTACCAATCATTTCGTCTTGTGAACATCATATAATAAACCAAAAGCAGTACCATATGTGACAAAACCAAATAAGCCATATTTTGCATTTTTGCTGACTGCTATTATCCTTTCATTAATTTGCAGTAAGTTTTCAGATGGATTTCTTCTAAGACTCCTAAGAAATTGAAGCTTCTACTTTAAGCAGTTATATTATTTAATCATAATACAGTTGGTATATGAAAATATAGGAACAACATGACATTTAGTTTTGTGTCTTACACCATTGTGCACATTGCCATGTTTGACTGGGTAGTGGATTGTTAGAGAAAAAATGTAGGCATTGTTTTTCTAAGCTGTTCATTGAAATGATGTCTATCATGACTTTTGAGCATAATATTGAGCAAGTAAATGCTGAAACATGTGCCTGAGGTATGTACTAAATGTTATCAAGTCCTATTTAGAAACAGAGTTTTTTTCAAAAGAATTATTTCTCTTTTTTTTATGAGAATAAATTTTATTTTCTTCTTCCATGTTTAACGGAATTAATTGATAAATAATACAAATGATTTTTCCGTTCTGAGATTTTTGTAAATGCTAAGCAACCCTTTGGGTAGAAATGCAAATTTCTCTGCAGGGTTATGAAAACTGGTTCCAGGTTTTTTTGAGAGTAGAATGTCTATATGGAAATGGCCAATCCTGTAAGCTTCAAAAGAGAAGTAAGATGCACAGAATTATTGCATTTTATTTTCAGGAGTGGATGAGAAAAAGTATGATCTGCAGAGACTAGAACTCAAACTACATTGATTTCCCTGACTAAGCAAATAATTTGAATAGCTGTTTCCTCTGTTTGATTCATCCCCTTCTAAAGTGCCATAAACTCTATACTGAACTGACACTGTATGATGATGAAATGTGAACATTCGTGCCCGTTAACATTTTTTCTCAATACTTTCTCTCTTTGACATTATAATACTTTATTTTACAATATAGACTGACTCCCACAGTTTCTTTCACTTTCACTATATTGTTTAGAATATAGTATTCTTGAAAAACCCCTCTGCATTCCTCCCAATTATATTAGATCTATAATCACTGGATCAGTTAGACTGATTTTCTGGGAACCTTCTGATGTAGATTATGTATGTATACATGTGCGTTATTCGGTTCTACATAATTTTTTTAACAAAACTTTTCAGGGCTTTATAATTTTTATGATGGGGCTCTGTCAATCATTGCTGCATTTTCTCACCTTTGGAAAGCAATAGTGATACCTATGTATCAGCATCTTCTCAATAAACTGTATAATTTCCTTATTTTATTGAGGGTTTTTGTTTGGTTTTTTTTTTTTTTTAATTTTGTATGTGTATAAATACCTACACACCAGTGTTATTTAGTATCTTTATTGATGATATAGATGAAGGGATTGAGTGCATCATCAGCAAATTTGCAGATGACACCAAACTGAGCGATGTTGACACACCTGAAGGACTGGATGCCATCCAGAGACCTGGACAGGCTTGAAAAATGTGCCCATGGGAATTGTTTGAGGTTTAATGAGACCAAGTGCAAGGTGCTGCACCTGGGTCAGGGCAACCATCAGTATCAACTCAGGCTGGGGGATGAACAGATGGAGAGCAGCCCTGCAAGAAGGACTTGGGGGTGCTGGTGGCTGAGGCTGGACATGACCCAGCACTGGGCACTCACAGCCCAGAAAGCCAAACGTGTCCTGGGCTGCATCCAGAGCAGCGTGGGCAGCAGGGGAGGGAGGGGATTCTGCCCCTCTGTTCCTCTGAGACCCCCCTGCAGTGCTGCATCCAGCTCTGGGGAACCCAGCACAGGAAGGACATGGACCTGTTGAAACAAGTCCAGAGGAGGCCACCAAGATGATCAGAGGGATGGAGCAGCTCTCCTAAGAGGAAAGGCTGAGAGAATCGGAATGCTCAGCCTGGAAAAGAGAAGGGTTCTGGGTGACCTAAAGGTTACCTTCCCAGTACCTGAAGGGTATGTACTGACAGGAAAAATGGGAATGGCTTCAAAGTGAAAGAGAGTAGTTTTAGATTGTATATTGGGAAGAAATTCTTTACTGTGAGGTTGGTGAAGCACTGGCACAGGTTGCCCAGAGAAGTTGTGGATGCCCCATTCCTAGAAGTGTTCAAGGTCAGGCTGGATGGAATTCTGAGCAACCTGGTGTAGGTACATTTGTGCATGCCAGGGGGCTAGAACTGGATGTCTTTTGTTGTCCCTACAAACTCAAATCATTCTATGATTCTATGAGACATATTTTTAAATAAATTATAATCTTATATGTAAAGGTAATATACATTATAAAATTATGTATATGCAGGTAATATATATAAGGTATACTTCAGCATATTAAGATATATATATATATATGTACATTGGGAACACTAGCTGTTAGAGTATATATTACATTTAGATTATGTAACATGATATACTATTGAATTATACACACTTTAAACTACAATTATACATCATAAATATTACACAAAAAGGAAGTTTTAAAAGTATACAGTCATTGTTATTCAAATAAATCCCCCTATCTTCCTGTATCCATTATATTTATAATTTTAAATAATGAATACATTTACCTAGGTGAGTGTACATGTATGGAGGGTGAAGTGGTGAACAAATTTTGCATCAGAGGAATACACCATCACCACAGACGTGCAGATTTAGCTGAGACACTGTTATATTTTCCCCTTTTGCTTTATTTGATTCATAATTTATTCCCTTTGGAACATGTAAAAGTGAGCTGCATGCTTTTATTTTAATATAATCAAAGTAAAATTAGTTGTTTTGTAGAGGGACCACCTTTTGTTCTAATTCTGGTAAATATTTTGCTCTGACCCTCAATCCAAAAAGAATATTTTTAAATTATTTTTTTGCAGCTTTAGCTTCATAGGATAGTCATTTGCAATGAGATTTAGAAGTGATGCTGTTCCCTTGCCTTTCTTTGAAGTTAAAAAAAGAAAACAAAAAACAGGTACTAGTTCTCCAAACATCTAAAGTGAAAACCTGTTGGCAGAGGTTAAATGTGATTTGATGAGCAACATTCAATTAGTTAACGATCAATTAAACCCCAATCGAAGAACTTTCTTCATTAAACTAATGCTCATTTATTGCTGCAGTGCCTTATGTGATGGTGCCTCCTTTCCTTGCTGCAACTCTTCAGGTTCGGACCAAGACTCTTGGAAAGCAGGAGGTCCAGTCCTTGTTAGATCATTACTGTACTCAGACCCATATTAAAAGTCATAGCTCTACTGTTACGATCCAATTATAAAAATTATTAGAAATGCCTCTGCCCAAATTAAGGTGCAAATGAGACCATATGCCAGGCAATAGTATGGATTTTATCTAACATTAACTTTAAAAAATGAAAGAGAAAGAGAGAGAGAGAGGGACAAAAAGAGAAAGAAATAGAAAAGAGATGGGGGACAGAAAGTTAGTGACAGCACAGATGAAGGAAAATATCATCATTCAGTGGATCCCAATGCTGCCCTGTTGATCCTCTCCATCTGATCTTCTTGGCAAGGAGGGCCCCCCAAAAACACATAGAGTCCAATGCATTGATATATGTTTAAGCCAGGTGGGAATATCCAGAGGGGGGACAAGTGTGACACAGACTCCTGCAACAGACTCTGGATCTGTTGCATCCCTTCGCATCATGCACAGACCTGTGGTACAAGGCCTCAGGAATGAGTCTGGGGGTACCTTGGTGGTCTTTGCTGGATTATGAAACCCCCTCAGCTGCCTCTCACGTGACTGTCCCATGGATGTGGCCTTCCTGGGGTGGGGAGGGCTTTACAGAAGAGTTTTACAGTTTGTGTGAGGGAGGATGGGTGCTCACTGCCTCTGACCAGAGGTTATGGGGAACACCCAAAACTCTCCTCCTCCCCCCTTGGCTGGGGGGGAAGTGTGTGCAAACCTGGCCGGAGCAGATGGGCCTGTGGGCTGTGGTCTCCCCCACCCTGAACCCAGCCAGGGATGACTTTCAGGACAGCTGATGGGTTTGGTTCTTTTGTCTCCTATTCGTCTCCCTCAGCCTAGTTTGCTTTTTCTTTGACCTGAGATGATTGAACAATAGTGTCACCTTTATCATATCTTAAGTTCCCTTAGGTGTCTTAACTCACAGTCCAAAGTTTCCCCCAGGAGGCATCTTCAGGGACTGGTGGGCTTCAGTGGTCACAGCTTCTTTATAAAGATTACAAAAGTCCTTCATAACAATGTTTAAGCCATGAACCATAGCATTTCAGTCTCTGACATCTACTCAGTGGATATTCTCTACAGGCAATCACTACAAAGATATTCTGACTGTGAATCTTGAATATTATGGAGAAGCAGAAGATTTAAATTTCCAATGCGTACTTTTATTTTCTGAAGCTTTAGTCCAGTTTTGGGCTACCAACATGCAAACACAAAATATTTGTATTTCAGGAAATAGTAGGAGTCTTTCTGACTTGGTTTAACTTGTTTTAAAATTTCCAAAGAACGCTTTATGTGCAAAAGGTCATTCCAGCCAAAGCTAAAATTAGATATGAAGTTCATTATTTCTTAATTATTTTCTGCACATTAATTCAACTAATTCTAGAATCAAGTTTTTTCTTTTCCAACACTGAATTATGCATAATGCAAATTAATTTAAGAATACTTTCAGCAAGAATTAGTAGAGCTGGCAGCTCAGATGCCATTGTTTTTGTTAAACGGAATTGAGATTAGTAGTCCAAAAGATGTGTAGAGTAGGATCTGTATCACGGGACAGTTTTTCGAGTTGTTTTAAGAACTGACAGGACTTGGTTCCTGGATAAAATGTTTAGCAATGTCCCAAGACACCCATGGTCAAAGAAATTCAATCTGCATTCTTGTTGTGCTGTGAGCGGTCATTTCCCCAGCGCTATTAGGCAAGTGTCAGCGGTGACAGCTTTACGAGCCGTGAACTCCCGTGGAAAAGTGCAGTTACTTATCTGGCTTCATCACTGTACAGAAAACTTACAAAAAAAGGTAAGTCAGGCATTTCCAAACTCTCTATGTTTATATCAAACTATTCATGGGAAACCTTAGTAGCTTTTTTCCCTCTCTTGCACCCTAAATATTTGTTGTACTGATCACTATATCAAATAGTGCTCTGCTGTAATTATTTGATCCAAAATATCCAGTAATCCTGGTTTAAGATGCTCCCACTTTTATTTCCATTCCATACCATTTCATACCGTGACTGTTTTTCCATCCGTACTCTTTGTGCCTCCTTAACCAGCCACATTTTGTTGGCAGCAGCTACTGGTGGAGTCATTTGATGTGTGGGAACAGCAAACTGATTCAGATTTTAAAATGAGTAATCCCACCTTCAGTCCCCATTGCAAGAAGGACATGGAATATTTTAAGTTGGTATTTCCACCAAACTCTTCTTATCTTGAAATCACCTCTTGATACTCCTAGGGTTTTGTTCCATTCAATAGTCACATTATTTGGAGAACATGAAGAGGCAATTTTTATTTAGTTTTAGCAAGGAAGCTTATGAAACTGAAAGAAATGCTTAATTGTATAAAATTGTTTCAAACACCTTGAGTGTTGTAAATGAGCAAGTAAAGAAACAAGTCAGATGGAAAGGTGCAGAAATAAGGATTCAGTGACACATTTCTGAGTCACATATACTAAAGCTGCTCTCTTCTACACGACATATTTAGTTGAGCTCTACTGTAGTTTGTGTAAATTGCTGAATTTGCAGCTAATTATTTGATTGTATACAAAGTGTGAATAATGGGTATTACTATAAACACACAATGTTTTGATCTTTCCTCCTAGGAATAAGTGCAGCTAAAAATGGGAATAAGATATTTGTGGGAAAAAAAAAATGTAGGGAAGATAAAATATATTTGTGACTATGGTCATGTTTCTACATTGTACGACATACACATCTTTGGTTTTGCTTACTAATTGTATAAATAATTATACTGAACAAAAAATTCCAACAAGACATCACTTTCATCACAGATGAAATCCTTTCCAAATAGCAAAGGAGGTAAGTATATATAAGTATTCCGATTCTATGAGATGTTTCTCATTTTACTCACGACAAACAAGCTCTAAGAAATTTCTGTGTGTAGCAACAACCATATTATAAAGTAGTGACCTTTAAAGACAAGATATCTACAAATAGCTCCAATAGCACTGTAAATACAAGAGGAATTTTCACACATGCTGCTAATGGAAACCAAATTTAATATCTCAGGGTGTTTGGATATTAAAATGAAAAAATTCCCAGTAATCTTCACAAAATCAAAACATTAAATAATTAAATATGTTTTATAAATTACCTTTATGATTCACCATAAATAGAAGGTTACTGTTGACTATCACAGTGCTTTTGGAATCAATTTTGATCCCAAATACAATTTCATTCTATTACATATATACATACATATATATATATATATATATTTAAACTTTCCTCCCATTTTACTAAACTAAGTAGTTTAGTACAGTTACTTCATAAGTTATTGTAAAGAGCAGGAGACAATCTTCTGGTATTAAAAAAGCAGAAGAGATTCCATTCAAATGAAGGAATAAACCTGAATCTTTAGGTCAATATATTAAATCAGGTATAAAAGAAAAAGGAGCTAAATAAGAACAATTGAAATTTGGTGCTGAGGAGCTCAGCCTTGGAAATTGTTCTGAAATTGGAACAATTTACTTTTCAATAGCAAAATCATTTACTTCCTGAAACTGAACAAAGTCATAGTTTTTGCTCCAAGGAATTTGTGACGATCAAATCATACCACGAATCACTTACAGAAATTACAAAGTAATTAATAATATGACTCAGGCTTCATTTTAATATCGGTTCCCTTGAGGGAATGCTAGAGTGCTGGACATCTGATCTGTTTTTTCTGTTGGGGTTTTTTTCCCCAGCAATTTTAAAGACATAATTTTTTCATGAAAAATTTATCAATTCACTGATATTAATGAACATGGTTTGCCTTGAAAAGTAATTGAAATCTTGCCTTTCATCCTGTTTGACCACTTTTTTCATACTTTTATCTGCATATAATGAAAGCAGATTTCACCTGGAATATGTCTACAATGTCTACCAATGATTTTTAATCAAAAGACTGATAGTACTTGAAATTGTCATTCAGGTGTAAGACACCTTTTTTTCCTTATATCCATTTTATAAAGTGTGGATTAGTGTAAAAATTTAATAAAAGTCAATTATGGTATTTTATATTAATTAAAGAAAATATTATGAAGAGAAGAGCAATGCAGTGGAAGGAATTTAGACCATAAATGTGGATATATGTTGCTTACTTTGCTGGTCCCCTAATATGGAATATGTTCATAAGCTGTATGATTATTTAGTCTTTGCAGTGACTGGAAATAGTTGTCAATATAACAGTGCATGATTTTTAGGATGCATGAGGATATGATAGGAAAGGGAAGGAAAAGGTAGAGGGAGTTCAGCTGGGCTCTTTGAAATCTTCTAGGTATTAGTGCTTCACGAAGTTACTATAAAAATAACCAATGACTACTTCAAGACTGCTGTGAGATTTGACATCTTATGGACATAATGCAGCTCTCTGGTTGCTCTTGATTCATAAACTCACCAATTTTGGTGGACACAGTACAAATACCACGCTCCTTTTAGTGTAAAGGTAACAACATTTTGCATCTTCAGCGTTGCCCTGCTCCTCTGCTGGTGTACCACTATGTATGTGTAGCTATTTATTTGTTAATATATTCTGTTCAATAAATGTATATAAAAGATACATTCAAGACACATAAGATTATTTCCATTTACAATAAAAGCCATTTTAAATCATTGCATATCATATTTTAAATGAGATCGTGTAATTTGTAATTGAGCATGTATATAAGAAAGTTTGTTTATTTATTTCTTTAATCTATACCAAATAACTAACATAATATCTAAGTGGTCTATGCCCTCCTTGAAAAGGAGGCAGTGGTTATTCAAAAGAGAATATATTTCTCTCAACTCTATAGAACTTAAACTTACATTTATGGTTTTTTACCTTTGTAATTCATAAAAGAAGCTGAAATCTTGAAAGTTTTATATCCCTAATATTCTATAAACTTTATATTATACATAGCTTTGGGATTGGAGGAAGAAATAGTAGCATAAAATATACAACTAAGGCAGACAACCTTTAGATGTATTGGAGAAAAAACCTATAATGAACTGTAGAATGGAAATGTATGGCTCCAAAAATGCACCATTTACTGAAAACATCTATTGTAAAAGTTTTATATCAGCCTATTTCTGTATATTTCTGTATATTTTTATGGTTGTGTTCAGATGGGTTATTTTCAATAGGCTAGGCTAGCATTGGTTACTCTTCTATCAGTTTTGTTTCTTTGTTTGGCCATAGATGTAATTCAAGTGGTATTCCATATAGGTGGTGCATGATGATGTCTGAATTACTTTCACTGTCGGAAGTTAAAGTAAAGCCTTAATCTATATATGGAAAACTTCATAGTGTTTAAATAGAAATCTTGTCAAAATATTTACATGTGAAGTTAAGTAAGCAGTTCTAATTTTATTCTCTGTTATTTTTCTCTCTTTTCTTGTCTTTTCAAATATCACTGTCTAAAATAGATAGCAGTAGAAAAGTTTCTAGAAATGTGGCATGTTGATGGTATTGTAAAAGTAATACAGGTCATGTCCAGGCTGCCTTTGTGCAGGTAAACTGTCGGTACGGACTAACAACCAGTTAATGGTTGCTACATGTGCACGTTCTCAATGACAATTTTTACCTACCAAGAAAGACGTGATTATAAATAACTGGCAAATTAAATTATAACTCATACAGGTATGCCTGTTTCCTCTGAGCCTTTCTTGCAAATGCGTACATAGAAATAGGAAAACATATCTCAAATTAAAATTTATGTTACAGTCATACCAGATCTTAAGGGTTGGGTTTTTTGTTTTTGGTTTTTTTGGTTTTTTTTTTGTTGTTGTTGTTTGTTTCGTTTTTTTTACAGTCCTCTTTTAGACATAGAAGACTTTGTTTCGGGTATTTATTTGTGGTTTGCCTCTTTGTTTGTTTTCAAATACTCAGTAGTTAATATACTCTGGAGTGTAAGCAGATTGTCTGTCCATGCACTATGTTCAACCAACTGTGCTTAAAAATCCAGCCATGTTTACCTCTGAAAATGTGAAAAAAACATTACTGTACCTTTTTATTCTTGCAATACTTCTGTAGCTCTCTTATCTATCATATTTGATTTACAGTTCTAACAAACATAGTTCTCTTCTGTCAACATTTCACTGTGGATGACTGAATGCATCTAATATATAAAGATTTTGTTCTTTAAAAATATTACCCTGAATCTCCAGCCTAGCACTGACAGGATGGCCTGTATGGGGATATTGTCCAAATAGTTTAAGAGGTAACACATTTGTTTGGATGTGACCCATAGAGGTTCGGCAGGCCCAAAGAGGCTCCCATAGCAGGAGGAAAATACTCAGTTTTCAGAAGCTTAGTACACCAGATTTGTCTGTAAGTAACAGAAATGTCTGTCTAGGGGACAAGCCTACCTGAAATCACTCAGACAGGAAGGATTAGATTACATCTGCTCAGTTGTAGCTGACAAAATTTATCCTCCTTTATGAGCTGAAAAACAAAGAATCAAGAGTTGAACTTTGTAGTGCAACTGATGCAATGCAGCCTGTATTTTTCAGCAGCTCCAAGTGGCTAGATCATTCAGATATACGCTGGAAAACCACAGGAGGACTGGTGAACAGTGAAAGATTTCCTTTTAGCACCTTTGGGGCAGGAGGCTAGAAGGTGATGTTCATATTATACATGAGGAAAGTTAAAGAGACTGGCCTGGCCATTCCTGATGAGACCAACTTGAAAAGCAAGCTGGAGGAAATGCATGAGGTAGTGAAGGACAGTTTTCTTCATATTAGAAAGGATGGATTACAATTTGTTCCTTGTTGTGTGCTTCTACAGGTGTAAAAGCCTGTTCATCATCATAAAAACAGTTTCTGAAATACCAGTGAAGTACAGTAGTGGCATCGCTGATGTTGCAAAAGAGTTAACGTGTTTCTAATGGTAGATGTTTAGGCATGACAGCAGAAATTTCAGATCTGTGAGTCTTGGAATAGAGAGGCAAGCATTGGTTCATTGAGAAGATTCAGAGGACCTAAACTCTATAGTTATATCCCAATATGAATATCATGAGAAAGTTTAAACTAAAGGGAATGAGATAGTTTTGTCTTGTGGTTCATAGCTCATGTACAAAAGCCATTTTTTTTCTACAGGCACTTAAATGCTGTTTTAAAGACACTCCAGCAGTTGTTTAGTGCTGTTTCATAGTATGAAATAATCTAATTTACATATAGATTAAGAATCTATTTATGGCATCTGTGATACTACAAACAAATATGGGGTTCACAAAATCTTTATTGTATTTGTTCAGTGCTGTTTGATTTCTGTTTGCTTTATAGTCCCATTAGTGTTGCCACTATAACATACAGCATATGTCAAACATTTCTTACCAAAATGGGCTGACTTCATGAAAAAACTTATCAGTAGTCAAGTGTTAGGTTTAATTACTTAATCTAAATATACTTCAAGACTTAAACAAATTGGGACATCACATATTGCAATTCTACTGCCTACTGGAGAAAAATCAGACGTATGTTCTCTATTATAAAAGCAGTCACAGTGTCACAATATTAAAACTAATATATAAGCATAGTTTTATGTAAACCAGGAATGCATTTAAATTGTAGGATTTTTTTATAAGGAGGAAAATACAAAGAAGGCTTCAGCTTTGAGATTGTTACATTTTTAAGGTTTATGATCAACACTGAAAGCTAAGACTTTCAGCTGTTAGGATAATTACCTTTGTATCCTGGAGCCATTCTTTTAAGCAAAATGTTTGTGAAGAGTCCATAAGAATGATGTATATGTGGTCACATATTCCTGTTGCTAGAGAATGAAATTACTTGCAGGATTTCTTGGTAATACTCATTTGATTTGACTTGATTTTTTTCCTTTTTTTAAAATTTCAATGGTTTAGTACGTTTTTTAAATTTTATTTTATTGTTTCTAAAATATAATTGCTTTTCATATAGTTACTTTTTTATTTGATTTCTTTATCTTATTATGCCATGTGTTCTATATATTCTCTGTTGGAGATTTCATTCTGCATGTTTCATTATTATTATTCTATTTCCCACTAAATATATTTTTTACACTGTTTTCAGGAATTGCTGTTAATGTGTGAAACTCTTAACCTTTGAATTGTCTGACTTTGAGATTTAATAGTGCATACTTAATATAGAATTAACATAGGTTTTTGCATTTAATATAGAATTAATGGATAATCCATAAATATTGTGATCTCTTCTTATTTCAACTGTGTGTATAGAAATATTTGTCCTCCTTTTTAATGTTTTTGTTTGTTTGTTTGTTTGTTTGTTTGTTTTTAGAGGAGCCCGATTTTGTTATGTCTCTAAATTAGGAGAAGAACTTAGTATTTAAAAAGTGAACATAAGTTTGTGAATTTTAGGAGAGTTTTCTCTTCTCAGCAGAGAGAATGAGGCTGACTTATACAGTCAGCCTACATAATGGGGCATGGGCAAGTATGCAACAGTAGCTAGGACAGAGGCAGGTCCAGGAGCTAAACTGAATTAAAAACTTCAGCTGAGAAGGCTACAACTAAGACATTGAGTCTGAAGATGCCAAAGATATACTAAGACCTCATTCACCTAGCCGGGGGTCATATTACAATGCATATATAAAAAACTGCTGAAATAACACTGTGCAATAATACTGTCTTCGAATTGTGTCTGAACTTCAAACAAGTGAAATATGTGTTTCCATGATGGTTTATTTATTTATTTAGTAAACAGCATACTTAATAAAAGTAAACTCTAATTTTTTATAAGTTTTTTTCTTTTTTATAAATTCTAGAAATGTGTAGTCTTTTCCAAGTTCTTATGCTTAGAAGACACCATTTGCCTATCTTCTTTCTTCAATTTATTAGGAAATGCAATTGCCTGGTGGTGTTTTTCTGCCTGCTTGCTCCCAAAAGTAAAATCTGTTTCATGAATTCCATAGACCACTTAATTCACTCTCTACTGACATCTAGCCAAAAGAAAGCATGGAGGATCTGACAAATGATGCCAGCTTTTCAATTCCACGAGGGAGGACCAAGTGGGTTCAAACTGAAGAAAAGTTAGGGAAAAGCATCCATCTATGCCTAACATATTTAGACAGGGAGATCTAGAGCATGAAGAATATGTAGGTTCCTTAGAGTGATGACTAGCTGTCATCATAGTGTTGTGAAAAGAAGCAGAAGAGTGGTTTAGAAGATTTTTGTGGCAATTTAGTTTAAACTCTGATAATCTGGATTGAGCAGACTCCATTTCCTGAGAGAAACTAGAAGTGGATAGAAGAGAGAAAAACATAAAGGAAATAAAAGATGTGGGGGGAAAAATCCCCAAAACCCAGAAAAACCCACACCCCCCTTATAAAACCACCAGCTAGACTTTTTTTTCATAGAAAGGGAGGAAGAGGTACTTTTTATACTTCAAAGAATTCAGATTATGATACTTACTAGGCAATTTACTGCTACCCACAATAGCTCTTAACAGTACTCACTGCAAGTCTGTGAAATAAAGGAGGTACCTTGTTTGATGCTCATGCTTATGAAGTACTTCAAAACAAAGCTGTTACAAACACAAAACCTAATAACACTATACTCTGGTCACCAGGAAAAATGGTCTTCCCAATGTACATGCACATACCATGTCTTTTTCATGAGATGTGCCCTATCACATTTCATCCAGAAACATGTTTACTAGAGAATAAAGAGAGGAATGTTTAGTGATTAATGATTGAAATCAGAGAAAATCAGAAACACCAAAATCGAATATTGATGTTTTGCAAAAAACATCTTCTTTAAGAAGGGGAAGACTGGTTTGCTCTATGAAAGGGTTAAAATAAACAGCTACAAAAAATGCAGACAGTGCTGAGAAATGGATCCTTTCTTACCACCATCAATAACAATGCAGCAGTTTGGGCCTCCCTTGTTTAATATTTCACATGAAGTATCCTCGGAGACTGACTTGACAGACACAGCATTTTTGGAGTAAACCAACAACTTCAGAACAGAGAGTCACTGCTCCAGATGCTACATACACAGAAGTCTGAAAAGGCTTAACTGTGCAGTGACTGAGCCGACAACAGAAAGATACAGTCCCTTTTTCTAAGCAGCTGAATGGCTCAGATGTTTGTTAAGCAGAAATTTTAACTGTGCACTGAGTTCACGGAATTACGCAGAATTGTTGAGGGTGGAAGGGACCTCTGGAGGCCACCTGGTCCCACCCCGCTGCTCAGGCAGGGCCACATAAGGTCAGTTCCCCAGGACTATGTCCAGATGGCTTGTGACGATCTCCAAGGATAAAGACTCCACAACTGCTCCGGGCAGCGTGTGCCAGTGTTCAGCCACCCTCAGAGTAAAACAAGTGGCTTTTCCATCTGATTCCATCCATGTTAAGACAGAGTCTCCCGTGTTTCAGTTTATGTCCATTTGCCTCTTGTTCTCTTTTAATTATGAGTTTAGCTACATTTATCTGTAAATGTTATAAATGTTCCCTGGGAAACTTTAATTTACATCAGTACATCACAATTGCTGTTCAAAAATAATTTAAAAATGGGACTTGGAATACCATAGAATAATGAAACATGCCCAGTATGTTGTCTACAAAAAACAAGCATCCTTCACTCAGTTCTTCATTTGAATTGTAGATGTCAAAAATGTAATGAATAAAAGAAATTCGGAAACATGCTATATTCAGACTTGCAGAAGTTTGCTCATTTTGTTTCATATGCAATAGAAGAAAGAAAGCAAAATATTGATGCAAAGAGGGGCCATGAAGATATAGATATAACTATATATATAGAAAATACATATAAAAGTGAGTAAAAATACACATTTTAGTCTATGCTGCTAACTACATCTCTTAACATGTCCAGGTCTAAATGTAGAATCTTTCTATAACAAACAGGGTGAAGAGGTTTTCAAAAACAATGAGTTTCTATAACTCCTTCTGTGGATTGTTCACTTATAAGAGATTATAAAAGGATTTTGAAAAGTGTTGAATCATTCAGTGGATACAAATCTCTGATTCTAAGAAAATGTGTTATTCATATGGCTATTATTGTGTCTACCAGAAAAAATAATCGGGGGTGGTTTTTTTTTTTTTATTTTTGAAGGGAATACTTTTATACTTGGCCGAGCACCAGCAACTCTTAATTTCTGATTAACTGGTGTCATAACTTGTATCATAAAATGTCACCTCCAGACTGAAATTTTCTGCTTCCCCCTTCGTTTTATTGGAAGAAACTGGATTTTTCTTTGGCCAAATACGATCATTGTATTTAGATCCCTAGTGTGAAACAGTTGTCAATTTCTTATCCCCAATAATAAAGTCAATGATGGTGTATATAGTAAAGTTAGCAATTTTTTACACACAAGATGGAAAAAATGTCATTTCTTTATTGGATGCCGTGTAAATATGAGAAGTTTTTACAAATCATTTAACATTTGCTAGAGATGGAGTCAGGCCAGAAAGAAAGAAAAAAAGAAAGATGTCCAAACATAGAAAGTTTGTTCAGTAAATTGAAATTGAAGATTGAAAATGGAAAACTTTGATTTTAATCTATGTCAAAGGGTATCTTTTAGCTTTCTTTTTTTTTTTTTTTTTTTTTTTAATAAAAGGCAAGTTTTATGAAATGTTTATCTTTGAAACGGATTATTTGCATACTCCGCTTCTTGTTCACCTTAGTCTTCTGATGTAATTACTGCTTAAGAAGACTGGGTTGAAAATGCAGTATTATACATTTGAGAGCCTTTATTCTCATTTATTACACTTAGGAAAGGTTGAAATACATTTTCAGCAACAGCCACTTAATGTACTGTGCAAACAACTACTTCATGTGGCCTTTCAGAGAAAATGTATTCCGTGATTGCTAGAGTCATCCAAAAAACTAAAATAAACAGCATATCAAATTCTTCACATACCTTTCACAGCATTTCTCAATGACAAGCTAAAATCCTGTTCATGTTGCCCTGTAGGATGATAAGTCAGTCTCAGACACCTCCAGCTTGCAACTGAATGGTGTATGAGGTGCTATAAAAACAACACCACTATTGTAATAAAAGACCTCATATATGAAACCTGAAATATGAATCAACATGTTTTATACTCGCAAGCTAAAAATCAACCTGTATTTCTAAGCTTTAGTTAATTCAGTCATCAAGATGTTCTGAAAACCCAAAGGGGATTAAGTCCAGGATTTACATGTCTGAAGTGGTTGCTGGATATTCCAGGATAAAATAGTAAATACCCCGGCACAATAATTTTTTAAGTCCGTATGAGGTAAATCCATCCTTAACCAGAGGGTGAAAGTAGAGTCATTTGGGGAGTTTGCAGGTGAGTTTGTAAACCTATTCATGCTGAGCAGATTTTGTTGCACAGTTCAATTTATGATTCAGTACACAAAGTAGTCAAGAACATAACAGCTTAACTATCCATGAATAAACTCAAACTATGTCTCATTCAGCAAAACAAAACAGTCTTTGTCCCAAAGAAAGCTACACTATCACATTAAGTATGGTGTTACCCAAGAGAGTAAAATTAAGAAAATGTGAGGAGAGAAACAAAAATACCTTAGAAATAAGAGAAATTTCAAACAAGCTGTAAAATTAATGCAAATCCTCTTGGGTCTGTTGTAAAACCAGGCATTTGCAATGAAATCTCCCTATTCAACCTGATGTATCTGAGATAAGTCTTAAAAAGTCATGTTGAGACAACAAATCCCATTTATCCCATTTGTTTGTTATTGTCTGTGTTTTGGTTTTTTTTCAGCAAATTGTGGATGTGTAAACATTTACAGATGATGGTTAGGTGTTATATAGATATAAATGCTTGGGGATTTGGGGTGTTGTTGCTTTTTTGATTGGAGGATGGCACTGATGTTTCCCCAATTTCCCAAGTAAATTAAATCATGTAGACTAAAACGAGGCTTTGAACCAAAAAAAGAGTTTTCCATTTCTTTCAGAGTGAATGCTGTGCTTTTCACTGATTAGTAAGTTGAGTTGAATATCTACAAGAAACTCAGAAAATAAATTTCTGGTAAACCTCTCAAGTTTTCATTTGTACTTGGACTGAGTGAGTGGTATATAAGACAAAGAAGGAATCAAAAATGCTAATTGTTATTCATGATTTATATAATTGTGAAGGGGAAATCATAATTAAATCAGGGTGCTGTGCCTCATCAGGGTTGTGAACTGATTTCAAATATCTCCTCTGGGTTCTGCTGTACATTGCTCTTTTATTGAAAGTGAAAGATTTAACTTTCTGGAGTGCTGCATGGCTACATCTGAAGGACTCTTGAGTTAAGCCAGTGGAGAAGAAGATATAGAAAGGAAATAATGTTCATATGTTTAATAAGTAAGTAAGTAGTGAGTGACTAAATATGTGAACTAAAAATTTTTGGAAAATCTAATATTGCACCAATTTTATATAGCTATATAACAAAAGCAATTGTTATGCATACTTTTTCACATCAAAGGTAGAATCCTGTATCTAACCTTGACTTAATTGTTTTCCTGAATTTTTTTGACCCTTACGTATTCACTCCAATATTAAAATATGTCATAAGAAAATACACAGAAAAAGAAAGTGTGTCCTTTTTGCACTGATTGACCTAAAATTAGAACTGTGGCCATCATGTAGTCACAATATACTGTTAACTGGAAGAGCAACAGATTTAACTATTACAGGGTGAATGTTTTTCACTTTTCTTGAGTAGTGAAAATTTTACAATCGCTATTATCAAAGTTCATTTTGTTGTGTAAGGATACAGGAGAGCAGAAACACAAGGAAAAAGAAAATAAGACTGACAACCTATCTGCAAGACTAGAAAAAAAACTGGATGAGAACTTGTTTTACAAATCTTTAGAAATATTTTTCTTTCTTACCATCTGACTGTTCACATCTTTAACACAGTTGCATACTCTTGAGTTTGTTTGTATGTAAATGCCATAAAGACTGAAACTTCAAAAATATTTTATGAGTAATATAGTCAGTACCTCACTTCAGAGGTTTTTGCATGATCTTTGAAATAGGTATGATTCTGGTGAAGTTATAAGAGCTATGTTATGTTGTTTTCATGACCAAGCTGGTCTTTCTTAAGTCGACTAAGTTCTTTACTGGTTACATTTACAGTTAAAAACTAATATATGTCCCCAGGTTCTTCCACTTTCCATTTAGCCGTCTGTTGCCATACTTTTTTATTAAACTCTGTGTTCATGTTTTCCTTTTTATTTTAATGAAATAAAAATAGTTCTTAGATACAAAATATAGTAAGTATCTGTGAATGAATTCATAATACACTGTAACTTTTACAAAAGTACAGTGCCAAACTGTAGTGCCAGAGGGGAACTTAGTGGAATAAGGATTTCGATATAATTGGCAGTTAGCTTGACAAACTTGTTTCTCCCAGTATAATATTCATTAAGTACAACTGGTAGAGGGTTATTTTGTTGTATGCTGCTTCTTTTAACCATATCTGTGAGAAAGAGACAGTAGAACAAGTTTTCTTTCCTTGTAAAGCTTTCCAGCTTCAGAAATCAAGTGTCATTAACAGTGATGGGAGAAACTGTTAAGAAAAAAATTGCCACTTGAAGCTAATGAATGCATCTATTCTTTTAGGATGTTTTGCTCACAATTTAGAAACTCTCATTTATTGCCTTTTTTTTTCATTATACCCTGGTTTTGTTTCAAATCCATTCCAAATAATCACATCCCAGAGAAATTTCTGATTTTCCTGTCATTCTCACTCTAACCTGCTGTAGCACTGCATGCTTTCCCAGGAAACTTTAAAGCACTCTCTCTGTCACAGTCTGAGCCCCTAGTACTGAGCCCCTAGCCTGGGTAATCCCATTCATACATGCATGCATATACATGGTTTGTATTCTCAAGCTTTGACATGTTCACTGCTCTATCTGTATATTCTTGTAGCCATGTGATTTCCTAATGATATAAAATTTCTAACTCATATTGATCTACCTCCTACTGCCCTTCATTACATCCTTGCAGATCAGTGTGCTCCTCTTAGAATACATTATTCATTCATTACTAACACCACAAAAGCCCTGGAGTCCTAGAAGAGAAGAGCCTTTCCTTTTACCTTTCTATTCTCCCACTATTAATAGATAACACCCAGCTGCTGTTTCATTTTTCTTCTGTCATGAAAGCTGTAACTACATGATTTAAATGGCATGCAGCTCTAAAACTACTATCAATTACACTAATTAAGGTCAAATAGAATGGAACAACACTCTTTGTGGAAAACATTGAAAGCAATGTAAACCTCTATTAATTTAAGGACATCATATGTACATATGACAGTTTCTACACATCTTATGATTAATTATTTTTAGGTAGTCTCGTATAATGACTTCTCTAGGATGTATTTTGCTCTTTTCCTTCTGAGAACAAAAAAGCCCAGAGGGAGATTTTTTTTTTTTTTTTAACCATGTTGGTAGAAATTACCTGTTTTTATTAGAAATTTTTTTTTTTTTTGGGTTTTGTTTGTGCTTAAAGAAAGCTCATTATGACTTTTCAACATTTGCCTTCCCTGCAGCTACAAGGAGGATAACAAGTTGAGTACTTGACATAACTGTAAGAAATATGTTCTAGCTAGGTCTAAAGTCTAGTTTTAAAATGGAAAAAAAATGTTTCCTCTCAGTAGCTGTCCCTCAGTAGTGTCTATCTGAAAGACACACTCTAGGAAATTACATTTAGTAGAAAATAATATATATATCCTAAGAGAATTTTTCAATTAAATGAATGATTTGATTTCTGTTTTCAATCATGTAAATTATTTTCATTTGGAATGAGAAAGAAGAAGCTGAAATTTGGCTAAAGGAATAAAAAAAATAAAACAAACCACCAAACAATCTGACCTTAAATATTTCAAATTATTTACTAAAAAAATGATGGCATTTTCATGTCTTTACTGAGAGATCCTATCTAAAAAATAACATCTCTCCTCATATGCAGTCATCTTTCAGTAAATGGTCATTCTACTTAACCAGTAGGCAATTGCAAGACAGATATTTTTCATTTTAAGGGATACTCAGAACTGGAACATGTTTCCTCTCTTGCTATCAGCAGTGTTCAGTCCTGCCCATCACAGTGAATTGCAGTTTTCCTGCATGTCTGGGAGTAGGGTTCTTGAAGGCAGCTGAAAGAAATTATTCATCATGGAAAGTTACTATTCACAAAGAAGACCTTCCTTAAACATAATAATCTTGATGCACAGTTCTTTAAATACAAACCATGGCTAGTTCCAAGTACATAACAGTGTTTTAGAGTGGAATATAAGAAATACCAAGTAGGAATCCCTTCTTTTTAAGCTTTTGAAGCACAATCATTGCCTCTTTATGAGTGTTTCTAACTAGTGCTTCAAGGTGTTGAATAATGCATACAGAAAGAGAATGAGGGTGAGGGGTTTAAAAGAGCTGCTTGAGAGAATAAAGGATCATAGGCAGTAGCAATGACTCATTGTTACACAAAATGCTCTGTAGTTTAATTATTCAGACTAGATGGGTGTTGTAATTAAAAGCAGTTACCATTCCTGCCTTACTTCCCAAAGAACTTTTCTTAATGAACAGGATCATTTCATTAAAATATTTTTAGTGATCAAAAATTTAGAAATGTCTTCTTTTAAATTTTTTCTAAGTGACCTCAAATTAACCAACAGAGACATTTCACCTGTAAGAGATGTTTTGATACATAGTGGAGGCATCAAATGAAATTTTGACATAGTCTTCTTTAATCTACAAAGACACAACTGAATTTAAACAAGTAAAAGCTGCACAAATTTAAATCTGCTGGGGATTCAGCCTCACCTAACTTGAAGGCAATAACTAACATTTTGTTATTGATTATGTGTTCCCTATCATCTTGAGGCAAAGCTAAATAAAAAGGTTGAGAATTTTTTACACTAGTTATATAGATTTAGGAGCAGGCCTTCATTCCCTAGACCTTCTTTCTTTTTCACCAGCATCCCACTCTGCTTTGCACTGGTGTGGCTTCACCTCGAGTCCTGTGTGCAGTTTTGGGTACCACACTGAGAAAAAGATATGAAAGTATTAGAGAGCATCTAAAGGAGAGCTATGAAGAAGATGAAGGGTCTAGAAGGAAAGCCACATGAGGACGGTCTGAGCTCACGTGGGCTGTTCAGCCTGGAGGAGTCGGAGGGGAGACTTCATCACAGTCTAAACTTCCTTGTGAGGGGTGGAAGAGGGCCAGACACTGATCTCTGTGGTGACCAGTGACAGGACCTGAGAGAATGGCCTCCAGTTGTGTCAGGGGAGGTTTAGGTTGGATATTAGGAAAAGGTTCTTCACCCAGAGGACAGCTGGGCACTGGAACAGGCTCCCCAGGGAAGTGCTCATAGCACCAGCCTGACAGAGTTCAAGCATTTGACAATGCTCTCGGGCGCGTGGTGTGATTCTTGTGGCTATTTTGTACAGGTACAGGAATTGGACTTTGATGATCCTTGTGGGTCCCTTCTAGCTCAGGATATAATATGATTTTATGATTCTCACATAGTATTTTCTGTTTTTAAGGTTGGACTAGACGACCCACTGTGGTCTCCTCAAAACTTACCCATTTGTGATCCTCTTATTCTGTGATTTCTGGTTCTTTTCTAGTCAGGAGCCATCTAGGTAATGTAGTCTTAAAGTGATTTTTATGAAAAAATGTGATTTTTAAATGCAAATTTCGATCACAGCTTAGGGATCACATGGCAACAAAAATAATGACTGACAAAGAGATCTTAAGCATAGAGGTCGACCAAAGGTCTGAAATGGCATCTTGGAGTTCTGAAATATGAAGTAAGTAAACATTTCAACCAGCTCACAAAGCAGACTTAGAACTTCAGTTTTTGGTGAATGCAAAAAGGCCATTTTATTTCAAGTGTTAAGTTCAGTTCATGTTAATAATTTCAAGCCCATTGAATACATAAAGGGAAAAAAAATCTCAAATATCCATCTTGTCAATAAAAATACTGATAAGTAATGTGAAGATTAATTTTTGATTTTTGTTTTATAAGAGACATCATTTATATCAACTTTGAAAGTTCATAAAAGTCAGATGATTTTGATTGGTTTATGTTAGGGTTGATGTTTTTTTGGTTTTTTTTTCCCCAGCGGGCTTTTTTTGGGCTGTACCTATCTAACAGCTGCAAACAAATGGACAGGGGAAACTCTAATGACAAGTCTCATTTGTATGCACAGTGATAATATACAGTCTATTTAAAGGCTGCTGTTGGACTTAGACGATTCACAGACTTTTTTCTTACCTTTTGCCACAGGGATGAATTACAGCCACACTACAAATTTGATTGTGCACAGAGACCGTGTGGGAGGAAAGCTATGTAGCTAGAGGCTCAGCGTGCACCTTACTGAGACAAAACAGAAACAAAATGACAAAAATACAAATAAAACATAAAATTGGTAAAAACTGAAAATGTGTATGGTATGGGAAGGGGTCACAGAGGTGAAAGAAACTCTGTACTATAGCAATAGACTAATTGTTTAAAATAGTGTTTCTTAACATGTTATTTTTTCAGACCTTTCACGGAAATGAAGAAATGATGGCAAGAAAATTATTATAAAGAATCTCTCATCTAAATAAAAGTTAAGAAAAACTGATTGAAGAAAACTGTTAATTTTATTGAAGGAGACAAAGCATGGTTCATCAATTCAAGACACAGAAAGCAAAAATAGGTATGAAGATTAATTTTAAGTCAAAGAAAGGTAGCAAAGGTCATACAGATTATTAATTTCAGAAAAGAAAAGATAAAATAGGATTCAAACTTTATTAATTTCATCCAAAGCAGATAAAGAGGAATATATGAGTCATTAACTTCAATAAGGAAACTCAGAATAGATAATATTTATATAATTTTGTAACTCAAAGTAAGGCAGAAAATAATAAAAAAAGGGAGTAATTATTAATTGAATCCAAAGCAAGGTTATATCATAAGGTATACTTTAGAATCCATTTTGGGAATTTATTTAGATTAAAACAAGGTTAATGTGGAAAACATGAAATATGCAAATATGTTTTGGTTTAGCAGTGGTGGGGGGAAAAGCCTTTACCCATGAAGTCAACACAGTCAAGCAGTGGTCTGTTTTGACATCATTTCAAGCAGCTCCTCAGTTGTGGAGTTTAAATAGGAAGAAAACCTGTCACTGTGGCATAGTTATTATGTCCTCAAAAAGCAGAAGGTTCACTGACCCAGCAATATATACAGGGCACTGTTTAAAACTTTTATGTGTAAGAAAGATATGCTTTACAGAGTGTATTGGGTTTGCATGGCCAAGTCTGGGTAGTGGCAGAGGGGGGCTACAGGGGTGGCTTCTGTAAGAAGCTGCCAGAAGCTTCCTCCGTGTCCTGCAGAGCCAATCCCAGGTGGCTCCAAGATGGACCTGCTGCTGGCCATCAGCAATGATGGTAATGACTCTGTGATGACATTTTTAAGACTTATTGCTCAGACATAATGGTGGCCAGAGAGAAGAGGGATGAGAACATGTGAGAGGAACAACTCTGCAGACAGCAGGGTCAGTGGAGAAGGAGGGGCAGGAGGTGCTCTAGGCCTGTGGTGCAGACCGTGGTGAAGCAGCGCTGTCCCTGCAGCCCACGGAGGTCCATGGGGGACAGAGATCCACCTGCAGCCCACGGAGGTCCATGGGGGACAGAGATCCACCTGCAGCCCACGGAGGAGATCCCTGCTGGAGCAGGTGGATGCATAAATGGAGGCTCTGAAAGCTGTGCGGGACCAGGCTCCTGTAAGGGACCTCCAGATCCATGGAGAGAGGAGCCCACGCTGGAGCAATTTTCCTGGTAGGACTTGTGACCCCATGGGGGACCCACACTGCAGTACCTGAAGAACTGCACCCTTTTTGACTGCAGCAGTTTGTGAAGAACTGTTGCCCATGGGATGAACTTACACTGGGGAGGTCCATGGAGAACTGTCTCCCATGGAAGGGATCCCACACCAGAGCAGAGGAAGGTCTCCTCTGCCCCAGCAGTGGCAGAAACAACCTGTGATGAACTGACCATAACCCCCATTCCCTGTCTCCCCATGCTGCCCAAGAAGTAGGAACGGGTAGGGGGAAGGAGTTTTTAAGATTTATTTTAGTTCTCATTATTCTGCTCTGATTTTGTTAGTGATAAATTCATTTAATATCCTCAAGTTGAGTCTGTTTTGCCCATGACAGCAATTGGTGAGTGATCTCAACTGTCCTTACCTTAACCCGTGGACCATTTGTTATATATTTTCTCCCCTGTCCAGCTGTGGAGGGGAGTGATAGAATGACTTTGTTGGGTGCCTGGTATACAGACAGGGTCAACCCATTACACTCAAACAACCAAAAAATCTACTTCCTGAAATTAATTACAAACAAGAGAAACAGAATAGAATTAATATAGAAATAGTGGATTATATAATTTCATATAACCAAAGTGTTACAAATTTGCAAATGCAGTGAGATGTTGTGCTAACAGGTGCTAGTGTACACAAATAATTCCTTGATGTGGCTTTCAGAAATAAGCAACGAGAGAAAATCTTACAGCAAAGATCTAGCATAGGATGCAACTCCCACATTTTCATGCTCGTATTTCTCACAGATTTTTCTTCTGAGAACACTGAATTTCAGTTTTATGCAAAATGAATCAACAAGCACTCTGCTCTAGATATCCTAATGTCTACTTCAGCAAATAAAAATATATACAAATAATTTTTTCACAAAATTAAATCTATTAATATCTCAGCCTCACAACTGAAAAAACAAACACATTATGGAGAAGCCCCACCTCAGAGAGCACACATACTCTCAAAATCCTGCTGCTGAAAATAGCTATATACTTTTGGTTTTCCTTCCTTGGTGTATTTTAGGTAATATTGAGACAATAAAACATTATATTGATTATCATTCTTCCTATGCTTCACCCACAAGTGCAAGATCTATATGCAATTTATGCTCACACTCCATAGAATTACAATAACTGGGATTATTTTACCTCACAGTTTAGTTTTTAAGTACACATCAAAAAGGAAAACAAGTGAAACATACATTCTTTGAAAAGCTGGTTTTTGGGATTTTGTAAATTGCTGTTTAGTTGCCTGGCCTGAAGACCTTGGATGAGGAGGGTACAAGTCTCCTGTAACTCCAGTGTTCACCTGTCACTTCCCAGAAAGGAGAGTTCAGCTACACTGACATGTTGATGCTTCAGATACCCTTGGCCATCTCAAGTAATATTAAACATAATTTTTAGAACAACTCTTGTATTTAGGCAACTGTATCTGTCCAAAGATACCTAGTTTAAAGCAAACTGAACTTATTTCTAGGCTCCAATGACTGCATTGAATAGCTCTGGCTTGATTATAAAGTGAGATAAGATACCTAACACACATGCAGATACCTGAACTTGTTGAGAGTTAATTTAAAACTGAATACCATATATGGCAGAGATTTACCATTTTAAATCATGCAGACAGATTTAAACCAAGAAAGATTTAATCTAGTGGGCTAATAGAAAATTCTCCCCAAACTTAAACTGAAGTTTAAGCACTACCTTGTGCAGAATGGTTTGACCAGCTTTAATTACTAAAACTGTTCTAAAACCTAAGATGTTATCATTTTAATAGACTGTGCTTAATAAAGTAGTGGTTAGTTTTGTATCATGTATATGCTTTTTAGTCTACAGGAAACTGTATGTGTGCTTTACTGAATAATGATTCAAATTGTATCTCAAAGTTGTAACATTCAAAACATTATCTGTGACGGCAGATAATTACGATTTTGTCATAAAGTCATAGAATCATAAAATCTTTGGGATTGGAAGGGACTTCAAAAATCACCTAGCCATGGGCAGGTCCAACTTTCAACAGATCACGTTGATCAAACTATCCAAGCTGACTTTGAATACTTCTAATGACTGGGCATCCACAGGATCCCAGGGCAATGTGTTTCAGTGTCTCACCACATTCATAGTAAGGAATTTCTTTCTTATACTCAATCTAAATCTACCAATTTTTAGTTTAAAATTATTTTTCCTCTCCTATCACTACTACTATTCCCTGGAATTGGTTATATTGAGCAATATTGACTACTTGTATTAATATTTTTTGTTATTTTTTTTTATTACCTTCAGAAACTCTACTTCAAAATATGCCTAAATGTACTTTATGACATGCCTCATACACCATGTATAACTCCATATATTAATATGAATATAACAGCAATTCACTATCATTTTTAAATCCATCTCTCCAGTCGCTAGCAGAGACCTCTGACAGCAAGCTGTCTTTTCCACTTCTGTTTCTCAAAGCAATGTCAGGATGAAGATAATGTCTTCGACACTAAATCACTTCATATGCTATCGTCCTCAAGATCTTCGTCTTGTATTTATTATTCCCTTAGCAATCAACACTGAAGATTAGTATTCTGCTTAGTATCTTCCTTAAAAAATATTTTTTCCTGTATTTTCAGTATGCTTATTTTAATAATGCAATGACTGTATCAGATATTGCTATACATGCTTTTGGAAGTGACCTTTTTTGTGTACAAATAACAAAAATGTAGTTATTTGTCAATTCAAATTTATCTTAACATTTAACACATCAGAAAGGTTGTTTGGTCAGTCAGCACAGAACTGTACCTCAATCAGTCACCTCTGCCTTTTTAGTGTGACATGATTTTGTACACTGTCATGCTAGCTGAAGAAACAAGCTCTTCATTTCATACTGGCTCAAAATCTCCTGGTAAGACACCAAACACTGACATATTTATTCTGAATAATTTCCTCTTTGATAAACTTTCAAGTGAGCAACTGAAAAAGTTGTCATGTGAGGATCACATTCAGGAACAAGTTTAATCTGTGTGAATGAGGAAGGGTTGTACAGCTTCTACATTATTATGTCATGTGATGCATTTATCACATAATGTATGTCTTTTTTAGGCTGTCATTAATATCCAGTCCCTTTAGTATCCCTTGCAAATTGGCATTTGGCATGCCTAACACTGGAAAACTTCAAGAGATGGATGTCTGTATCATATTTTTAGTGATCATGAGAGGTGTTCTCAGAGACCAGTATTTCAGACTTGGACCTACAAAAATTGCCTTTGTCTGCTGATTTAAATATTAACAGAGTTCCCCTCACTACAGTAGTGTCTGAAAATTCTGCTCCAAAATGGCCAACTATCTTACAGGTCAAGATGTTGAAATGAGCATTAGTATTCAAAACACTATTTTCAGGAAGTTCTATTCATTCTTTTACCCCTGTGATCCTTACTTTGGGTAAACTATAACACAGCAATCACAGATTCCAGCAGTGCTTTTGATCTTTCTGTTTGGGGTTACACTCACAGATAATGTTATCAAAACAGAAATCTAAATTTAAAAAAAAAAGCTGTAAAGTCTGTATTTTATAGTTCAGGTTATGTTCTGATTCCTGTGTGTGAAGTCATTGTGAGTCTTTTCTCTTATATTTGTCCTTACCAAATATTATTTCAACTTTGAAACTTTAAATGCCTTAGCTAGGTATCAATAATGAAGCAATTTATTATCAAAGTATAATTGATTAATAAATGTAAGATTTCCAAAGCAATTACAGAAACTAGGTGCTAAAGGGATGGTTTGCAAAATTATCCTAGTTTGTGTAGAAAATTTGTGCAACTATGTTCTTATCAATTTTGTATTAGAATTTTTTACCCTGAGATCCAATAATCCTGAGATCTAAAAATTATTCAGAGTTTTTGTATGAATATCATCCAGCTCTGGAACCAGATTTGTCAAATGTTTCTCTGAAAGTTCTACTTACGGAAAAATTACAGCCATTTAACAGGGAAATACTTGTGACCACCTTGTGACCAGCTGAAGTATTGCAGTGATGTGATCATCCAAGCAGTAGAAAATATTTCCACATTTCAGTAGCTTTCACCGTCTCTTTTACTCTGTCCAGATGATGTCTGCATCATGCTCAAATGAAGGTCACTCAGCTGACACTGTTCCTGATTTGCAACAGCAGTTCAAACAGGCTCTGTTTTGAACAGACACGGTGTTGCTGTTACCTGAGCCTATGTGACAGACACTTGCTCTCTGTAGCACGTCTGAGGCTCAGTGAGTGCATCCTCATGGTTCTGCCCTTTCCTGTGGGAAGATTCTGGTGCATCCACAGCCACCTCAGCAAACTCTCAGCTTATGCAGTAAGAAAGCTGAGTCTCAGATATGTGCAACTTAGAGCTGAAGTCACTTTTTCAAAAGTGATTTAGCCTCATAACTATATAGACACTTTTATCTTAGACAGAAATATTTTTTCTGAAAATTTTTGTATTCAGTGTAAAATTTTAGTCTTCCCATTAGTCTTATTGAGAATGTTGCAAATGCTTGGCCCAGGTAACTTTATCCTATCATTCTAATCCGTATAAAATTGTCTGGTTTTATTTTTTTTTAAAGTGTATTAAAATAGACCTTCACACAGTAGACCTGAAATAACAGCCAACTTATGCTGACATAGAACATTGCTCCCACATACACACGCACAGAAAAGTTGAAAGTCTTTTCTCCTGACACTTTTCACAGTTTAGTTTATGGAATGAACATGTAACTTTGTGACATAAATGTATTTTGACATTCTCTGACGAAAGACCAGCACTTCTGTTATGACAATGCTCTGACGAGCAGTGTGCTGTTCCAGTTGGCTGTATGAACCACTTACTCTGGGATTGTAATTTGTAGCGAATCATCTGCTCTGAGATAACTGAGTTCAGGCTCATGTCACGCATTGGGCAGCTTGCCCTATATTCACAAAAGTCTAAACTGTCTCAGACTGCCTTTTTCCTTCTATCATATCACCTTTTTGCTTTAGACCCTTTTAAGCTACTTCTCTTCTGCTGCACACCTCAGCCTAGGCAATGCTGATCTGACCGAAGTTGCCAAACACGATCTTGTCCTCTGGAGTGTCACATCCAAAAGATGTGCTTTTCCCATTCTGTAAAATGCTGAGAGAGCAGGTATGTGCCTCTAAGCCATGAATCGTGGCCTTGCTGCCTTGTTAACAAGCTGCCCATTAGCTGATCCATGATAACCATTCATACAGGTACTGCTGCCCCACATTACTTAGAAACAGTTTCTCTCTTTTTCATGAAGACATAAATCAATTAATCAGTTCTGCATTTACAACAGTCTGTAAGCACCTGTCCACTGATTTATAATGATATGTGCAAAGGGTGTTGGTCAACGATAAATTTTAGGTAACTCAGAATTCCTTTCTCCTCTCTAAGGGAGCAGTGATTCCACTCCTGAAGTGCCACCAAAGACCGCACACAGACAGTTAGCTAGGCCAAATATTTTCCTTTGAAATGGCTATCCCATGGGCAAACTCTTTCCATGCTAAATTATGCATTGTTTTAGTAAAGCTTCATTTTAATTTACTGGGTTTCATTGACAAAGAAAATGCTTTCACATCTCTTCTTGCTAATCATTTCAGCTGTGAGTGAACCCCTTGAAAAGAGCTAGAGACTGCTATTTACATTTTTCTGAATTTTATTAATTTCACAAGGCACAAATTGTTATTAATTTTCTGTGGTTGATCCATACACATAAACATCTCAGCATTTTTTAACTTAGAAAGAAAGATATCTATTAGATTTTAGCAACATAAATGAGCATTCTTGAATAGTTTAGGTATAAAGCAAAATAAAAGAGACCATTACCTGGAGAGGAAACCTATTAAACTAAGTTTCCTTTAGGCAAATAAGCATTTCCTTTTCTATCAGTAAAACCTTTTTTACTCTTTAAATTGAATCTTTTAAATGTTATGCTGGGTTTGATGGGCTAGAAATTGAAGCATGAAAATCATATGCGTCTTGATGGAGATTCTTTTAAAACTCTAAAACTAAAGATTTTGCTGTTTAATATTCTGCTTATAGTTTACTCAACACTTGGCAAATTTTACTTCAATATTTGGCTTAATTAATGCTTATCTCTTGGGATTGTCTGGGGATTCTTTTTTAAATTCCTCAGGAGATAGAAAAATATATCTGCTATAAAGTGAAAAAAAAAAAAAATCCCTGTGTTATGATTTTCAAGCTGAACATTGCCAAAAAGGAGTGACCATGCAAACAGAGCTGCCATCTTGTGGATAAAAATCTCCTAAGAGCAGATAGTTCATATTGTCTGAATGCAGGGTGAAAAAAATATTTATAATAGTCATCAGGTCTACCTGACTTGGCATTCATCTCATATACAGGATTATGAGAGCTGTAATTTTGAGCTTACACAATCAATCTCTAAAACCTCATCACCTGACTGAGTTCTAATTTCCCCAAAAATCTTTAAACCTAGCCCTTCCAATATTAATAATGTATAGGTTAAGCAACACTGAAGAACTGCTTGTGTTTTTCAATTAGTGTTTGGTGGAGAACTATGTTTTGTAATATAAATAATTGGTTTAACCATTAAATTGATGTGACAGAAATAATTGTTAAGCAATTAAATGCAATAATGATTTTGGCTCATGGGAAATATATACTGATAAACCTGAGTTTCACTTTGCTCGAGGACTAAAATATCCCCTCTAGTCAGATTCTTCAGCATTATTCATACATCGATTACTATTAGGTTATAGAAAGAAAAACAGATGGTTATTGAAAATCATTAGTCACTTCTCTTTCGTTTTCTTGTTCTTTCCTTCTTTCTTTTTTTGTGTGATTTGAACTTGAAACCAAAAAATGCCAAAAAATATCACTGCCAACAGCACCTTCATTGTCTGTGCCAGGCATGAGAGTTGACAAGCCAATCTCTTCCTATATGCAACCCATGGCACAACGACAGGCGTGTATGAATTCTGTGTTCCTGGATTTCACACAGTCGTGCTTTGAGCTCTTGTACCCTATTCAATATGTTTATTTCATTGAAGAGATTTTTCATTTAAAGAAATGGCCTTCCGATTTTTTTTTTTCTTTTCAGAAGTGACTTGTTGCTACTGCGTATTTAAAAGGTATAATTTAAATCTTATCATATGTTTTTATTATTTATATTTCAAACTGGTTATAACCCATGAGTGACAGCATGTCGAAGTGTGAAAAATGCTGTGTGACTTGATTACAATCATGGAACATCTCTGTTATTTACAACTCTTACTTTGTTTAGCCTGGATCGCCAAATTCTTCCATGTTTTTAAAAATACTGGTGATAGATAATTTTTGAAATGAGCATAGAAAAATTGATAATTTATCATTAAATTCATAAATAGTTCAATTTCAATACATTCATTAATCATATATTACTGCAGAAAAAAATGACACTTTTTTGTAAAGAAAATGTCAAATTTTACAAGCCGTTTACTAAAAAGTATTCTGAACTAACATTGCAAATTAGCATTGGTACTGCACTTTCTAAGTAAATTTTCTAAGTTATTGCTTAGTTCATAAAGCATAAGTTCTCTATTATCACTGAAGAATAACACACTTTATGAAGGTTGAGAACTTTGTAAAAGTATGGCACTCTACCACTAAAGATGGTCAAGCAGGTGATCTGTGAGTGATACACTCTTTAAAGGTACAAAGTATACTCTACACAAGAATAAAAAATGCATAGAACTTTAATTCATCATTGTAAGATTAACTGTATATGGGAAATCCAGGTATTTTTCATGCTGAATCAAACAGTGCAATAAAATTTTAGCAACAATGTGTCAGTTTGGTCTAAACTATATATAGCATTAAATATTCAGGAGAATATAACTTTGACACGTGATACATCTAAGCATACTTTATCTCATCAATAGTTCTTTTCCTTACCACTTATGTTACTATGTCTTACCTTTAACATTTTGTAATCACGCAAAAGCAAGAGTGACATTCCCATTGTCCAAATTAATTTTTTCTGACCTGAAATTCAGTTTTTTTCACTTTGCATAGCAGTGAATCTTTTTTTAATATACATTTCCATCTGAACTACCATGTTTTCTGAGCAGAAATAAATGAACAAAGGCTTTGATTTTGGCCTGAAGTATGTTTTGACTAATAGGTTAGCCTCCAGATCCCCACACAAAACTGGTGTTTATTGAGTCCCCAGAATTTAATCTCCTGAGTCTCTAAAACGTTGTGAAAGAACCACAAGAAAATGACAGAGCTCTTAATCAAGTTTATTCTAGAAATCTTATCTTAAATGTCTTTTAGATTAAGTTAAACTGTGTTTGATTATATTTCATTTTTCCTGGGTTTTTTTGGCTTGGTGTAGTTGGTTCTTTGGTCTTATGTTTTTCCCCAGAGAACAAACTGAGCAATTTTTTTTTTTTTTTTTTTTTTTTTTTGAGGGATTGCAGACCATAAATAAACTCATGTGCTATATTATTTACTGTAAATACATTTTGGATCAGGTTCCTATCAATTTAAAGAAAGTATTCGTTTCCCAAGATTAAAAAAAAAAAAAAAAATTGACACAGAACAAAAGATACAAATACATCATATGGTGGAGAAGATTTTTTTTATTTTTTCTGTAGAATAATAGGATTTTTTTGCCACTTAAAGGTGAGAGATCAGAATATTCATTTATGGAAAAAGCGATTATTTAAGCACTGATTTGAATTCGTTTTAAAGTTATAATGATTTATGATATTGCCTGTAACATAGCTAAATACTTAGTGCCACTATATTTAGGACATCATACATTTGGCAATGTGTTTCATGCCTCATTTACTACAAAATATCTGGGCTGCTACTTAGCATTCAAAGAACAACTCTGCATGTACATTTGTGCATCCCTGTACTTTTGCTGTTAGTTTTAAATACTTAAAAAGACACAATAATCAACCTAACATTGCAATAGTGTGATATTCTTGAATTTACACCCTTTTCCCAACGTGTGCCTTTATTAATCTCATGCCTTAAGAGGAGACAATGCAAAATCATTAAAAATGTGAGTTCTCCAGGTGCTGCATGCATTAACCTTTCCTTTAATACCTCTTCTGCACAATATTTTGATGATTACTGTCATTTAGTAAACAGATGATGAAAATGCAGTTACCTGAGGGTCTTGTTTAATAATTTAGGCAAATTAGTTTTTAGAATTTATTTAATTGCTACATTCAATAGCTAAACCACAAGAAGCACCTGGTCCCTAAAGCAGGAGCTTCTTGTACAATCTCATTTCCTACAAGGAAAAAAAAAAAAGGAAAAAAAAAAGGGGGAATGAAAAAGGGGGGGGAAGAAAGAAAATAAATGAAAGGTGGGGGGAAAAAAAAAGGGAGGAAAAAAGAAAAAAAAGAAAGAGGCAGAACTAGAAAGCCCCCACCTGTGTGTGTGTATGTGAGGATTGGAGAGGCACCTTTCGGTGGGCGGGCGGCAGTTTAGGGTTAAGGGCCGGTCCAGGTGAGGGAAGCCAATGAGCGGCCGCCCGGGGCTGTGCCTGACATCATCCCGCCGGGGAGCGCCCGCCGGCCGGGGCAGCGCCGCCGCCCAGCCCGCCGCGATGGATGTTTACGGCTCCTCCGCCAGAGACAATTATCTCGCTTCCGTGTGAGGCCCAGGGATCGCTCGGGCTGCCTGCTCGCACACGGCACTGCTGGATCCAGCTGAGGCGATTGTTTTCCCTGTGGCTGGTAAGAGTCTGGTCTGGCTTGCCTTCTCTTTCAGAATAAAGGTGATGCGCCTAACCTGGGAGGGGAATTGCTTTCATAGTTTAGAGGCTTATATGCCTGTAGTATGTAAAAAGCAGATTTTTACTGGCAGAAGGGAGATCCTTTAGAAAGGGAATGGTTTTAAAGGAAAAATAAGTGTATCTGGCAAACTCTACTTTGCAATATGGAAATAAATAGCCTGAATGTTTGTGTTGCTCTTCAGGTGAACTAAAGAGTTACTAGGCTGACAAGATCATTACGGAGACCAGTCATTTAATACTTGTATTTTTCCTTTCTTTTCCTTTCACACCTCTGTTTTTCTTTTGAAATCTAGCTTTTGTTGTTGAACAAAGAAATGGGGAGATTTAAAAAGAGGGAATTTAATGTTATAACAACTTTAAAAATGTTCTGGAATACTTTTGCTAGATATCAGTCAAAACCTCAGAAGAAGAATATAATGATTTTAAAGTTTCCAGTTCTGTAATTAGTTATAGTTACTTTTTTCTGCTAATTTCTGTAATCTAAAGTGCTAAGAAACTAAGTCAAAGATAAAAGTATTCAATATACAATATGCTGGTAACAAAACACCCTACAGAGTTTTCTGTTTATTTGTTTTTCCCATTTACATTCTGTAGCTCATCTTAAAAAACATCTCTTTCTGTAGCTATATAAGTGTACATATAGAGAATGAAGAGCAAGTGTTTATATCTTTTGTATTGTTGGCAGGTTTGAAGCTTGCAGAGAGAGAGGAGGGAGAGGGGAAGGGTTCTGTCTGTGTAACTTCTTGGTTTTGCAACAGAATAAGTACATTTTAAAGATTCTGAACCTATGAGGATTTAAGAGATTAGAAGTGACACTGACATTGACAAATCAGATTCAATAAAGAATTTAATTGACTGAAGGAGTTCAGGGGCTACTGTATGAAAAATCCAATAACCAGTTTAACTAGTCAAGTAGTGTACCTAATAGGAAATAATAAATAGCAGGTTCCAGTTAATTTAAAAGCTTGATGACATTTACTTTATAGTGATTAGAATTCACTAGGTCACTTAAGAACTCTCTCTCTTTATTTCAGTAATCCATGATTATACAATCCATGATTCTACAATACAAAGTTTTAAATAATGACATATGCAATGATTATTACAAGTGCTTGCAAAATTGAGATATATTGTCATTCAATTTAACTGTGATCTTCTCTGTTCTAGTCACTGTCAGAAGAATAATAGTTATCTTCATCTCAAACACCACTCAAGACAGTAGGGCTTCTCAGCTGTATTCCACTTTTGTGCTCTTTACTAGTTCAGCCCTGTCTGTGCTGCTCCTGGTACTTACCATGGTTAATTCAGCTCTGGAAAATAATGTGCCAAACAATCCCAGGCTTTTATTAAATGACATATCCATAATATGGATGGTATTAGAAGAACATATTTTTGTTAAGGTGAAACCTTTATTATGCTTTCTTGTCTTTTTACTAGCAAATTTTGCTAGGTAAGATGACCATGGCCTATAAGGGAGAGGAGTATTTAACATTTCACTACTTTATCCTTCTTGCTTGAGTCATTGTTAAATTTGAATTTGTCATATGCTAGTCTTACAACTATGCCTTTACTGCTTTTTAATTTTAAAAAAGAGAGTGTTTTCACCTCTCCCTCAGGGTTACATACCTACACATTGCATAGGTCCATGTCATTTATCAATGCATCGTTACTAGGCTTCATGTCAGCTCTCCCAATATTTCTGTTCCTACTCGGTTTAGCCAAAATTCAGATATAAACAAATTAACTGTTATTTCTGCTAATAAACAAATTAACTGTTATTTCTGCTAAAATACAGGGTGATGCACATAACATAGATGTAAGGCTGATTCATTACACGCTTACAGTGTTCTGATCCAAAACATTCAAAGATTGTTTTTAATAAATGTGTCATTTTATGTATCAATGCATGTTGCTTTATTAGATAGTAATCATGGACCTAAGAAATCCCAGGAAACTTAATGATATGATAATCCAAACAGATAGCAATCAGCTTCTTATAGGAAATGAGACTTTCTTCTTTAGTTTAACCTTTCAAAAGGAAGAGAAATAATTTCTGGTATACCATCTTATGGAAAAAAAAATGGAGGTTTTTTCTTATTTTCAGTTTAACAGGAAAAAAAAAGAAGAAAAACATATTTTTTGGATAAAAAGTGTTGTGATCTCTTTTTTTTTTTTGTTAAAATAATAAAGGCAACTGTGGTAATGCTAGCCCAAGGACGACCTAGCAGATTGACCATTGCTTTGGAAAAGAGTCCCTCTAATCTTCTACTTGGTTGTACTCTGTAAAGTCCGTATTACATCAATGGCCCTCTGTATTAAAAGAAGAATTAGCATGAGATTGCTTGATTGTATGCATAGGCCATTTTGTTTGTCTGCTTCTCTGTGAATGAGTCAACTTGAACATTTTGACAGTGACATCAGGTAATAGCCCTTACAATGAAGATTTGAGTCATTCCTCCTACACAAGATACTCTCTTCTCTTGTCAGGTAATTTTGAGATAAGTGACAAAAGGAGTTTTTATTTTTTGTTTGCAAAAGTTCAATGCATTTAGTATTTTTTAAAGAAAATGAAGGTGCCAGCTAAGCAGAAATATGATAATAACATCAATTTCTCAAAAAGTATCCATACCTCTAGTAGTAAAAACCACAAATTGAAATGAATCCTTCTCCCTCTATAACTGGCAAAAGAAAATTAGCCCTAGAAAAATAGATATTAAAGTAGTTTTGCAATAGCACATTATTTCAATATCTGGTTTCAAAAAGTACAGGAGACAGAGGAGTTCTTTCATACTCCAAGCTTTCCTCCATGGGTCAGATTTTTGTTTTATCTAAAACCTATTAAAAGGACACTCCTCCAGGATTTTCCAGATTATAAAAACAGCCTTAAAACCTTGTGCTGCAACCATCCTCTTTGTTCATCAGGGAGGTCCTTTATGTGTAAGGGTTCAAGATGAGACCTGAGAGTCTATTTTGTTCCCTTAGCTTTTTTATCCCCATATTCCATTACCAAAGTTAAAAAAAAAAAAAAAAGAAAAAAATCCTTTTCATTTGTGTGGTGATGAGGAGATATTTTTTTCTTTTAAATTTTTCTCTTACTAAATTCAAAGGCAGCAGAGATTACAGAGGTTTCTAAAGCAGGAGAAGTGTGACACAGATCTATGTCTGTCCCTCCAAGTCATTGTTTTCCTTTGGAAAGAAATCCAGATGTACAGACGTGGAGAACACACCTTGGATGTCCTCCAATAGGACACCTGTCTGGATGCTGAAAGGAACAGTAAGGTAGATCACATGTTTGTCACACAGTAAAGACACAACTTTTTCCTTTTCTCCTTTGCTTTGAGTTTTCAGTGAAGCCCAGTGGATGCCCTGATACCTAATAAAGATTGCACTAAAAGATGATTATGGTCAAGGACTTACAACTCAGATTTTAAAGTAGTTTTAAAACTTCAGTCTACACCTTTTGCCTATGTATACTCTGGTGCTTTTTGTTTCCATAATTTGTGTATTTCTGCACAGGAGTGTGACATTGTGAATGCATTAAGTCAATCTCACAGGGTTTAGTGATATTGGTTTTGGCTAATTTTAGCCAGGAAGTTTCCTCTTCTAATCTGTGGAGAGAAAGAGGCATCTCCAAAAAAGAATTCATCTCATCATTAAGATATTTATTTCAGATAGATGAGCTGAATTACTCTCTGGAGGGGAAAATTCACTCCATATAGGCAACCTACTCAAATACTTTCAATTATGTGTCAAATTTCCTGACTTTTAAATATTGTCTAATTAAGATGTCTTAGATTTGAGTAGCATTGAATCCCACAAGTAACATAAATAATAAATGAACAAACAAATAATTATACTCCTTATTTGCAGCACATAGGAGTCACAGTTACAGATTTCTGCAACAGATGGACTTGACTTCATCTCTGCAGTGGCAGGGGTGTTGAACAGAGCACTTGGTGCAAGACATTGAGGTTCCACAGGTATTTGCTGGCAGTCTTGTTCATTGGTATTTGCAAGAAATGTAAAGGTTTAGGAAGTGCAGATCTATGACTGGCAATAGGGGGAAGCATGCTCCCTCTCTTACATTCATTCAAGCATTGTCTCCCATGCTTAAAACTTACAATTCCTCTCCCTGATCATTTGTTTACCTGCTGTCAGAATCATTGGAGAATCTAGCTATTGCTCACATAAACTGCATATTTTCAAAATATTACAACTTGGTTAATTTTTCTCTCTTTCTTCCTAAAAGACAGAGATAGCACACAAGTTTTTTTTCTGCTGAAGGTCTTCAATTTTCCGCACTAACATTAGGGACTCCTCAGACATTCATAGTATTGAGCATGGACAAAGAAATGTCACTTTTCTAGCCTCATTCTTTGACAACAACATCAGGTGTCTAGAATCTATAATTTCAGGACAAATGGTCCTGAGTTTATCCTTTCAGTTGTCAGTCCATCCTTTTTGGTTCAGCTTCTATGCAGGGGTTCTTAAGAATCTTCTGAACAGTGTAACAGTTTACTCTGCCCTGATGCAAAAAAAAACAGCCCAGAGTATTTAATAAATCCTTCATTGGGCCCATGACTTTGGTTGAAATAATTTCTTGCCGTTTCAAAATACAGGCATGTAAAATAATAAAGTTTCAAACAAACTTGTGCCATAACTTTTAAATCCAGTCATGTAGGTGGGAATAACTGTATACAACTTTGAAATTTTGTTTATTAACTATCACAATCAATCTCTTAATAAAATACGGATTTTAGGATCTTGACTTTCTTCAAATGTTAACTAATTGAGAAGTACAGGATTATAAGGGATAAACAGAAGGTGAAGAATACTTTCAAGAAAGAAAACAATGTAAAAATGTCTCTTCCTATTCATTATAAATCTAACAATTAAACAAAATAATGTGGTCAAAATTTCAGCATCAGAAGAGTGTTTCCTGAATGAAACATAATCTCTTATAATCTATCATCACAGAATAATATTACATTATCACTCGCAAATGAGAAGTACAGCTTTCATAGTTGCCAAGCTCTACTTATCCACATCTGATGGTCCCCATTAATTTTTAACAACTGTCCTGTCACCAGTCCAGTGAGCTGTAGAAAATACTGTGGAGATGTCACATTCCTTGATGATTGCAGTTAATGCTGCTGCCCCTCTGAATCAGCATGAAATGTAGACACTTTTATGACTGAATCTGCAATTTGGGATTTGATCATGCTATTTATAGTATTGCTAATGGTCTGTAGCACTGACAAGGGGTGTGTTGAAGTCATTCTCTCAGTTACTCTTGTTTTCAGTTATAAAGCAAAACAGACATCTGGATCTTATATATCAGTAACTAGACAGAAAATAATAGCACAAAGAGGTCATGGCTTTTACTGGTGGAAGATTTTAATAGGCTTGTTTTGGGTCTTTCTTTTGAATATCTGTTAATGTTTTTTTAACCAATGTTTTGATCTAGGAAAAAGGAGCATATTATTTCGATCTAGTTTCTAGAAAGTCAATTTCAGTAACATGGTAAAATGAAAGGAGGCTTAGTGACATCTCAAGAAAGTAAAGTCCAACTAAACAAAAACAGCTGTCCATGGGTTTTAAACTTACTGTGTTTTACTATATTAGCAAAATGCAATTTTCTATTTTTATAAAAATACTTCAGAAACACTGTCTCACTTCTGAAAAAGAATGGTTTACTTCAAATTCCTCATTTTGTTTACAAATCCAATTCCTAAAATGTGTAGTATCTAGTTTGTTTTAATTTTGAACCAAAAAAAAAAAAAACAAACAACCCGTTACATACCCTAGAAAACAATGTCTGGGAAGAATCCTTCTCAAGTTAATAACATTAAAACACTTAGGGGATTGCCAGATTTTTATCCCTCTCTGAAAGTCTGAATATTATCATGCCCAATAGCTCCAAAATTGTCAAGAATCCTATCTAATGCTATAGTTCTCATGACTGCTGCTGTAACCAGTGGACAAAGAACAGTAGGAATTATAGCATCTTGCTTCATTATTTCATCTTTTAATTCTCGTAGAACCATGGGGAGGAAAAAAAACCAACAGCAACAGCTAAGTACATTAATGATCCCTGGAAACAGTGCTTGATTTCCTATGGGTTTGTGTCCCTTAATTAATTAACTACTTAACTGATTTATACTAAGATTTCTTTTTTATCTCTCCGTATGCTTGTAAAAATTAAGCCATTCTTCTCCCTTCGGGAAGAACAAGTACTGGCTTGTGCCAACTTGTTAGAATCATGCACCATCACTAGCATACCAGGAGAGCTGTTTTCTCACTGCCTCTTGGCTTCCCCCAACACAGAGCACAGGGAGTAAGAGATGGGTTAATCTGAACTGATTTAATTGGCAGTAGATAATTGGCCCCCGGATGTCTAAGTTTAGTGTCCTCTACTGCATTCAAAAGTTGTTCTGCGGGGAAGAGTAGTCCTATCTTCTCAAGAAAACAGTAGGTTTTGTAAATGTATGGACACTAGAACTCTATTACTAAAGCTCTGAGAACTTTCATCAGTTGAGGATACCACTGGAAAATGGATCTGCCCTCTTCTGTGGGGTGCTGGGAAGCAGCTGGAAATTTGCAGGTTTTAGAACAGCCCTACAGGATGAACTATAGAAGTATTACATTTCATGGACATTGTTTTATGAGGACACAGCCCATAAAACATGTCCAGAAACATGCTAAACATTTCATCTGTACTCTAGTATATCTTTTGAATTTTTACAGTTAGTCTTTCCTATGTACTAATTTAGCTTGCAGGACTATGATTTAGTAAGACATTGAAGTAGGCTCTCTATCAAATCCTTTTCTACAGTTCTCAGAAGTACCAGTAATTCATTGAAATCATTCCAGAACAAGTAAAACTTCTGAAGGCTGTGGTTATCTGAAAAGATGAATTTCTTTGTTTGGCTTAGCCAAAAATTTCTAAAATTAAGTGTTTCATTCCCAGTTGGGTAATTATTTCTCCCTAATATCTGATAGAGACCTTTAATTTGCTTCTAATTTAGAAGCGAAGAGAACAAGCAGACCAAAATCCTCATAAGGCTTGTTAACTTCGTTCCTGTGACAGACACAAGAGAGGAGGGATTGTTTCTTGCACACCTGCAGTGAATTCCCTTTTGAGCCTTGCAGTGTTTCACCCTGGCACTGCAGTAGGCTCTCTGAGCTCCAGGAGAGCCACACTAAAAGAAATCTCTACAGTGACTTTGCTAAGAGTTTCAGATTTTCAAGAGTCACAAAGGATTGTGACAGACAACTGTATCATCATTTATATGAGCAACCATACCTAATCATACAGACAATAGGAGCTAATTGACTAGGTTCCACCTGCTCCATGTCTCCAGATGCATTCAGAGACTAAAAATCCATGCATTTGTATTGGAATCAATCTTCCTCTTGGGACAGACTTACTCATGTTCAGTTATTTGGTTGCATTAGAAAGCTTACTTTTAATGTGTTTTTTTTTTTTTTTTTAAATTAAGCATTCCATGAATGAATACCTACCTTTTTTTTTTTTTTTTTGTCTATAGTACATCCCAGGGACCATATGCATTTGAAGTAAAAGCTTTTAAGCAGCTCTGTTCCTTTATTTAAACAAGATGACAGGAATCTTGAAATTAATCACATGTTAAACACCTGAGTCCTAGGCAAACTTCAGTCTGAAGGAGCTGAAACCTATATAGTCGCATTTATGGGATCATATCACAAACACTCACCAGCAGACAAAAACCTCTTCTCACCCAGCCAGTTGAATCTGGGATATTGTGCAACCATAGGAATACATGAATATAGGCATTCTGGTTATGTAGGAAGTCAGGTAGAATTACAGGTGTAGTAGTCTGATTAATGACAAATGCTGCATTATTTTTGAAATTTATCCAGGGACTGCTTAGTACAAAACATCCAGACAATTCAGAGTTGGTTGTAAAACCAGGGCAATTATGTTCCAAAGAACATACAGCATAACAGATGCCATCCCTGGTGCACACCATGGGTTTTGTGTGCATCATGGCTATGTCCTCTTTCCACTTTGGGATGAGAGATCTCTTCATCCCTTACTCCCCACTGGAGGAAAGACTGTGTTCCACTATGTACTACAATATGTTTTTGGATCTGGATGACTGGGAACTCAGACAGTGATGCAAAGCAGAGACTGCCCACAGGTAAACATGGTACTCTTTGCAGACAGTCTGATGTGGGTCTGTGTTCAGCATACAAACTTCCTTAATAATCACTCAAAGACACTTAATTGATGCAGATGGGGCATCTAAGTTAGGCAATCATTATTGCTCACTAACCATCTGTGTTTTATGTGGTCTAATACTTAAATTATCTGACTAAAATAAACAGCCTGATTTTGACCTTATGCGTTACAAGAAATGTTACTCAGAGAATACCCTACTCTTCCTCCTTCTTTTAATGTTTTGATGTCATTTTTAAAGTCTTTGCTTAAATCACACAAGAATACTTTTGGTAGTTTATTTGGTGTAAATTCTCCTACATTGATCTATCTTCCTTACCTGTAGGTCTACTTTACTACTCTTTAAATCTTAAAATCAATGAATAAAATTATTCTATGAAGGACAGAATAAATTAAGATAGTTTGAAGATATCTGATGTGGTGTCTTTCCCTTCGTAAAGACTTGTGATTTCACTAGTCATCTGCAGACTGGGACAGGGAAGAGCCTTTGGCACACATTAGGAAAGACCATTAGTTATCATACATTTCCTTAAGTGACTATTGTTAGGGAAAAACCTGTAAGTTCTAGCTAAATGTAAAGATGTCCTAAAATATATTGGTCTAGTCAGAAAGAAATTGGCTGGGGATATACTAATGGGAATGCTTTCTAAAGTGGTCATATTTCTCTGGAGTCAGGTTTTTGGGTACAAACAAATTGGTGCTGGGTTATGAAGGAAAAAAAAATTCTCTTTTTGCTTCACCTGATTTCACCTTTTTTAAAGTTATAGACTGAAAAGCAACATCCCCTTTCTGCAATATGAACCCACTTTTTCCCTCTGACTATTGCTTCTCTGGCCAATGTCAATGTATGCGTTTCCCTAATATCTGTATCTTTGCACTGCTGTGGCCAAAATTTGTCAGTATAGAATCTCAGATTCTTGAGAATTATGGAGCTCAAACTGACGTTTTTAATTCCCTGTTGATTTCCTGTACAGGTTTTGTATTAACTAAAAGTTTATTTCCAGCCTAGAAAGCCAATTGCTTCCTGCATAAAAAGAATTGTGGCCAGCAGGTCAAGGGATGTTATTTTTCTCCCTCTACTTTGCTCTTATGAGACACCCACTTGGAGTGCTGAATACAACCCTGGTGTCCCCAGAACAAGGAAAGATATGGACCTGTTAGAATGGGTCCAGAAAAGGGCCACGAAGATGATCAAAGGGCTGGAGCACCACTTCTATGAAGAGAGGCTGGGAGAGCTGGGGTTGCTCAGCTTGAAGAAAAGGCGGATCTGGGGAGAACGTGTTGCAGCCTTCCAGTACATAAAGGGAGCTTGTGAGAAGGACAGCAAGGATTTTTTACCAAGGTCTGTAGTGTTAAAACATCAACAGAGAAATTTTGGATGCTCTGCTGTCCTGAAAACATTCAAGGCCAAATTGGATGGGTCTTTGATCAACCTGATCTATTGAATGATGGCTCTTCCCATGGCAGGAGGTCTGGACTTAGTGGCCTTTAAAGCAGCCTTTCAACCTAAACCACTGTATGTTTTTTTAATCTATTGAGTGTTTCTACCTCCATCAATGAAAATCCATTTGATTAAGGTCATAAAGTCTGAAATTAATAGCTTTACAATTACATCTTCTAGCAAGCCACCACTAACATACAGGTGGTTTTTTGGTTTTTTTCAGGCTTTTTTAAAATTATTTTTTGTTTCACTCATTCCACAGTATTAAAAAAATGTTGCAAGTATTTCTGCAAGATATTGAATTGATTAAAAAATGATGATAAGAATATTTACCCATCAGCATAGCAGGAAGTGCTATGAGGAGATCCTCAGCCACTGGTGAGGCCATGCCTGAGGTACTGTGTCCAGTTCTGGGCTATGAGTAGGAGAGGCATTAACTTATTGGACAAAGGCCAGTGAGGGGCCACAAGGCTGATTAATGGAAAGGGTCATCTGTCCTGTGAGGAAAGACTGAAGAGCTGGGACTGTTCAGCCTGGAAAAGAGAAGGCTTGGGGTGATCTCATCAATATATATATATACCAGAAAGGAAGGTATAAAGAGGACAGAGAAAAGGTCTGCTTTTCAGTGGTGCCCAGTGACAGAACCAGAGCCAATGGGCACAAATCAAAACATGGGAGGTTCCCTCTGAACATCAGGAGACACTTTTGTACTGTGATGGTGACTGAGCACTGGCACACACTGCCCAGAGCATTTGTCAATCTCCCTTCTCAGATATATTCAAATGCCACCTGCACATGGTCCTGAGCAACCAGCTTCAAATAGTTCTGCATAAACAGGGTGGTTGGACATCCAGGTGTCCCTTCCAACTTGAATTCTTACATGATTTTGTGATCCTTAATGTTTTGAGGACCCCACAGTACCATTGTTGCTTTTTCCTTAGGTCAAAAAAATTAGAAATATGATAAAAATTATTGAGCATGAAGAATAGAAGTGGAACCAGATGACCCAGTGTGGTGGGTCCAACCTTACCCATTTGGTCATTCTGTAATACTTTAGACTGGGAGAATTTCAAGCCAGTGTCTCAAAGCTACACTGCTTCAAGCTCCATGGTTTGCCTCCTGCAGCTATACAAAGCCCATTGATTTTGTGGGCGTAAAGATTAGGACCTAATAATGACTAGATGGATCAGTGGCAACACACAAGAGGTGATCATTTCCCCGATCATTTAGAACAGGGGGATGACAAACACACCCAGTGTTTCTTACATGGCTTGGATTTCCCTGTGTCTAGGTTTAATGGCAGGATGCATCCATATGCAGCCTGGAAATGCTACTTATTACTTATAGTGACTAAATTAGTCAATATAATTTTAGATTTGCTGATACAGAACTGAACATTCTTCTCATGACCAGCAATCGCTCAGAGCCAAGAGACTTGACAGACATTTGCTTCATTTAGTACTTGTGCTCTGAGCAGCACTGTGAGCCAAAGGTTTGTCTTGCACAATGACTGACTACAAAGCACTCATACCAACTCTCCTTAAATTTACAGTTCACCTACCCTTTTCTCATTTTCTTCTTATTTACTAATACCTTGAGTTTTTTTTGGTGATAAAAATAATTCATTACCATGCAGAAAACAATAAAAAAGAAAAGGACAATGACTGGTAAGTATAGTTTAGTTTCTTTAAAAGCAACTCAATGTAAGCATTAATGAGACTATAACAGTAAATAGAATATTGTATGCTTTATAATATAGAAATGTTATGAATATGAGACCTTGAAAAAATTGCTTGAAAGAACTTCTTACAAGAAAAATGAGGCTGATGCTGTTGTTGTGAGGTTTTTTTTCATTTTGATTTGGTAAAGATTAGTGAGGTAATTCAGGCAGTCTTGAAAGAGTTTTATTGATGTTGCTTTCTGGTTCAGTACCCGATTGCAGATGTGACAGCTCTCTGGTGGCCCAGAAAGGACCAACTTTAGTAATATGAATACATATTTCTGTAGCACTGCACTGTCTACTTTTGCAGCAGCAAGATTTGATAGGATTTATAAGATATAAAATATTCCAATTTCATCACAAGTATCATTGCAATATAGCTTCAGGTTTACAAAAATAATTTGGTCATCTGAAAATACTGCCTATGTAATGCCAATTTTTGTGCTAATGTGAATTTCCAACTGTGTAAAATAGAAGTGTAGGTAAATTCAATTTAACATGCCCAGAGGCACAGACTTGCATACTCCTTTCTGAAACTAATCAGTTATTCATTCATGAATCTCATTTTCCTCAGTCATATCTACATGCTGTACACTTCAACCTTACATTGTCTTAACTTTCAAACTTCAGGATTCAGCTATGAACAGTGAAAAACATTTAATTGATGTCTAAGATACACCAAATAAGCTATTTGTAGTTCATCCCCTTCCTCACAGAGAACAAGTATTACTTGGCATTTTTTTATAACAAATGCTCACTCTCTTCCCCACCTTCTTATGATTTTGAACTTTTTACCTAGTTTAATAGAGAAAGCCAAAATTTAGATAAAAACACTTCAAGTTTTGTTAAAGCAAATTGCAGAATGCAGAGATTCTGAAAGAAAGGCAGAAAAACCTCACTGTACATTGACTGGCAGAAGCCAGATGCACAACTGGCACATGCAAATTGTCTGGTGAGGTGGTGTTCCTAAAGCTTCCATCTGCCTCATGGCTAGCAGTGATGTCACAAGTGTCCACTTCATGTGGAGGTGACTTAGAAAAAAAAAGATACACATCTGTAAGAAAGCTTTTTATCAGCTCTGTTCTGAGAACAAGTTTTTCCTGCTAAATATTCCTGCTGATCTGTGATTATACTTATTTTTCTTCATTTTCATTTCTTGACCAATATTCTCCCTTTTCTTTACTCTCTCTTTCTTAACTTTGCCCTTTATAATTTTATTCCCTACTTAGTCATATTTGTTCCAATTCCTTCTCTTCTGGTGAACGTGTCTTCAAATTATCCTAGTGTTTGTCATCTTGCAGCATTTGGACAACAGGTGTTTCACAGATACCAGAAAATTGTATATGAGGTGCTGAGTTGGTTTTTTATTCAGACACATTTACACACAGATTTAACTAAAGAAGCAAAGCAGAGAAGGTCATAAACAGGGTTGCCAGTGTGCCTTGTAAGTAATTTTTCTTTTTTTTTTATTCTTGTAGAATTTTCATTGAGGATGTCATTTGACCTGCAGTTACATACTATATTTTTTAAATCTCATGTGTTAGCACAGTTTTCCAGTGCACTAAATAAACAGTCTGCACTTATACTGTTACAAGCTATATGTGTTCTGGATGCATTTCTAATATTCCCTCTATGTTCTATCTACCAAAGAATATGTAATATAAGACAGAATCACCTGTGGATCCTCTTCCTGTGTTTTAAATTACTAGGGCTCAGGTTTTGATATTTGGATTGAAATTTTTTAATGAGATCTGCTCCATCTGTTTTTTTCATTATTATTTTTTTATTATTTTAATACTTCAGCTTCATTATGGTTTTTGCAGGCTAAGAGAAATCAGGTATGTCTCTGCAGGACTCTTTAGATTATCCTACAAGCTAAGCAAAAGCCATGTGGCTTTCTTGGTGCTGTGTAATAATTTTTGTCGTAAGGTCATTACAACAGGCAAGATATAGCCACCTCAACATGGTGATTTGGCTTTGGGGTTCAGCTGGTCCTCATCCTGCTCCCCTGCAATGCTGCAAGCAGATCAAACTCGTGTCTTTGTGCAGTGCAACTTCTTAGAGTTGAAAGTAAAAAGCAGTAGATAAGAGTGATATCTCCAAGATTATGTGTTTTTCAAATTATTATATAACCTTTCCTTGTATTCTCAATTAATCTGTTTTGTTGGTGTTGTGGTTTAAGCGCATCTAGAAATTAGGCACCACACAGCCACTCACTCAACCCCCCCTTCTCTCTGCTCCCCACCCTGGTGAAATGGGGAGGAGAATCAAAGTAAACTTTTATGTTAAGATAAGAAAAATGTAATAACTGAAAATAAAGTAAAATACAGTAATAGTGGTGAATGATAATACCACTAATAATAATAAAAAGGAAAAGCAAGTGATGCACAATGTAATTGCTCACCACCTGTTGACCAATGTCAGACCCCGCTTTCCAAACCTAGATGAGTACCTTTTCCAGGTAACTCCCCCAGTTTATATCTTGGGCATGATGGCATTTATATACCTGGATGACAACACTTCCCAATATCCCATCACCTTCCCCAAAAATCTGTTTTAATAAACATACATGCAGACATTATTCCCTCAGCCTATGGAACACCTCTGTCAAATGCTCATAAAATGTCCACAAAAATAAAAGTTTTTTGCATTCATTTAGTCTGTGACTTTGGCCTCCATCCTGGGTAACAGCCTTTCAAGCAAGAAAGATGGTGTGAGGTGTTGGATTGTTGCATGCTGCACTTTTGAGTCAGTTCCGACTCCGGTACGGCTGCGCTTCTCCAGTTTTATCAAAGTTCATTCTTCAGTGGTGAGAGTGTGATGATCAAAAGAAAGTTAGGCTCAGATCCCCAGAACACTTGTGGTTAACATCAGTGCTGCGAGGTGATGCACACAGAGCCACCACAGAAGCAGTAACAGAGTGCTGAATAGTTATTAACTATAGTTATTAGCTACACTTTAATTTATTGGCTCTTTTCACCCAAATTCAAATCCTCTTGAAGCGCACATTGGACTTCTGCATCTTCCTGCATTACTCACAAAGTGCACCCAAGTCCTTGAGCAAAAGTAATCCTATGGATGGATTTACCTTTGCCTGAAGCAGGAATAACCCGTATTTTTTTCCCAGCACATTTTTAATGTGTTCTACAGGAACTTTATCCCTTTCTATGGTATGTAGTATCCTGATTAGGAAGGGCCAGCCTGACTGGCTGATCCTCTGGTGTTGCCTAGCCAGGTGGCCTTTGCTAAATATGCATCCCAATGTTTGAAGGTCCCACCACTCATTGCTCTCAGTTCAGTCTCCAACAGCCTGACAGAAATGATGCTGCTGGTGCTCCATGTGCTACGTCTCAGTTTAGTAAAAATTTTCTCTGTAAAATTAAACTAAGTTTATTCAGCTGCACTGCACTAAACTAATCCTTGGGTCTCATATAGCTGAGCCTTTGGGAAGTGGATTTCAGATTTTCACTGGATGTAAGGCCAGATGGATACAATAATACTTACAAAATAAACAATTATTAAATTAAAAAATTAGTTCCTAATCAATAAATTTAGTTTTGTAGTAGATTAGAAAGGTGATAAGGAATAGTGGAAATGTAGCAGCACCATAAAATCAGAGCAGGAAACCAGATTCCCAGCAGCAAACCTAAGATCTCGATCAAAACAGTGAACTTGATGCTCAGCAACTAGCATGACAAAGCACTGCTCAGAGACAAGCACATGTTCAGCTAAGGGCAGGGTTACTTTTTATAATCTTCTAAAGAAAGAAATATTCATATAGCTGCTGCTCAAGGGATCAGAAAATTTCTGTGGCATGGTTTTGAGCCCACAGAAGTACTTTAGGTTGCCTTTTAGCCACATACCAAATATTATTTCTCTGTATACTGAAGGCCAATAGCTATAAACAATCAGTAAAGAGAGAATGTCTGGGTCTAAAGGGTTTGGGTTCTTTTTCCTGTAGTGTTTGCAAAGTTTGAAGTCTAGAACAGCATTTCAAAACTGTTTTCCAGTTTTAACTATAGTAATATTACTTATTGAAAATGCAACTACAAACTGAAAAATGAAAAGCTTAATGTAGAATGTGTGGACATTTTAAGCATGTGGTAGATATTGGTAGTTAAGTCAGTATATTGTACCCAAGTTCAGGATGAGAAGATTAGCTGTGTAGCTGTATGTATGGGCAAAGAATATTTTGGAAGACAGGTAATGCCAACTAGATTCAAGGAAAAAAAGTTGTCCCTCCACCTCAATATATATTTTTATTCTAACTTTTTACTACTAATCATTTACTCTTCAACTTACAGCAAATTCTTTGAATCTGGAAAAGTAAATCTAATTTTTTTTTGTTGTTGTTGTTCTAGATTGTATATAATATTATAACAATATTATATACCCATAATATTTTTATTTTTATATCTTATTTATATTACTGCTAGCTCTAGACAGGTTCTGATGAGTTTAGTCTTCTAGTCCTGCACAGTGTTCTATCCTAAGCAGCAGTAAAGCAAAATATTTTTAAAGCAAGTGTTAAATTTTGTCTAGATTAAATAACCAGAAATAATTTCACAGGATAGTGACAAAAATTTATTATTACATTAGCATGTCTTGAGAAAGTGATGAAATCAAGTATTTTATACTAATTTTATACAATTTATACTAAATTCATGTTCTGTACCTAAGGACATTTTTTTTTTTTCCCATTCCTTAAGTAAGATGGAGATACTTGATTTCTTAAACCTTAACCTTTGTATCATAACTAGTAGTGTACAGCTGCACTGGTTTGACAGCAGAATTTTAAACTCATCTCTAATTCACTAGAGATTGAAAAACCTGTTCCAGGAAAGCTCAAACCGTTCAAAATTCATTGCTGTCACACTTCACAACTGGACTGAACTTTAAGACTTTTGCAACACACTGTAAATAACGAAGGGAAATCTGATCTTCTGCACTCCAGAGTGACTCTTAAAATTATATGAAGCTGAAAATTTTGTGAGCAAGAGCATACATTTGCCAAGTGTCCCAATGAATATGAACTTTTTTATTTTGAAGGTTTGCGAACTGAGATGTGACTAAACTGTGTGCTAAGAAAGAAACTAAACATATTTTCATTTTTTAAAAATAATATAGAACTGAGTTCTTTTCTGACTCCTGAATATTAGATTCATTATGTCAGCCAAATGAAAGCAGAATATACATTCAGTCAATGTTGAAATAGAAAGTAGATGCTCTAAACTCTCTTTATTTGAATGGGAAGATTTCATCTCCTTATCAGCACAAAGTGAAAATAAAACAGAATTCTGCTTCCGTTGGAAATAAGCTTTAGGACAGCATTTTTTTTTTTTTTTCTGTAGAAGGCTCTTTTCTATATACCAGAGAAGTTCAAGAACATCTTTCTCTGACCTTTTTCTCAGATTAAATGCAGTGAAAAAAATTGTGGTATACAGGGTATTGACTGCAAGCTGAAATTCTTGCATCAATGAATTTTCCATTTAGTACTATAGTCTTTTTTCTTACTGGAGTTGTAACTAGTGTATTTTTGTTATATTTCTGACTCTGAGTGCTGCAAAGGTTTTTGAGATTAATAATTAAATATTTAGGGGCTGTAGGATATCCTAGTACAAATATTATAGATTATGTGTATAAAAATGAGATTTTTCTAAGGAACTTTTAATTTAGACTGTCATTTTGCAAAAAAAAATTAATTTCAGGTATATCAGTTAGAGGTTTTCATTGAATCAGAAATATAGAAACGAGCTTCATGTAGCTAGTATCACATTAGATAATATATTTCCATTGACTTAACCTCAATTTAGGAGTTGGGTTGTTGAATTTCACGTTACCAATAAAGATATTTAATCTAGAATTGAATTTGAGTGTAGGAATGCTTTATATTCTTCTTTACCTCTGCTGATTGTAGATCACTTTGTTATCTGTTTTGGTTTCCATATACTCTTACTGTCACATACAGCATACAAGAAAAAAGAACGCCTCAGAAATTCTTAATGAGGTTTTATGCTCTTTCACTATCTACACATATATGTAGAGGAACAGCTTCTTTTAGTCTAACTCAATACAAATATCTTAAAATAAATTCGTTTTGTTACTAGGTAACAAAACCAGACATTAGCTGTTTTGGAAACATGGACATATTCATCTGATATCTGACAAACCACAGAGAGTGGATTTCAGCCATGGCGGCTTCATACTGTGCAGAACTGACATTTCTGATAGTAATGGCTTCTGTAACATCACCTTTTTTCCTTTTAGAACGTAAATATATAGCTGAAGAATAAAACTAACACAGTAATTATTACTTAAAAGAACCTTACACAATAAGAAATTATTTTTAATATTTTGAATCCCAAATGCTATGTCTTAATGAATTTGTTAAATCTAAACTAAACACCAAAAAGTCTTTCTTTGTTCTTCTCAAAAAAAAAAAAAAAAAAAAAATCTTTCAAGGCATGAACATGTGTGTGACCTGCTGTAGTAAAAGCACAACTGATATTGTTGGAAGAAATGATAGCTTGGATGAGAATTTGGTTGGCTTTTGCCTTAAAATTTTCTGCTGCTATATTTTTAATATGATAGAAGAAAACAATTTATTGAATGGATCAGTTTTCCTACCTCACTATTCTGTGTCATATCTACATTAATAAAGACTTTGGTGGGGGGAACAAAGGAAGAAGGAATCTTCGTTCTCTCTTTTGAGACAGAAAAATAGCAGTGTTATTTGTCCCAAGAATTATGGAAACTGGTTTTCTGAGTGTCATATTTACAGAACCATTTTTGGACTAAAATGTTATAGGAATGCACTGTTTTTTATGAGTTAAAGCAATTATGTCTTTCATGGGTCCCAACATCAACTCCACTAGGCCTTATTCAGGAGAGCTTGAGTTTTCATTCTAGTCCTCATTAGTCCAATAATCACTTATATCACTTGTAATTGAGTAAAACTCAGTACGCAGGACTGAGGGGTATTTTTGGTATAAGGTGGAGATAATATTCTTGATTTATGTAGATGTTTCAAGGACTAAATAAATGTCTGAAAAATGTTCTCAGAGACATAAGATGAAAGTTCTGTGTAATAAATAGTGGTATTATTGTTTGGCCATATTACATCACAAAATAGGGAAGTAAGAAAGTCTCCAAAATTCTAGCTAAATTACTTATTGTTTACTTGCTTTTCTGAATGTCCAGAATGATGGAAATTTTCTAAAGGACCACCAAGCCCAGATTTTCAAACTTTTTCTTCAGTTGTATGACATTTTTGAACTTAAGATTTACCTAACACTTTTTAGCAAATGGATTATGAGGTGATTTTCTTTCTCTTTATAAAACACAAACTAACAAAAACCCCAAACAAAAATCAATGGTGGAAAGAAAAGGTTTTAATGACCAACTTAGTGGAAAACCTTTAATAAACCATGTTTAACCATTTTGGAAGTATTCATTTTAAAAACCAGAGAGATTATATTTGTTTTTAACTAATCTGGTTTGTTGCTTGAACTTGTGAGAGGGGAATGCACCAATGTGTGCTACCAGAGTTCTCAGTTGTAAATGAGTTCTGGTGAAAACCTTATGCAACTAACGTGGTGGTGATGAAGTGCTACTTCCCCTTTATTCTAAATAGATCACCTCAGATACATCAGAGGGAACACTGATTCTTCAGGAACAGGTAGAAATTAGACCTTTTAGTCCTTGTTTTCATTGCAATTTCTTTGTCTTTTGTGACTCTAAAGGTCATGTATGATCTCTGAGTTCTTACCTGAGTCCTCTAGAGACCACAGAGTGAACAACAACTTGCATTTTGATAATATTAGGACAGCAGAGCTCCACTTCAGTGTGATTGCTGCCTTGACTAGCAGACCATGTTGTTATTTTATTATTACCAGAAAACCTCAGTCATTCAGACTTATGACTGAGAAACCCATTGGGAGTTACTGAAATATTGCAATGCTCCTCCTCTCTACTCCCCACCAAACACACTTGATTCATTGGTTTGCATCAATGGTTTTAAACTGATTTTCCAAACTTCAGAAAATGCAGTGGGATTGCAGAAAACTAAGAATCATTTTTTTAAAAAAATCACAGGAGGGAAAGAAACATTGTAAACAGGATGAATACATGTGCATAAGACTGTGTGAGAATATTTGTTATGAGCAGTCCAGCAGGCTCACAAACATCATTAAAAACTACAGCATAGACTTGTAGCTGCAGAATTTGCATTCCTCTACTGTTATAATTTATTTCTTGTTTTGAAAAAGCCCAGGAGTTCAGTGATAGACTCCATTCCATAGAACTTAACTCTGTTATGCAGAACAAAAAGAGACTCTCTGTCCTCATTTATCTCAGTATGAATCGATTAACAGGTTTCTATGTATTTATAAAAGTTTTAATGTAAAAGTAATTTTAATTATTTCTGATTATTAAAGTGTGATGATAAGCTAGGGGTGAAATATTTTGTTAGAATTAATGACAATTAACTATCATTGTACTGCAAAACCCCATAGGAACTGGAAACCAGCAGATGTTTTTAAATACTAATTAGAAATCAATTTCCCTTTCCAATTTTAGAATAAACAAAAATTTTTTTTGTCAATAGCTCATTTAGAACAGAATCCAAAAGAGAGATTTGTCAGTGCTCTTATTATTGCATGACTGTTCATCCTATACTCCAGCATCTGGAAAAAGACAAATAAAAATACAAAATAAAAAACCAAAACCAATAAAACCAGGCAGAGCTGCAGAGCATGTAGCAAACTACATCCAACATTTTTGTTAAATACTTCTTTTCCACAGAACTAAAAGAAGGTAACATTTTCCTAGCTACAGAAAAAGTCTAATGTCTCCAACTACCTTGAGGTCTTTCTATCATCCGTGTTGCATGTAAATAGTATGTTACCCATAAACAGCCCTCTAAACAATCTCTTATCAAAAGCTGTGGTATTTTGCTTTTTCCCTAACCATTTTCCCATGCTCTATTTCCTCTTTTGGTAAATGAAGAAATTAACCTATGAACAAGACACTTAAAAGGGACTAATCATAGAAGATTTCCAACCTGAAAATATATGCATTAACCTTCAACAAAGTTTTCATCTCCTGGATATTCATCAAAATGAAATTAATCTTTTTTTCTCTACAAATTCTTCCTTTAGTGTGTGCACTTCTACACACATACCCTGTAAGGAAGAATCAGCTATTCCTAAAGCAACTCTTATACTTGAGTAAATATGCATGTATACATACATAAATTATATGTAAATTTTCTCTGTGTTCAACAAAAACCAAAAAAATCTCCAGCAATATTCAAGAAAATACTAGTTCATCACAAGGAGTCAGTGAAATTGTATCCACTTTTTTAAGCACATTAGAAATTCAGAGAAATGGGTTATGTATGTTTAAAAATTTGCTTCCTCCTTGGTTACTAACCTTTGTACTTAATTTCCTTTGTTGTTTGAATACTGTCTTATTAATCTATTATGTCTGAAGCATAATTCCTTCCTGGTTCCTGAACAAATTATTCACAAAGAGAATAAATTAAAATGCTTCTGGGGGAACGATCTGCTTTATAGGCAACCCAGATACCTAATGTATTAGACCTAATTAATACGGCTATCTGAAGCACTAAAAAATTTTAAGTTGCATTATTAGATATGCTTTTGTTTCTTCAGAGGTATTCAGTGTACCAGATGTGCTGGTGTTCTTTAACCGTAATGACAGTGCTCACTGTGCAAACAAGTTCAAGAGAGAAAATCATCTCTTCCATAGTCTTATACATTCTCCCCACTTCACACACAAACTAAGGAAAGAAAATCAAAGCGGAGAGGCCGGGGAGGCAACTGTTTGATTTCTTGATAATTGTCTAATTTCCAGTGATGCCTTTTACTACAAGTGTAGCAAGAGTGAGGGCTATGTTGCTTTTTTCTTCATCTCTTAAGCTGCCAGGAGTGTGTCTGCTTGGTCCAAGTTCTGCTAGTGGAAATTCTAAGGCTCTAAGGTGTCAAAGAGAGATAGATAAAATGGTGTGGTGATTTATGCTTAGTGTTTACATTATGGGTTAAAAAAAATCTGATCAGGAAAGCAAGATTATTTTGATAAGAACCATTTCCCTGACACCATCAGGAATTTATTGATTCTACTTTAAAGATTTTAAGTTCTCCTTTCAAGAGCATTCTAAGACAGCTATACATATATATCACTTCATATGGGATTGATTTATCTTTTTGACCTGCCATTTCCAAAATGGAAGAGTTCTCTTCCAAATCTTAAGGTAAAAATATTCCACCCAATAGTGCTTCGTATAACTTTTTCTTTAATACATACTCTGCTTGCTAGCATAACTTTTCCGAAAATATGATGAAAAGGTGAGATTCTGAAATTGGCCATTAACTTCAAATCTAAATAATGTCAAATTTTTGAAATCTTGTAATGCAACTCTAAGGAGTATTAGAATCCAGCTGTATCTTGATAATACTGAAACAAATGATTTTTAACTTTCGAGTTTATTATATAAACCAAAAAATATAATCCAATGCTATATAGTTAAAGTGGTTTTACTTTACTGGAATATTTCAGTTTGATAGATCATACTTTATTTATAAATTTTATTATAAAAATGTGGAATATTTTGTTTGATGAAAATAAACTATTCAGTTATACTCAATTCAACTGACAGGAAATCAATTCAATCTTAAGAAGAAAAAATTATTTTAGTTTATCAGCATTACAGAGAGAAAAAAAAAAGAAACAAGATCTGACAGAATGTTTTTAAAAAGCTTTTTTAAATTGTAGTTGTTGAAAACAGGACTATATCCTTTCTATACCACGCTCCCCAAATATTACTGTACCAAGCCAACAACTACGTTGTGATGCCCATGTTTCTGGATTTTACTTGACAAAAGACCAAAGAGAGGATAATTGTTGGTTTTTATGGTACTTAAAAATCAAATTAAATTGTATTTTAATTCTTTATCAAAAACATATTGCTTGGTTCTGAAAGAATAGTAGTAAACCTTGAGTTTTGTCAGTGTATTTAAAAACATGAAATATAAACTTAAACCTTGTGATTTACCATTGTACATGTGCATTACGTCAAAAAATATTTCAGCAACAATTCTGCCTTTGGTGTGGTTACAATGAACATTTTTTCGATCCTTATGGGAGGGACTGAGAACAATCATGGTGTACGAGATGGAGATCTGTACAGTGATAATGTTGTGATTCCATTGTCTTTTGTCAAACACAGGTTTTAAGGTGCATGTACTGTAGTAATAATTCTGAGTTCTCTGAATCTCTCCAAAATGAAGAGTTTTGTATTGTTTTGTTTTCTTTTCTTTTTCAATCTAAGCCTGCAGTGTAACTGAGGTGTGTGTTCAGCCTGTGTTAAAAGAATCTGCCCTTCTCCACTTTTCCCAACGGCATAGCTCTGCAAACACAAGAGCTAACCATTTGTGTGCCCTCCTAACAAGACATTACACTGCCCAAAACCAAGGAATAAGAGGTTAGATAGTCCTCCTCTTTAAAGATATTAAGGCATCAGCACTTGGAGTGAAGTAAAGGGCAAGTTGGCATAACAGTGAATTAGGAGAACAGTACAAGGATTTACATGCACAGTTGTAAGAAATGTTTGTTTTCATAAGTAGAACAGAGAGCAAAATTAGAAAGAGCTTCTCAATGTTAGTCTGGGGAAAAGGCTGAACAAACCACTTACCAAAAAAAATCCTGAAAAATGTCTAGCAGGAGTTGAACATCGTAAATTTCTTAGATAGTATGGAGCAGGGTTTGATGAGCCAAAAGGTCCCTTCAAATCTTACATCATATGAAAACAATTAATTTAGTTTCATTTTCTATTCATAATTGTATATTCAGTCAATACTAGAATATATGATTCTTCTGAAGCGCATTTTACAGGAAGCCTTTGAAATACTTCCCAGATTATATGATTTTAAATGACTCACATCAGCATTCCATTGCTAAAAGACCAGGAAGGTCATAGAGATGTTTATTCTTCCATGTCAATGTTTTTCTATTAATTACTTAATTTTACTTTTTTTTAAACTGGTGATCAGACAAACATTTGTCCCACTAATATTGGAAGAAAGCATATAAACTTACAGTACACATTCTTACATTTTCAAGAAGGGAAAATTATTTTATTATTATTTTTAACTGTAAAAAAATGAAAATTAAGGTTTATTTATTTTCTAAAGTTTCTGCTGTTAAAGACATGGCTATCTTTCATTTTATAGTTTACTGTTAAATTATACTTTTCAAAGGTAAAAATAGTGCGTATGAAATTCGATTCAAATTTTCCTGAGTAGTCCTGTGGCAATGTAGCACAAAAATTGATATTTTCTGCCCAATTATCTCCATAAATGTAAAATACTAATACTTTGAATATTATTTTTAAATGCGTTAATTGGTGATTTAAAATGTACATAGTCATTTGTTTCTCCATCATATCCAAATGCATCTCATGATCACTCCAGATGAAAGAAGCCACAGTTCATACTTTCTTGACAACATCTTTGATAATTGCTGATAGTGTTCTCACACTGACTGGAGACAGTTCCTTGGGGACTTGGTCCACAGAATCTGTTTGTATAGCTTGACTCTGCTGATCCTAACAAGAATGAATTCCCCTAACGCTGGTGAATCTAAAAATACTGAGGCCTGTCTAATCTGATCTTGTATACAAACATGAAGTAGGATAATTTTTCTACAGAACAATTATGTGTCTTAAAAAGAAATCGTATTTTGTTACATAGCTCTTTCAGTGAAGTCTCATGAGTAAATGCTCCGTTCTTTTCATCACAGCCATCTAAACGTGGAAAAATTGGATCTTGTTACTCAGCTGTGTCTGATAAAATCTGCAGTTGAATTTTTTAGGAATGTAAGTTTCAGTGGTCCAATAGACCAGTAAAGGGTTCAGCAAAAAATTTAAGATGTTTGTTTTCTGTTGCTAAGTGACTGTGAGTCATAGTTACAAATCATAGAATCACAAAATCATAGAATAGTTAAGGTGGTAAAAGAACTCTAAAATCAGCAAGTCCAACCATTAACCCAGAATCGCTGTGTTCTCCACAAACCCATATTCCCAAGTGCCACATCAGCACACCTTTTGAACTCTTTCAGGGATGGTGATTCTACCACTTCCCTGGGCAGAAGGTACAAGCTTTTGTCTGTCTTGAGCAAGTGATGACGTTTATAAAAATGTCATTGTAGACACTTTGTGAATATTGCAGATCTTCATGTATTGCAGGTTCTTATCTGAATATGGGCTGATAAGGTATTAGAGAAAAAGAGCTATTAGGATTGTCACTGAAAATGAATGACTTAAAGGGTTTACATTTGACAGCTACATATATATCAATCAATCTATTTTTTTGTCTCAAACCTTTATGTGTAGTCAGGGGACAAGAAAGTCTGCTGATCCTGAAATAAATATAACTAATGTACTTGAACAATGAGATGTACTGCCATTTTCTGAGAGAGAAGCAAGAAGAGTAAACATCACTGCACAATGGAAAGCTATTTCCATTTTAGATATTATAGTGGTATCTTTTTAGAATGGGAGTTAGCTGAATCAAATCTACGGTGAATATTCACTACAACTGTTTGATGGCCAACAAGATAGAGAGACAAAAGAGATAACAGCTTAGATAGAGAGGAAATATTAGGAAATAAAGATTTTTTAATTTTAACTATGTCTTTTTCTTGTGTATTATATCATTTATAAGTCATATTTTAAATATTTTTGTTATATCCAGAGTGTTTTTCATTATTTTTTCTCTACTTTGGATGGAGAAGCTTGAACGTATTTCATATGATTTTCTCTATCCCCTCCCCTCATTCCAGAGGGAGCCTCTGCAAATTGAAAATCACATTAGGAATTAAGAAGTGTCAATTTACTGAAGTGAATCTCAAAATATTTTTAACATAAACCCAAAATATTCATGTGCACAGGGTTCTAAAATCAGCTAGGGTAGAATTACAATGAAAGAAAAGCTGGGAGCAGTCTGCTCTGGACTGTGCATAAATATTGAAAATTAATTAAACTGAAATGCATAATTAATATATAACCTAGACTAGAAAGTACTTCAGAATATTTGAGGAAAATATTTAGATTATTTATTTGTAAGTCAGAGACTTAAGTAAAATTTAAGCCATAAATAGCCTGATAACACCAGCCATTCCATTTACTATTTCATTTTTTTCATTTCTTTCAATGAGAGAGAACATATATACCACATATACATATATTGACATACATGTATATACATATATATATATGGTATCTTGCATCCCCATACCATCTGTGCTTCTTCTTTACTGAGACTGTCCAAGACAACTGTTCATAGAATCATAGACTCGTTGAACAACAGATTGGAAGGTACTTCAAGGATCACGTGGTTCAAACTTTCTTGGTAAAAACATTGTCTAGACAAGATGGCCCAGCACCCTCTACAGTTTAAAAGTGTCCAATATTGAGAAATCTGCTACTTCCTTGGGGAAATAATTTCAATAACTGATTGTCCTCATTGGGAAAAATCGCAATATCCTCAGGAGTAACTTGTACCCATTGTCCATCATCTTTCCTATGTGATTCCTTTTAAAAAGGGAGTCTCCATCTTCCTCGAAGACACCCTTTAAATACTGGAATACAGTGGTCAGGTCTCCCCTCAGCCTTCTTCTGTCAAGGTTGAACAAACCCTGTTCCTTCAGCCTTTCCTCACATGGCAGACTTCCCAGACCATTGATCATCTTTGTGGCCTTTATTTGGACCCTCTCTGGCATGACCACAATTATTTTGAATAGCAGGGACAAAACCTGAACACATTATTCCCGGTGTGGCCTGACAAGCACTGGACAGAGTGGGATAACCTGATCTGATGGAGAACTGATGATGTCTGCTGGTGCATCTTGTTGGCTTTCTTTGCTGCAGCAGCAGTGCTCACTCACAATAAGCTTGTCCACCAGCACCCCCAGGTCCCTTTTCACAGAACTGTTCCCCAGTTGGGGAGATGCCAGCCTGTGCTCTATTTCTGGATTATGTTTTTCAGGTGCAAGACCTTACATTTCTCCTTTTTGAACTTTGTAAGGGTTTTGTTAGCCCACTCTTCCAGCATATTCAGGTCTTAATGCAAAGTGACTCTCTCTTTCCAAGTGTTCACTGCCCCACTCAGTTTACTAACATTTGCAAACTCCATCAGGGTACAATAAATCCCATTCCAGATGACTTATTAAGATAGTGAAGAGCACTGGGCCCTATATTGATCCGTGGGGGTCTCCACTAGTGGCACAATGTCATTTTGAAAAGGAGTTATTTACAACTACCCCTCTGGATGCCACTGGACAGACAGATCCCCACCTACCTGGACCATAACCCATCAGTTTCTCTGGGAGGAGTCTGTGGGAAACTGAATTGAAAACCTTGGAGAAACTCAGGTAGAAGATGTCTCCCTGAAAGGCAGGAAGTGCTGAGCCTCGGTGGAGGGGGAGCAGGCAGGCTGCACAGAGGTGCTGCGCGGCCTCAGCTCACAGCGGGCCAGAGCAGTGTGACCACACACGTCTGTGACCTGACTGAGCTGTCAGTTCCTATCAGCAGTGCTGGATACCACCAGAGCAAGGCTGTCAGAAAATCTCAAGCAAATGCTAAAGATGTCCTCCAGTTGCAAACGTATCTTTTTATCTAGTGCAAAGAACTCATAGTCTGGTGGCCTAGCAGTTGAGAGAGAAAACAGATGCCCTATCATCCTGATAGACATCCCTGTCTACAGACAGTCGTTTCTAACCCTTTCAGAAATTAAGCAGTCTTTCCCTGTTTTGCCAAAAAGACATAGGAATCTTCAAACAGGAGGTTGGATGGGGAATTCTTCCTTTTCCAAGTGACAAGTTTCAGCAATATTAACACTTTTTTTTCCTAATATCTGAAGATGAAGGGTTGGTCTTTCGACTTGTGCACTTCCAAATATGTGCAACATTGACAGCAGAAGATGTTCTGGCTCTTATGCCTTGAAGCCCTTCTGAATATTTTACCAATCGAGTATTGTTCTAGTTCTATTTCAGTTTTGTATGGTGAATGTTTTACTTAAAAATATATATATATATATAAAAAAGAGGCCGTCAAGAAATATTTGAAAAGCAGTATTTTGTAGCTAACAATGCATTTTTTTCTCCCAAAAGTAACCTGATATTTAAACACTTCACTTGAAGATTGAATTATATTAATTGTGTTTTGTTTTACCTTACTTAAACAGGGAATTCATTAAATGCAGACAATTTCACAAGTAATCTATTTACTTACCATCTTGAATGAGGCGTTTAGTTTCATCCAGATCTCAGAATAGCTGAGGGAACACATATTTATTTAACATTGTCACTGCACTGGGGATACATGCTTTTTATAAATGTATCACAGCTTGGAAGCCTTAATAGCTCTGGTTCTCATGCTCCTTTCCAACAGATATAGTAGCTATTTACTTACCAAACAGAGGCAAATGCTGAAAACTACTAATTTGTGACTGATGCCAATATACTGTGTGCTGTTGTTTTACCCTGGTTGCTTAGTGTTTGACTATATATTCAGATACACAAAAACTTCATAAAACTTATCCTTCCCTTTAAGCTCTATTCTATAGCCCTCTTTTCTGCTCTTTTTCCTTTAGAGGATACCATTGAAATAATTACTATACTATCTCTAGGAAACTTATAATAGAGACATTTTATCTAATCTCAGTCTATCAGTGATTGTTAATTATCACACTCACCTAACCCCTGTAGGATCCCAATCTCTTAATTGTGCTCAAGATACATTAGTCATGTTTAAGCCTTAAACATATTCCATTACAGTTCCTAAACCCGTTCTGTCTCAGATGGGCTCAGGATGTGCACCAGGTTTGTTTTTGAACAGGAGAAGTATGCCTTGTGGATTGAGTGCACCCAGGTGTATAGGCAGAATTTAAGAACACATTTGCCATTTGCAACAGGTTCCTTAATCTGAGGCAGCACAGAGTATAGGTATCTGAGGAGATCTGTGACCAAAATTTGTGATATGAAGTGATTTTATGAGTGTATGCCTCTTACAAGGTGATGGTCAGAGCAGCCATAAATCTTTGGTGCCTCCTATAAACTGGGAATTAATTTCTCTGAACAAAATGCCATATTTATTTTCTGAAATACTACAGGATCTGTAATTACTACTTAAATAACTGTCAGGTTCTCCCCTTCTCATTTCCTTGCAAGTTGAAATAAAAACTGTGTAACCTTAAATTTGGATTACATCAAGATTATTGCTGTTTCTGTTAATTTGGTAGAACTGGGAATTTTGCCATGCTTAGACTATTGTCCTTCCCTACCAGTCCCTGCTATGAACCTATTAATTTGGTTTTCTATCTCAGTAACTTATTAGAAATAATATGAGCTTAGTATATGTAGTGGAATATGCATAAGGATTAGAATTTTCTCTTGTGTGTGTTCTTAGATAACTTATTTTTTTGCTGCTTTGCTTCTGAGTTATGTGAGATACATAATGTATGAGCTCCTTTAGAAACTAATGTATGAGCTCCATATTTACTCTTCCTTCCTGTGAATACAAACGTCTGCTTTATGGTCTATTTTGCCACTAACAATGCATTTGAATTGCTACTTGTTATAAAGCTATTTGTATTTCTCATTTTGCATACCTTGCAGTAAGTACTGATGGTCATGTTGATTGAACATAATGATAATATTCGTAATTATAATTTAAGTAAGATATTACTGCTGCTGTAAGCAGACAGCCATCTTAATCCTTAAGTGTTAAAAACGATATAATTTTTCCTTCAAATTAAAGTGCTTTATATTAAACATCATATTTTCTAATAGAAAGATTGAGTAATATTTCGTATAGCAAGTAATTCTTCACGGAAAGCTAACAATATTTTTCTTAAGTAACTAATGTGATGGACTTCTGTGTTTGTAGTGTACTAGCAGTTAACACAACAGGACCTCAATCTTGATAAGGGTATAGGCTGTGACAGCAGTATAAATATTTAATCAAGTTAATTAAGTGTAAAAGGAGGGTGTCAGGAGTAAACTCAACGAGTAAGGAGTCCGTTAGATTGACTGAAACAGTACTCAGCTGAAAATATATCAAAGACCCATAAAATTTGAAGTTAAGAAATAAAAATAGAAATAGCTATTTGAGGTCACTGCTATACTTTCATATACTTAAATTTAAGTAATGTCCCCCAGAGTATAGTGAGGTATTAAACAGTTAAAGCTGTTTAATATGGTAGGTAGCTCATTAAAACAGTCCTAATTCTGCAATATTTTACAGTGGGGAAGAATGTTGGTAAAATGTGACATCTAAAAGGACCTCTGAGAGACTGAAGGAGAGAGGAAAGGGAATATAACAGGGATTGAAAAGTAGGCTATTGACGAGCATATGCAGTCAATTATTTTACAGACAAATAAATAAGAGTATGACTTAAAAAGAAATATAAAATTTCTTATGAATGTTCAATGGTAAAATTAGTATTAGAGAAAGAATAATAAAGTAGATTAAATTAGTGGCATAGATTTTTTAAGGGAGTTTTACAATGACGTTTACCCTCACATTTCAGAAGAGAAGTTTGAATATCTCACAGAAATAAAATCTTTATGTTGAGGTTTTTTGGAGGGTGGTAGTGAATTAGAATATTATGTGTACCCTTGGACAAGAAATACTAGGTCATCTGAAATGTCTGTATAGAGTTATGTTAGACAAAATTATAAGCCCTTATTCAATTAAGCTTAGGAAGTTATTCAGGTGAGAAGAGACGAGTTGTCTACCAGTTTGAGCAGATTCTCTGCAAGGATGCATTGCTTCTCCGAAGTACAAATCAGTTGGGCCCCCAAGGATTCCTGAGATATCCTGAGCTATCTCTGGGCAGCTGGCCTTTACCTGCCAATCCAGAGGAACACACAAGAAGAATGTATCATATCTTCCAGCCCTTAGCAGAGCTCTCAGATACCTTAGAATATCTCAGGATACTTCAAAAGGCACTAGGGGCCTCTGTGGGAGTCATATGACACCGTAGATCACCTCTGACTATAATGGGTGCCTAAAAAGAGCTCACATACACGCAGTAAATCTACATTGAAAGATGCTAATCTTGAATTGCATCCCACCACGTACCTGGACATGGGCCTTTTAGCTACTCTGTTAGATCACAGGCCCTTTGAAATTGTGACAGCACAAAAGCACATGAGTTACCCTAGGCTACCTGGGACAGGCCTGAAATATTGGATGCAGAACCTGTCGTCTTCTGGAAGGGGACGAGGTGGGATACTTGAAAGTACCTCCATGGCATTGGTCATCTGTGTGCTGAACAGAATAATGAACATCTGAACTCCCTGTATAACTGAAGTGGGAGAAATAGGTGCTCCTTAAATAGTGATTTATGTGCCATCTTCCCCAAAAATACTAAAGCAAGTCTGGAGCACCAGGGACAATGTAAATATCTACTCTGTGAAGTGTTTGGTGAAATGATTCTCAATTTTTTTTAATAGAAAACTTATTTTCAGAAAGCTCATTTCACCTCCACTCCTGTGAAGTGAAAACTGGAAATAGGACAGCACACAAAAGGAAAGACATTGCAATGTATTAAAATGACAGAAAGCATTTCATATAGTACAAAACCAAATTACTTGTTGGGCTATTCTGTTAAACCTTCAGTATGGTTTAGCAGAAATGCATAACAGAGTAATGAACCCTGCAAATGTTACTTCATTAGGAGGAATAACCAATTTCAGGATTGATTTGAAACCTTCCATCTTTGACACACAAGTGATATGAAATAATTATCCCTCAAGAGGAAAGCTAAAGATAATTCATAGTGACTTTCTGTTGTGAAAACTTAGCTTGTTAAAATTACAAAAAATAAAGTGACAGAACACCAGAATTGTGACTGAAAAGATTTTATTTGGTTTCCACACTCACTTCTGATTCTAACAGGGGTTTTCTCTGACATGGTTTCTCAATTTGCGATGAAGAGTCAGCATTTTAAATTGCATATTGAATCATTTTTCAAACCACTGTAATAGGATATGGTGATTTCACTTTCATATAAGATGACATAGACAGAACATGAATAATAAAATTTCAGTCAGTTGAAAGAAGCTTTATTGAAAGTTTTCAGACAAATAAGGAACTAGATTAAATTTAAACTACTACATCACATATTAATTATCAAAAATATGTTTTTTGGGGAAAAGGATAGAGATATTTCTTTCTTGAGAAATGTGTAAGCATAAAGAATATCTACATGGACATCTGTTCTTAGGTTATGGATTGAAACAAATGTTCTAAATATCAGAAAAAAATAAATATCAAAAAAAACCCCTGTCTTTAGCTGAAGATTATCCCAAAAAGAGGAGTTCTTTCCTAACTCTTGAAGAGTTTATGTATGCTCACATATATGTCTGTATATATACTCATAGCAAAATATAGTGAAAAATCATATTTCTGCATAAAGAGATTGAAGAACTTGTTTGCATTTCCAATGAAAATAATTTCATGTATTGATGTCAGGTTTGGGGTAATAATGATTTAAACACTGGTGTTTGGGATATTTAAAACAGTGTATTAATAATATCAGAAGCACTCAAAAGGGGGTTTTAGGTTATGAATTTATGCAAGTAATCTATTTTTTATTTTCATTTTTATATAATAAATCATAGAATCGTAGTGTACTTTGGGTTAGAAAATATTCTTAAAGATGATCTAGTTCCAACCCCTCTGCCATGGCCAGGGACACCTTCCACTACACCAAGTTGTTCAAAGCTCCATCCAACATGGGCTTGAACGCTTCCAGAGACTGGACATACACAACTCCTCTAGGCAACACATTCCAGTGCCTCACCAAACTCACAAAGAATTTCTCCTAATATCTGGTCTAAACCTACTCTTTCAGTTTGAAGCCATTCCCCTTGTCCTCACTACATGCTCTTGTAAACAGTTTCTCTCTATTATCCTATAGGGTCCCTGCAGGTACTGGAAGGTTACAATTAGGTCACACCAAAGCCTTCTCTTTTCCAGGCTGAACAATCCTAATTCAGCCTTCCCTCACAGGAGAGGTGCTCCACCCCTCTGATGAACTTGGTGTCTTCATCTGGGTCCACTCCTACAGTCAATGTCTTTCCCTGTTTTTGGGACCCCAGAGCTGGATGCAGCACTGCAGGGGGGTCTCAGAGGAACAGAGGGGCAGAATCCCCTCCCTCCCCTGCTGCCCACGCTGCTTTGGATGCAGCCCAGGACACGTTTGGCTTTCTGGGCTGTGAGTGCCCAGTGCTGGGTCATGTCCAGCCTCAGCCACCAGCTCCCCCAAGTCCTTCTTGCAGGGCTGCTCTCCATCTCCTCATCCCCCAGCCTGCATTGCTAACAGGGGTTGCCCTGACTCAGAGGACCTTCTACTTGGTCTTGTTAAACTGCATGATGTTCTCATTGGCCACCTTCTTGTCCTTGTCCAGGTCCCTCTGGATGGTATCCCATCCTTCAGGTGTGTCAACAGCACCACTCAGTTTGGTAGTCTCAAATCTGAAATTTTGGTGAGGGTGCTCTCAGTCCCTTTGTCTGTGTCATTAATGAAGATTAATATCCCGATATGGACCCTGGAGGGACACCACTTGTTACTGCCACCCACTGGGACTCTGAGCTGTTCACCACTACTCTGGATGTGCCTATCCCGTCAGTTCCCAATTCACCTAACAGTCCACCATTTGAATCTATCTCTCTTCAATTTAGAATGGAGTGAAGGATGATGTGGGGGACTGTGTCAAAGAGTTTACAGAAGTCCAGATAAATCACACATGTAGCCCTTCCCTTGTCCGCTTAGGTAGTTAGTGACTCAATATTAGAATGCACCCAAGTTCATCAGGCAGGACTAATAAATGTCTATTTTATTTGCAAAAAAGTAATTTTTCAATTAAATTAATAATCTCATTCTTAATCTCCTAATTTTTTTTTGTTTTGTTTTTATTTCTTGTTACCCAGATTAACAATATTCCCCAGAAATATTTTGCATAATCTCAGACTGGATCAAAAGTGCATATTAGTACTCGTGTATAAATGTTTTGATACTTTTTACAGAATCAGCACAACTCCACATTTGCTATGCCTACTCATGCTCAAAGTATTAATAAAAAAACACCCTTATTTTATGAGAGCCAATATTGCTTATATCCTGGCTCCACATAAAGGTTTCCACAAAACAATTATTCCATTCAAACAGATAGCAATAAGCCATGGTCAGTGACCTTTACAATTTCCAATTAAAAAACTGCCCATTCTTGCAGTGTTTTCATTTACTCTTTTTATTCTTTGTTTCTGTTCATTTGTCAATCAATTAAAACTGCTGCTGTTTCAGGCAATAAACTAACGTTCACTATCTTCTTGGCACATTTGTTTTTTTGCTGAGCAGAGGCTAAACATTTAAACTGACAAAATCAAACTCCTACATAACTTTATCTGAGATGCTGTTAAAAATTTACCTTCTTGATCTTGTTTCTTTTCAATTAAATCAAACCCAGCTACATTTACAATTGTTTAAACCTTGGTTTGATCTGTAACCCATGTCCAATGACACCTGAATCAGCCCTGAGTTCTTCCTTAAAAGTGTGACTATCCCAAAATTTTCCCAAACTATGTAGCTTTTATATATTAAGTGCTTGCTAATTTAAAGGGAATGAAATGACAACTGATTATCAATTTTCATCAGAGTACCCGTAGAGCTAATCTGATTTTTCTTCCTTGTTGTAAAGTGTACTTCAGTGTTTCTGTCACTGATTTCAAGTTCAGATCAAAGGTTGGACTAATTGTTTTTTGCAATAACCTAAAAGCAAAGTATTAAAATCTCATACTTCACAGGAAGTAATTAACAACTAAATTTAGGAAGGATTAGGTGCCCCAGCTGGTTAATTGACAAAGGTTATTGTTTAACTCACTAACTGAATGATCATGATAGAATCAGCAGAAGAGGGCAATGGGTAACTCTGCCTGTATTGCTATATTATTTTGTCTTTCAAGAACAGATCTTCAGCCATTACTTTAACTGCTTTCTCTCTAGTGGGAATATGAGACCTTCTAATTCTTAAAGACTAAATCAACTTAGTTTTCTGATTATTTGATCTATAAAACTGTTTGATTTTGCATATATATGTTTCAAGAAAGTATTTATAAGTATCTCCTGTGGGGGAAGACAATTGTTTCTCTTCATTTATAGATATTCCGTGGCTTAAGTAAGTTGAGTGTTTTAGTCCATCCAATAGAATGTATGTAATTGTGCATTTTCCTTTATAGTCTCAGGTTTATGCCTTTTTGTTTATTAGATCATGTAGGTTTTACACAGATCTGAAAATTGTGACTTCAATGATCTGAAATGTAATAAATCAAGCAGAGAAAGTCTACAGAAAGAACATTGAATCATTGTGGTTTGTCTCAGTGCCTTTCTTAGTTTTACTTTTTAATCCTACTTTGCTTTCTTTGAATGTTCTTTTTCTTGAAACTGCCTTCCACATAAGTTATTTTGTTTTGCTCATTCAGAAAATTCTTTTCCAAATGTGTAACCACTGTAAATGTATTATTGCTGTTGTGTAGCTGAGTTTCTCTGTTTCTAGAAAAAAGTTCATTCCTTGAAAATTGTAGTCATGCTGCTGATTACTTTTTTTTTTTTTTCTGAGAGAATTCAAGGCTTACTAAGGCAATGAATATTTTTCCTTTTTATCTGCCCCCATTCCTGCCCTCGCTCCTTCTATTCCCCTCCTGTCCTCTTTCCATGACTGTCACAATAGCTGTTTATTCCTACAATATGGCAACACGTTGGCATCATGCTGTAGACTTTTTTACATAGCCAAAATTAATCTACAGCAGAACTGAACCTGGAACATGTGTGTATGGGCATTTTCTGTACATAAATCCACATATACAACTTATATATTCGGTGTCTCAGTTTGAGTTGATAGTTTATTTTCATTAAAATGGTGTTCCTATTTTGTATGTTTGTGAATAAACTCACGTTTTGAAAGGTCACCTGTATCGTAGAGTGTTTAAAGTAATTTCCAAATTACTTACACAGCAAGTATTTCCCAAATGTTTTGCCTTTCTCTCGAAAGGCAGTGAAGAAGTAGAAGATCTAAATCTTAGAAGATTTAAAATCTGTGGTTAACAATTTTTTTCTTCCCTTATGACATCACAACATATCCGATTTTCACTCCTGCGTTTCTCCCTCCAGAGGGTTAGTGCTATGCTTGAATGAGTAGCATATACTCCAATCGCTTCACATCATCATTTTAATGGATTTGGTCTGGATGATGTGTATTTCTCTTCAGGAAGTCCTCTCCTCCTTCATCTTTTGATGCAACAGAAAACCAAAGCCATGTATCTGGTGTATTAGGAAACCTATAAATGTCTTAGAAGTGTGTGTATATAGAGATGCTTCAGATGACAAAAAATCAGAAATGTGTAGTCAGGTGTGACAGGTGTCTCTTACTCTGTTATCACAGTGTGCCAGGAAATTATCTCTGAATCACAGAGCCTCACTTTTGATCTAATTTCTACCAGTCAGATTTCCTCTGTATTATATATTAAGCAAACTTTAGTACATTTACAATGCTCCAAAGTGATATGGCTTCTATAGAAAGATTATTCCAGAGTCTTCCACTCTTTATACTGTTTTTTTTTTTTCTGAAACTCAGCTATATTTTTTGTCTTAAACTCACTGAAATGGAGAGAACTGAGGATTACCTTTGATGCATCAATATTTAAAACCAAGGAGACCACCTAATTTAAGGGGTTTGTGGTACACAAATATGTTAAGCACCCTAAGCAACATAGCTGCTCACAGGATCTCAAAAAATTGTAGATGAAGGATAATATTCTTTATTTCCAGTACTGCTTTATCATTAATTTGAAAAAATTAAACAATTCATCTCTTTTTCAGGGGTCAGCTTACCTCGTGACAGAAGTCATATGTCCCCCATGCCACCCAGTAGTGGCCTGGTAGTGACATTTAGGGCCCAAAACCCGTAAACATCACCTTGTAACAATTCTGTAGCTTTAATTCCTGATTTGTTACTAAAGGACACTCAGTTATTCACATAGCAATCTGGGCATGTTTACTTTTTTCCCTAGCAATGTGATTGAAAAGGAACATCCAAATATATATCTACTGGGTATCTACTGGGATTAACATTAGTGAAATAGATTTCCTGACATTAAATTTATTCCAGAGCTAGAGAGGAGTAAGGAAATTTAGGTGAGAGTCTCTGGAGGAAAATTTGAGAAGTAAATTGGAAAAAAAATTCATTGTTTGCAGCAAAATTGCATCTGCACCTTAGCTGATGGCATTTTACTTGCTCCTCAACTTGGAAGTGAAATACTTTACAACGGCATTTTTTCCTCTGATTCCTTTTGGGAAGTCAACTTTCAGGTTGACAAGGAAAATGGGCTTTGGGAAAGTGAGTATTAAACTGATAATAATTCCTTAAAAAAATATATATAAGAAAGGATAGAAAGTCAGGGGGAAGAAACCCGATAAAATATGGAACTTATTCCATTTAACTCCTGTCAATGTTTCTATTTCTCATTTTTAAGTTACAAAACAAACAAGGAAATTGCCAATAAAACTCATGCCTGCCACAGCATAGAAGCAGATGTCGAACATCTAAATTTTTCATGATTACCCCATCTTCCTGACTCTGCATGAAACCCAGCTTCTTAAGAGTTTTCAGAATGAACCTCTGGGAGGACTTACCATTTACTTCTATTTTGAAGTATTATAATAATAATGAAACCCTTGTATTCAACTTAAATTCTAGCTTAAAATACTAACATAAACAAGGCAAACCCAACCAAACTAAATAACTCATTCCTGACCAAAAAGGGCTTCTAGTGCTTACCTAAATCTGATATTTGGGCTATGAGTTTCAGAGAGCATTTGTATTTTGGTTTTGCCCTGTTGCACAAGCATATCAAAATCTAATCAACTGAGGAAAAAAGAAAAAAATTACAAACCTGTAAATATTGGAGCAAGACAGAATTACTGAAAATTAATGCAGTGCTCAGATGACAATTTGAAATCTGCCAATGAGAAGCTTTTGTACGCGCTCAAACTTTTACATTACAAAAGGCCAGGAATATTTTTTCAAGGATCTTACTAATTTTCTTTTTGTTTCCAGTTATTTTGGAGGTGGTCATACCTTTCAAGCTTATAGTTGTGTTCAAAGCTTCACATCAATTCAAATCAGAAACAACAACTACTTTTCCCAGACAGGGTGATTCCAAAGGCTGACACTTGGCTTAGATTAGAGAACTCATGAGCTCCTCTGAATGTCTTCACTCACTAATCATGTCCCAGTTTTATTCAGAAGCACATGTAAACTGCCCTCTTTTCCCCAGAAGTGTCTTGTACAAAAAGAATGTGTAGCCACCCCTAGCAGAAGGTCTGCTTTGTTCCGAACAGGGTGAGTCGGTAAGTAAAAAGACTATTTTTCAGCATTGGTACTCTTTGAGCAGAAATCACATTACTGATTCTAACAAGTCTTTTTCAGCTGATTCAGAATATACCATTGCATCTCACCCACTAAATTTTTTGTCCTATTATTTCTTAGCTTTAATTATTAATTTGCATTTTTCAATTCTTACTAACTCAGAAGTACTTTTAATCTTTCTGTTTTGTAGACAATCCTTGGATTGTTATCTAATATGAAACATTTTTTCACATGTATCATGCTCATTGTACCCTGGTCTACTGTGTGTGGCATGCACAAGGTGACACTGAAAGTAAGCATATCTCACTTCTGGAGTATATGGTAATTAATTCACCCCTCCCCCCCATCATATTCATGATTTCTTCGCAACATTCTATAAACTTACAGTAAAAACGAAATATCTGAAGGAAAAGGGGGAAATTGGTGCATGTCAAAAGTAGCTACCAGCCCTGCTACTTAATGTACTTTAATGTGGTTGTGAATACATGCAGTATATAATGAATATATAATAATGAAATAATTTTTATAAAATAGCCCGGCAGCACATCTTATTTTTTGCCCAATGCAGATATAGTATATATTCTTTCCAGGTGAGTTTTACTGAAACTTTTACACTGTTCCACTCCTTTTGTTAAGTCTGAAGAGAAAGCTGCATAGGAAAAAACAAATTATTTTGAAAATTTGGGTTGAAAAGAAAATAAAATTAATGCATTTAATACTTATGTAGTAAAAAAAGCATAATTTACATAGGGGAAGAACCATATTGTTATCTCTGTTGATTGAAAGAAGCAAGGGAATACTATGTCCTCAGAAAGAGAAAAAAGCTCCTTATGTACATTTAATAGGAAGTTCTACATACAAGGCTGAATAGAAAGTGTCTTTTCACTCTGCGTGAGCTTCAGCAATCTATACAAACCTATTCATCGTGCAGATTTTTGTCAGGACTTTCCTTGTCTACTTTTGATCCAGTTTTGACTGGTTTATATACCTCTGCTTAATGCTCTATCACATTTCATGGACCACTCTGATGCTTTTATTCAGTGATAAGAATAAATACTCCATGTTTCTTTCGTTATTAGCATACTCTGGAAATATAATAAAGGAAGAGCTGTTTAGAACAGCGTGAATCTCTTTCATAAAATGTGAATTATAAATATCCGTCCAATGGGCTAATCACAATGCATTAAGCATCTTTTCTGATAAGCAGGAAAATTGCAGAGAGAGATTCAGATAGATACAATTAACAGAATGTGAAAAACTGTGGAGGAAAAAGGTATTTCTAAAGAGGCTCTAATCACAGGGTTTAAAAAGGAATCCTTTTTACAGATGATTAATTACACTACAAAATACACTTTCCTGATCATCAAAATAATAGTTTGTTTTATCTACGGTCTTTTATTATCCTAAATAGCAGAGTTAGGAACCTCTCAGGATAGAGATGGTATATTTTATGATGCTTTTGGATATAAGTAGTATATAAACCACATTTTGTGATTGAATTCCTAATAAACAAAAATATTTTACAAAATAATTATAGATTGGATTAAATTTGCCTTAGAGTTTGATTCTCCAAAAGTTTGTTCAGCCTCATATTTTCTAAAGAAGTATATTATCCTTTGTGTCCACACTGTTTGAATTTTTTCCTGATTAATATAATGCAACTTACCACTTGATTATTGAAAACACTGTTCAGCTATTTCACTAATAACACAAATTACAACAATAAAATTACAGCATGAAATATTTCTGACAAAGAAACTGAGGAACTTTTTTCATATAGCAATTTTGGAAAGCAGGACAGGAGTGGCCCAGCAGAACCTGTGTTAATGTATCCAAATCCTCAGAAGTTTGTAAAATGAATGTTTGTGGGTTTTTCTGCAAGCAGGAATCATTCTTCTCTCTAAGCTGTTAAAAGATATCATGGTTTAGTTCTCATTGAGACTTCCCCCATCAAAATTTGTTGTTGTGTAAGTATGACTCCTGAGGACAGTACAGTATTCCTTTCTTGAAGACTGCAATTTCCACTAATGTTGAGAGGCAGCTGAAAAAACAGTAAGTCATACTCAAAAGCAAGCTTTCTTGGAAGAAAAGGTATACATTTTCTGTTAAGTCATGTAAAGCCTTTGAGTAATGGATTGCTATGAAAATTTACGACGTATCCAAGACATATAATTTTTTACTCTCAATGATCTCTAGAAATTAGGGAAGAAGTAAGGGAGCATAGTCTGAGTATGGTGTTACCTGTGCAATATAGAAGTTTCTGCATACTTTATATCAAGTAATTGATGAATAAAATGCATAAGTAGGTACTGAAATTCAGGAACTCCTCTCCAAGTTCAGTCTCTAATATACTTTGTTCTTTGCAGCATAATGGATATGTCTATGTCAGTATTTTAGTATAACTCTGGGGTGAGCTTTTGAAAGGAATTGTATTACTTTCTCCATTTCCTGACAAATATCAGTGGCACAGCTATTGCATGAATGAATACTGTGTATTGCATACTTTTCAGACTTTTCTCCGTAAATGCAAAAGATGAATATGGATTTGAACATGGTTTGACATAGGAGGGCCTAAACCTAGGCCTACTGCTTCCCAAGCACTCCTTTACCAGTACACCAATTTTACATGAATATGGTACCTTTTGAAGGGACATGAGAGAGAGAGAGAAAGCAGAGAGGGAAGTTCATGTGCAGTGAGCACCCAGAAAAACCCCAGAAGTTCTGTGGACCTTTGAAATTCGGTTCTATCAGACTACAAGTTAAGTCAAGGTATTTTTTGTGTAAAGCTCAGAATGAATCAGAGGAGAGTTGAAAGCCAGCCTCCTTTACTCTGCTATAATCAGCCTAATCTGCCTTTTAGAAGAACATCCTTTAACCCAGATTTCTTCCTAGGACCAGAATCTTTTCAATGGCTGTCTAAATTGTGATAAGTTTGACATGATCCTTTCTGGATGCCTACAAGCAGTTTTTCAAACTTGCAGGAACCTAAATCTCTGTGTATGTCCCACTGATTCCCTGCAGTGGTGTGCTTTCCCAGGTCACCACCGCCCCACCCTGTCATATCTGCCTGCACTCTGCCTCTGTGGCCCAGGAACACCTACAGATCAAGTGTCAGGAAAAGGCAAACAAATCATCTTTCCCTCTGCAATACTGTATCCTAGTAAAGAAAAATGTCATGCAATAACATGGGCAAAAGCAGGCCTATCTGTCACAATACATCCCCCATCTCCACAGCACTTTCAAGAAGGAGGCATCTCAAAATACAACCACAGTTGTGGCATTTTGACTTTGGCTTTTGTACAAGGACTGGTCTCTTCTAAGAGACACATTTTCTTCTGTCCCATTTTTCACACTTCTCTAAATTTAGGGAAATGGCACTCATTCATGAAAAAGTAAAGTGTATTTGAACCTATTATACCTTTTCATCTGAATTTTTTAGGTAACTACATAGGTTTTAGACACCTAAGTTCTTCTCTGACTGCCATCCTTCATGTAATCAGATGATGATATCTGATTACATGAAGGATGGCAGTCAGAGATAATAACAGCTTCTCCAAAGGGCGAGACTTAAGCAGTCCAAGGCAAGTTGCTTCAATTTTGAAGTAAGAGTGACTACTAGATATCAAAATAAATACAAAGGAACAAAGTTTAAGAAAAGACTATTTTAAAAAAATTACGTTGAATACTGCACACTATTTGATCTGTTACATGTCTATATTTATGGTACTTCATATTCCAGAATTTGCTGTTTCAGTTTGCAATCCAAAACTGATTAAGGCTCATTTATTTTGGCATAGAGGTAGTAATTCCAGGAGTAGAAAATAATATTACTGAACAAATACTGAAATCTCAAACTTATAAGATGATGATGAGAATTACAACCATTTAGGGGAGTAATATTTAGTCAATTTAGTGTTAAGTTTGTCAACAATATCACTAATCCAACTTGTGCTGTGTATCAGAGTCAAATTCTGATAGCCATGCTGAATGAGAGTGGCAAAATTGAAACATGTTTTCCTCTCCCTCAGTTTTCATCTTTACAATATCAATTATTTTCTTGCCTTTAAATATATTGTGTCAATAGTATGAATTTGCCATGTAGAAATATAATGGCACTGGAGGACTATATTTACAGAACAAAGTTTCAAGAAAAGATGTAGGAGAAATATGTACATTAGATCCTGTCGTGAAATCTATATTACCAATACCTCATTTGACTATATTTCTCAGTGCAATTTCTGTGTCATTCTGTGGTAAAAAGTAGAACTACTCTTCGTAAAAAAAACCCTCATCTTTCATGAATATTCAATCTGGAGTTCAGTAGTCCATGGGGAAGTTACATCTCTTTTCCATGCAGAGAATTTAATTACATAAATCTTGTTTATGCAGAAAAATAACTCAGAATATGGGATATAACTCCCATGTAAACTTTTAGCATTATGGTTCTCTCCACCTTTCTTTCCTTCTGCAATCAAATATATTAGGGTTTTTTTAATTTCCCTCTGAAACAAGTATATTTTAATTTCTCATTTTGGAGTTTATTCCTCCCTTCAGGGTTAGCATTTCTATTCTGGAAGGGTGCAGTTACTGGAAGGGTGCATTTATTACTTTAAATGTCAGAAAAATCAGGATCTTTTTTAAAATTTATTTTTGTGCTAGTTTTGTTGGTGGTGGGGGGTTTTTTTTGGTTTTTTTTTGTTGGTTTTTGTTTGTTTGTTTGTTTGTTTGTTTGTTTAATAAAGCCTAAACATGCTTTGAAGTCTGAACTGTATGGAAAGTTTCAGTATCTTCAGACCCAAAGTCAGAGCTTCATACTGTCATGTATTGTTCAACCTTCTGAATAGCCTTTGCTGCATATACTGCAGGAGATGTGGTACAAGTGTTCTATTTTTAATGTTATTGTTGTAAGGTAATCTCTTCAAATTGATTACCTGAAGAGAGTGTAATTAGAACTAAACTGGAAGAGAGGCTTAGTGATCCATCAGCTGCATATCTCTAGACCTGCCAAGGTTGTGGGTTGATATACTGATAAAGATATATTGGAATTGAGTTTTTTCCAATTTTTAAATGCTAGTTTCCAAGTGCAATTGAGTTCAGAGAGAAGTAGACTTCTTCTACTAGAGTTATTTGTATTATTTTTATGGAGAGCATTAAGTGAGATTTCCAGACATATATTGGGACATAAAACTCAAACATTACAGGTTTTGACTAGGCAGAAGAATTCTTCAGATGTGTTAATGGGATCAAGGTTGAACATTGTAAGTTTTAACAGTTGCTAATTTTCTCTTCTGGAGTAAGAAGATGATAATGATACTTTGTGTCTTAAAAATTGAAGCTTTTGAATCATGAGTAGAGTATTGAAAGCAAGAATGTGTTACACTTTCCCAAGGGAGAGATTTTTCATTATAATACATTACTTTGTAGTTGTTTGATTTCTGACCCAGTAATTTCAAACCACAGGTAAAATTATTACCTTGTTTTAAGCTGTTCTTTGACAACTACCCTTGATGTTTTGAGCAGTTCAGTAAGAATTTTCTGGGAACACATTTCTGAAAGTGGGAAGTGACTTTAACAGGATAAGTTAAAAATTTAAATAACTAGATGCCAGGAATATGTGGATGGACTTGCTAAACCATGGGCTATAAACCACTGAGCACATGTAAAATACATATTCATTACCTGGATCACTGATTTCACACCACTTAGTCTTCTGTTGAGCTTGTTTGCATCTACTCATTTTACTGTTTGGATAATCAAATTCATTTTACATAATGTTGAAAGACTATCATGAAACTGTGGCTAATTTATACCAGAGCAACCCATTCTTGCAGTCCTGAGATTCAGGATTTGGTCATCTTCTATATAAACATCGTTACAAAAACTGCACATACAGAATATTTAATGTCTATGTGAATTAACAGAGTAATTGATCTCTGATTTTCCATATTAAGAAGATTTATGTACTTTGGACTTTTATTTATGATGAAATTTTATCAGAATGACAACACTGTCCTCCGTTACCTGTCTTTTCTGTGACAACGCAAGATTGAAACCTTTTCCACTTCAGTTTTGTTATTTTTTTGAAAGTAGGCAGTTGATCGAGTGCCCTACGTGCCTGAAATAAGAAACACACCTTCTGAAGATAGCTGTAGCCTCTAAAATTATGTTGTTATATATATGTGAAAGCCTAAGAAAAAAAAAAGAACAACCTTTGAAAAAGGATCACTGGATAGACATCTAAAGAAAAATGCAGGTAAATCTCATTCATCCATTTACCTGTGGGACTTAAATTCACATGGAACTGTCTCAACCAATTAATGAAAAAGGTGATTTACTGTAGCTGCTTTTTTTGGCATGAGAAATAGTTTGAATAACTGAAAAAAACCCAAACAAAATAACCAACACCTAAAACCTTCACAAAAATACCCTATCCAAAGTCATGTAAATATTGAAATCAGAATGAAATTCTAATTCCTAATAATTTTTACTATACCTGCAAGCTTTTTTTGTCTCATAAAAATGGAAATGAGCACTTGCAGACTGACATAATAAATTGTATTAATAAGAGGGTCATATTTGAGTATATAATGTATTGTTCCCCCTTTTTCTGCATACCTCTGGGAGTAAGCAGCATCTGTTCTCCCCAGATTCAAGGAGTAGTTGAAGAATGTGCTCAATTACCTTACTTTAGGCAAATCTTATTGTGTTTACATGTTTGTAGAATACAACAATATTCTTAAAATATTACCTCTTTTATCTCTAAAAATAAATGAATAACATTGCTTTTATAAGAAAATTCTTGCATTTATATTTGCAACAGAAATAGTTTTGGAAGCAGGCATTGTGTTTTATAATAATTTACTTTATTCATAATAAAATAATATAGAATAGAGAAAATTGATAATAATATATATTTTAATATAGAAAATTCTTTATGGTGTTAGCTCTAAGTGTTAACATCTATATGTTATAATACTAATATCTTGTAAACAATATATATATGGGTTTTAAGTCTATTAATTTCAATAAGCGGAAATAGAATTGTGTTATGTATGGAAGAGACTAGATTTTGTGACCTTTGTTCTACCTCTAGAAGACATGGATCACTTGAGGCCGTTGTGGTAAAGGAGAGATGGTGATGGAACATCTGTCTCGAAGAAAAAAGTAGTTTCTTAATTGTAGGGCATCTGACAGCATGCTATCCAAAATTTTGGACCACGAATTACAGCATACTGTCAGCACAAATGTTCCTAGATTTAGTCTACACCTTGGATCTTAGGTAGTATCTAAAAAGAGCTCTTATCTTGGCAATTCTATAGCACTTTATTACTTTGTACTTTTATGTTTCCAGGCCAAATTATACGATGCAGGGCAAAAAGCCCAATATCATAAAAATTGTCAAATTCTTTCTTGGTTTATGCATTTTTGTTGCCAAATGTGAAGTTATTCAGTTGGTTTAAGTTTCCTTTAAGCTAATTCAAGGGAAGGATTTTCCAGGATTCCCTGGTGAGAGCCCACCAGAGACCTCAAGGGAAATCTGTGCTGAAAGGACAGGTAGATCTAGAGTTTCTTAAGGAAGAGTCGTGGAATTGAGTTTTTGTAGAGAAAAAAGGCACTGATTCAATTTGTCTGTTCAGCAACATGGAGAGTGATGAGCCTAAGTGGCCTGATTTAACAGCATCTCTTCCACACACACACTATTAAATACTGCCCCAGTGATTAGCAATTACTGCACTGAAACATGCCTGGTAGCTAAGTTGATCCATTGTATAAATGTAATTTTCTGCATTAAAATAGATTTCTGTGAACAGCATCGATTATCCATGTATGTTTTTCATTTTCGGTTACTAAAATAAAAAAAATAAATACTAAATACTAAAATAAATCTGAACTAGCTTTTTTTTTTCTTCAACAAAAATAAAATCTAGTGATCTTTATCCCAGTTCTTCTTCTTTCTTATCTGTTAAATTAAGTTGCTAAGAGAAAAAGTTGTAGAAGTAAGAAATCATAAGGTAACAAAGATAATCAGAACATGCCAGTTTATCACAAGTTTTTCTTCTCACAAATTCTTATGAGAGAAATAATGTGATACATTCCTCTGAACTCATGCTGAGTTTTTGGTGTGATTTTTTTGTTGTTGTGTGGGTGGGGTTTTTTGTTTGGATTTTTATTTGCTTTGTTTTTTCTTTATTTTTTTTCTAGTGGGACATCAGAAGAAAAGTACTTGTAAACACCTGAGTAGTGAAATCACAAAATCTACAAAACATTATCGTAGAACAGCTTTTCATATTTCTTGTACCTGGCTTTGTTCAGTCTTCATGGCTGTATCATAACACCTAGCAGGAATCTACATTTTCCAGGGTGCCGAGAACAGAAATGGCCCCTCAGATCTTCAAGAGTTACCCACACCATGTTTCCAAATGATAATTTAGGAAACAGGAGCTTCAGTTTGACTTCTGCAAAACTGAGTAACTCAAAATCAGGTCACTCCTCAAAACTTTGCCTTTAAATTTTTCAGTCAGCCAACATGACAATATTTTTTCAGGTACTTTTTCACTTCTTCATTTTGCATTATAATGTCCTATTAAGACCTTTTTTTTTTTTCCAGTTGTCTGATGTCTTTCAACACTATGCAACTTGAAGAATCTCAAAGTAGATTTCTACCACCTTCCTGGAGATTATTTCCACTTATGCCCTACTCAGTATATCCTGACGTAGCTCCTACATCTGTCTTTCTCTGCATCTACCAATAGAATTCCAAGCTGTGCAAAAGCAGAAAAGTGAACATAAAAGCTGAAATGCAAATATACAACTAACTGTACATACTACTAAAAAACAAAATATGACACTACCTTTAAGTGTTCCACAAGTCAGCTCTACTTTTTTCTTTCTCTGAGGTGTTTCCTACATATTTACATATTTACATATTACATATTTGTAAGTGGATGACACAAGAATGTAAACACCTTCATTTCGTTGATGTTTTGTGTCAGCCAATGACAATTAGTTTTGGAAATGAAAAGCACAATTCATTGGCACTTACTATAGGTCAGAAAATGCTAAAACATAACTTCTCATGCAGAAAGCATGAGAAATCCTTCATCACACCTGTGCAAGCAAGAAGGCAAGGCAATAATCTTCAAAGTTTCCAGGACAAAATGGTGAAGTAGCAGATTGATGAACCACTGATTAGAGTTTAGATTTCTGGTTTGACATTTTGGATATTTAGAGTTGAGATGATTCTGCCTTACACTTTCAAGTTGTCCTTAGTAATAGAACTCCTACTCATAGTTGGCTAGTAACAAGTGAAGATGGTGGGGTTTTTATTAACATTTCATATTTTCTAATATTTTTTAATTCACACATTTAATTTCTCTTTCTATCTTAACTGTCATCTTAAGATGGTAGAACAGTCAAATCAACAGCGTCTTCTCCTCCACTTTTTTTTCTTTTTCGACATGGTCCTTTAAGAACTGCAATTAATATAGAGTTTTATGCTTTTTTTTTCTTCTCAAAGGTTAAATGAAAACTGTCTCGCAACTTCTAAATTATTGACTTCCTAATTTCCTTTCCTCCTTATAATTTTTCTTCTCTGAAAATGCTTTTCATTTCCTGTAGTAATTCCAGCAAATTTATTTCCTTTTTTTCCAAATTTTTTTAAGCTAATTTATGAGATTGCTTGGGGAGGAAGTCTGGAGGCACTAGAATGTCAGCTGAATGTCTTGTTGACCTTACTACTTACATCTCACAGTACTGTTGTTATCTACTGCAGAAAGAAAACCTTCCCAGACCCTGCTGCTGTGGCACCACACAAACAAGAAGTCTTAATGGATAGCCCTAGTTTTCACTGGTATTTAGACGCTGTACAACACCTGACACTTATTCCTTTAAGTATGGGAGAAAGTGGGGGAGAAATTTTCACTAAAAGTCCTAGTCCTCTCTGGAGTACTCCAATCATAAGGATAGTTCTTCAAGATACTGTGAATTGATCCTGTTGGTAGCTTCTCTTAGAAATGGAAAAAAAAACCCAAAACAAAACCAAAAACCGTAAAGAGCTGGGTTTGGTCCATTTGCTGATATTTAACAGAGGAGGAGGGAAATAATCAAATTGAATTGCATGAAGCTGCACACTTAAAACAAACCTTTTGTGTCTGAAACATTAAGAAGAGAGACAGAAGCACAACATTTACTAAGTCAACAATAATAACAGGAATTGGGGTTACATTAGAATTAGTGTGACATTCATATTTGAAGCCTTTGTTGGACTCAGTTTTCTGCAATTCTATAGTTATTTACCCTCAATTGTCAAAAACCCTTCATATTCATAATTTAAAGAAATACAACGTGTTAATGTGTTTAAAATGAAGCATGTTTTTGAATGTTTTTCTAGGATATGGTGAAAATATTGAGCACATACTACTGGAAAGGCGTTCTCTGTCAGACTGACATCTGATGGAATAAAAAATGCGTTTCCTGTGTTTTTATATTAGGTCCAAGAAACAACTGCACAGGAAGCAAATACATGAAATACTCTTCACCTCTTCTGAAATATCATTTGCAGGAATAATAAACTAAATATTTAGAAATCAAATGTAGATGAAGACAGACATGACTCCAGCTTCTTCATTTCTTTAATTATATAATGCATAAAGCTAAGTAAAATGCAAAGAGATTTTCTTAATGTGGAAAAAAATTAATGTTACCGATGTCTGGTCCATTTGAATGTGAGGTCTATCATCTCACTATCCTTTTGACATGACTATATTTCAAACCAAATATGTATTTAAAATTTTTAAACTGCATTAAAATTGCTAACAAGACAAATAATTTCAGACATGTCTTTGATGGACTTAAGTGGAAATTTTCACTTAGAAACAAGCATTTATAAGCTGATGTGATGGCAGAGTACAAGATGTCCTTTACCCTTTTAATTAGCAATTTTTTTCTTATTGCTAAGAAAATTCAAGAAAGCAAGGATATAACAATAGGAATGGCAGTGCTTTCAGAATAACATTGAAATGCAAACAGTAATTTCATTCAGATTAGGTAATTTGCATTCAAACAGTTCAGACTTTAAGCTTATCTCATTACTGTCTCAAGCCTGTGACTTCTCTCCCTTTGACAGGTGCCATTACATTTAATAATATAACTCCCTTCATTGTATATGAAGCTTGTGTGACCACTACATGGTTTCTGCATGATATTGAATTGTTAATAACTATTTGTCTTGTTATGTTTTAACACAGTCTTCTTATTTGCCCCACTTGAAATAGGATATGTGACAACAAGTCCCATACGGGGAACTTTTTTCAATTTCTTTCATATTTTCCTCCATTTCCTCATCAGTGTTTTTTTGCCAGATTGGATACTTTATTAGTGATCAACTGTAATTTTTTTCAGCAATATTTAATTGACTTAAATATTTTGAATAAAGATATTCTTTCATTCACATAGATTGTATGGAGTTTTTATAGTCCATCATCTGTTCTTCCATATATGAGATGCAGAACTTTTTACACTTCCCCATATCAAAACATTCGGGTCTTGAACAAATTTCTAGTCTGATTGCTAGGTGTAAATACCTCATAGCTGGCCCCTAAGCTTTGGACTTTAGAATCAATCAGGCCAAGATATGCTGGAGCAGAGACTTTGTGGGGGCTGTGAGCTGACAGAAAATCTGGGCCCTAAGAGGAAATCCAAGCCTCAACAATTTTCCCATGCAGTCATATCATGGATAGTGAAAGAAAATAGCATCTAGGAAGAGGGGAGATAAACAGTCCTGATATACAAGTTTTTCAGTCTCTCAGAACTCTCTCAAGCCCTGTCCAGTCTGCCACAGAGCAGAAGAGAGACACGGAAGGTCATCAGCAAACAGCAAAAATATCTTGAAATTCTATGAGACTGTGATTTCTTCAGGCTGTCGACAGCATAAGAATGTCCCTGTGAAATGGTACGCAGCTGTTAAGGCAGAGTGTGTGTCAGTAAAAACAGCGTGGGAAGAGTGTGCACATGCCTTCAGCATGTGTCCTCCAAGCCCTAAGAAATGCTGAGTTTTGTTTGATTGCTGGCAGTTGATGGGGAGTAAAATGGAAGAAAATTGGAACAGAACATTTCAGTTGTGGAAATTATTTACTCAGAGCTCTGGATGAATGGGGAAGGAAAGGACACATCTTCCACTGTCTCTGTGTTTATAGTGGCAGGTGCCTCTTTGTGTTAACTTTCTTTTGATGACTGGTAGGGCCCTTTGTCAGGGCTGCTACAGTGCAAGGTAATTGTTTATTGGATCTGCCCTTCATGCTGAGGGCAACAATGCTTAAATAACTAGAGGCATTTAATCCTTCAGATAGAATAAGGCAACAATTCCAAGGAACATCCAAGAAAAGTGGGTAATTTTTTTGGCATTCCTAGATGTTTGAGATAGTTTATCGAATATAAGAAATGCACTTAGCTGTTAGGTCGTATTTATTAATGCTTTATATCCTGCCATTGAACATATTTTAAAAGTTTTAGGGACCAAAAGTGGGTCAAACTAATTTTTTAAACTTATTTCTAGCAGGAGTCAAAATATGAATGATAGTAAGGAAAGCAAAACAATAACAGAGGTCACAGTCACTGTTCATCTAAAGAAGCAGATTAATTGGAACCAGATACAAAATAACAGATCTGAGGACAGAATTTCCAATTCACATGTACATATAGAACAAGAGATAACAATTTATGTCAAGAGCATTAGCTAGTCATTTTTTTATTATTATTGAAATATTTTCTGCCAAGAGCTTTCCCTGGGAGAATGTCCTGTCTCTGTTCTGAGTTAGTAAGAAAAGAAGGATGCTTCCATGGTTTGAATAATTTTCTAGAACTTGGCCTATATGCCTTCAACTGTCCATTTTCTTACAATTTTTTAATGTGAATTTGTATAGCATCCATGTGCATCAGGACCCATTTTTAAAAAGAAATACTTGGACTTATAAGAGTACTATGAGGCTAATAATATGAAATATATTTATATATTTACATAAATAAATATTCAAGTATTCATATAAACAAAACAAGAAGAAATTTCTATTTGCATGCACATACACCATATATGCATATTTATATTTGCAAATATATTATGATTGTGTATTTATAAATGTATATCTTTATACATTAGCTATTATTTTTTTTCATTGTGAATATAACACCTTATTTATATCAAATAATAAATATATGAAACAACATGTACTAAAAAGCATATGTTCCTCATCTGATTGTCCATAACTAACTACTTGCCTGTGGAGATTTACAACAAGATTGCAAAGAACAGTTAATATTAATTTCTGATTTTCTTATGAAGATTCTTTTCTACTTTGCAGTTTACAATGGGAATGGTTTAAAATAAATTGTCAATTTTGCTAATGAAGTCACATCTTAATAAGGTACTGCATGAAACGATGTTATTATTAGCCCAAATATGTTCTTCTGTTAGATTTTCATTCAATATGCCCTGCTCTAATATACTTGTTAATAACATAAGAGAATCCATTTCTAAAGACTAGAATGTAATGATAATTTTTTATCTTAATGAGTTACATTCATATTAAGTCAGACACAAAATATAAGTGAAAATTATTTGTTAATGCCAATAATTTCTGATTGGACATACCATGATAGTTTGCAATGTAATGTATACCTGAAATATTAAAAAACCACTAAAAACATAAAATACAATAATCTAATATAACAGTTTTAAGAACTTCCCCTGAAGCTTATAATTATCTGTGATTATATCATCAAATGGCACTCTATATCAGCTCTTAATGAATATTTTTACTAAAAATATAATCAGTTTTTTATCTGGTTTCTTCTTTGTTCTGTTAGATACCTCTCCTAAATTCCCCCTGGATAGCAAATTCAAAGACTTCCTTAATTTCCTCTGCATAAAGAGAAATGTTCCCCTAGGTTTATTGAATTCAAAATAATCCATTAATCTGAAATCACCTATTTTCCACAGTGATTATAAAGTGATACTTTTACTGTTACTAAAAATATCTTGAATTTCTGAATCTGATTTTTTAATTCCTGATGCATGCTTTTTCTGTCTCGAATTGGTTGCATTTGTTTTGCAAACCATATTTATGTGAAATCCCTCCCATGGACTATTGCTGGTATCTCTTCCCAAAATTGCAGAGAAGATATCTTTCTTTCATCCATTTCAGAATTATATTTTCACCTTTATTTCTGCCATATGAGAGACAGTGTTTTCTTCATGTGCTCCCTTTCCCAGATTCTATTAAGTGTTCCTGGACATTTTTAATACTTCTGTGTAAAATAATGATTTAGAATTTACTAATTCAAAATACAAATTTGTAAGAGGCAAAAGATAAGGCTTTGATAAAAGCGTAGAAAAAATATGCGGAGTTGGAAGGGATCCACAAGGATCACTGAGTCCTACTCCTGGCCCTGCACAGGACGCATCAGGACTCACACCACGTGCCCGAGAGCATTGTCCAAACACTTCTTGAACTCTGTCAGGCTGGTGCTGTGACCACTGCCCTGGGGAGCCTGTTCCAGTGCCCAAACACCCTCTGGGTGAATAAACTTTTCCTGATATCCAGCCTAAACCTCCCCTGAAGGAACTTCATGACTTTCCCCGGAGTCCTGTCACCAGTCACACGAGTGAAGAGATCTGTGCCCACTTTGTGAGGATGTTGAAGACCACAACGAGGTCTCCCCTCAGTCTCCTCCAGGCTGAACAAACCAAGTGTCCTCAGCTGCTCCTCACATGGCTTCCCCTCCACACCCTTCACCATCTTCATGGCTCTCCTTTGGACGCCCTCTAAGAGCTTAATGTCTTTGTTATATTGTGGTGCCAGAAACTGTCCCCAGCACTCGAGGTGAGGCTGCCCCAGAGCAGAGCAGAGCAGGACAATCCCCTCCCTTGCCTGGCTGGCGATGCTGGGCCTGATGCCCCCCAGGACAAGCCCTGGCTGCCAGGGCACTGCTGGCTCATGTTCAACTTGCCCTTGACCAGGACCCCCAAGTCTCTTTGAACAGTGTTGCTCTCCAGCCTCTCATTCCCCAGTTTATACACACAACCAGGATTGCCCCATTCCAGGTGCAGTATCTGGCACTTGCTCTCACTAAATGACATATGGTGGGTGATTGCCCATCTCTCTAATTTGTTGAATTCTCTCTGCAGGGCCTCTCTGCCCTTAAGGGAGTCGACAGCTCCTCCCAATTTAGTGTTGTTGGCAAGCTTAGTTCATATTCCTTTGAGTCCCACATCCAGGTTGTTAATGAAGATGTTGAAGTGCACAGAGCTGAGGATGGACCCCTCTGGAATCCCTCTAGTGACCAGATGCTAGCCTGATGTCACCTCATTCACTACAAGCCCTTGTGCCCAAGCTGTGAATCAGTTGCTTACCCACCGCATAACCTGGTTATCCAGCTGTGTGCTGGAATTTTGTGCAGAGGGATACTGTGAGAGACACTATCAAAAGCTTTGCTGAAGTCCAGAGGGATTATATCTGATGACTTTACTAGATCAACTAGGTGGGACACCCTGTCACAGGAAGAAACCAGGTTCAACAGGCAGTACTTCCCCCTCATGAAGCCATGCTGGCTGTGACCAATGACTGCTTTGTCCTCAAGGTATTTTTAATACCTCCCAGAATCATCTTTAGCATAATTTTAACAGGCACTGAAGTGTATACACAACCCTGTACTTTCTGACTTTCTCCTTGCCCTTCTTTAAAATGAGGACAATGTTCATGAGCTTCCAGTCAGCTGGGATCTCTTCAGGTTCCCAAGACCACTCAAAAATAATTGAGAGAAGTTTTGTGATGACATCAGCTAGATTTTTGAGGATTCTTGGATGAATCCCAACAGACTCCATAAATTTGTAGGGATCCAGCTGTTCTATCTTCTTTGAATTATTTTTTCGTAGCCAACAAACAAAAGCCTGTGTTTATTTTTTTGATTTGGTTTGGATTTATTAGTATATTCAATGTACTTATTTTCATCCTGTTACTCTGGTTTTGTGTTCAGACATTGGTTCCCTGCTAAACTAAATGATGAATATTTTTAAGTTTATGATTTCCTTATTATCAGGAATAAATTTACCTGTCATTTAAAGATAATGTTCTAACTCTTATAGGCAAACGTATATTCACCCTAGAGATGTTTTGTCTTCAAAATCAGGAAATATCATCAAAGTTTGTCTCCTTTATTATTTTCAGGTATTGCAGTACCATTACCTAAGCGTATCTTTTCCTGGAATTTCAGTCTATCATTCACTTCATAGTCTTCAAGAAACCTGCACACTCAGCCTAGAGTGGCTGCAGTTCTGCAGTGGCCAAGTGGCTTGAGAAGCAGCTTACTATTGACAGAATGTCTCATGTGCTGGTTGACCTGCATCAATAGCCCCTCCTGTGGCCTGTGACTATGAATTAGCTCTCTGGGCTAAGTGTTTTCTCAAGCTTTATTTCAAGAAATAGAAATTCCTTACATCCAGAAATAATAATTCCCATGCAGAAAGCCTAATATCTCTGGCAGAACGATGGTCAGAAATCAAGTACCTGTTCTGGTGTGAATCACAAGTACTTCAGAGCAAAAAATTTTATTCCTTTCCTTAACTATCCCAAGTCCTGCAAGCTCTCTAAAATAAGTTCAACTTTGAACTCAACAGTAAACTGGTGTGTAGGATTAGAAGACATAGGAAAAGGACAGGGAGCTGGAACATGGAATATTTGGAGCATAAATAGAACTGTGACCGTGCCATGTCCTTTCGAAGCACTGCATACACATCACGCCCTCACAAAATACCTGGAATGTGGATCTTTTAAGTTAGTGAATGCACGTTGTTTTATAGGAGAGAAAGGACTGTAAGGCATGAAATAGGACTAAGCTTCATGATGAATGATGCTCTGTAATCAGTAGTTATTGGTTTTGACACTATCAGTGAAGAAATTCTTTATCAAAGGATAAGAGAAAAATGGCAAAATAGTGACCTTAAATGCTCCTTCTGGAAGAACAGAAAATAAAACATAAGATATTTTGTGAAAAGAAGCTGAAATACGAAGTATTTTATGAAGAACATTAACAAATAACAGGTTGTATGCCTCACTGAAACATTCAAATGACTGCCAGTGACTGCAATGTGGAAGCATTAAAAGCACTTCCATATAAAGGCAATGATAATTAATGAGTGTTGTTGTAATATACTGAAAGGAAGAATAACCAGAATAATTAAACATATACAAAGTTATGGCTGTAAAAAGAAATGTGTTTCATGAACTTAGAGCTAGCTTATCAGCAATCCTAAACGAGGTAGGATATTTGTTGCTATCAAGCATTTTAATCGTGCATTTACTAGTTTCTGACATTAGAAGTAATATCAAGAACAAGATGAACCTCAGGGGAAGTTTATGCTCAGACCATTGACTCAGAAGTATGTTTAAAAAATACTTGCTGTGACAGAGAGGCAAGGGAAACAGATGAGCTACAGGTAAAATTCAGAACCTTGGTGAAAGCTCAAATACAGAAAGGAAGACTAAGCTGAAAGTAAGGGTTTAGAAGACTACAGTGGAGATTTCAGATGTTGCTGATATCTTATGTGACATGTTCAGGCATATACTAAAGAGACACCAGAGACCATGAAAATGAAGAGGGGGATTATTTGAGGATACAATTCTACAGCTTCCTGTCTGTAAAATGAATTGTAAGCTGCATGTTTACAGAATCAGTCATGTCTTGAGGAATGTGAAAATAAAAAAGAGACCAAGAATGAGAGACTAGTAAGATATCTCAAAAGAAAATATTTTATGGTTTGGTGAAGAAAAAGAAGACAGAATGAAATACTAATGATTTGGGAGGAGTTTTTAGGAGTCTCAATATAAAGAAGAGTGGCTATCAAATGTGAGTGAATTTGCCAAAGACAAAAACCACAAATCTTTAAGTTACAAAAATTGTAATTCCAGAAACATAGTACATATACAAATAGAAGCTTTGAGCTAACATTTTCAGATGCTGGTCTGATTTGTGAGCAGGAGTAAAAAAACTGAAGATTCTTAAAAGTTAATGAGAACAAAAAGCTTAATATTTTACAGCATTCATGATAAATTATTCAAGGCAAGAAAGGATAAACCAAACAATGCTTTTCCCTTTAGTTTTGTATCTTGAAATCCTGAAAGAAAACATAAAAAACTTTAATTTTTGAGAAAATATTATGTAAAATCACTGCAAAGCATCTTACCTCAGTGCAATCAATAGAATTATATTTATATATCTATATTATAAAAAAGGATTCTAGGACAGAATATTATTTGCAACACCCAGTGATCTGTTCTATTCAGTCTACAGTAATTATATACAGTAGATGGCAACAACTTGAAAAGTTTAAATATCTTTTGAGTACTATTTATTACTAAAACTTAAAAACAAAGCATTATTATAGCTGAAATTTACTTTACTATCCTGCAGACAATTTTTAGGTTAAAAAATACTATACAGTGTAACACTACAATGCTACAATGTCACTATCTATAAGAAATGAGAAGTCATCACTTCATAAATAGAAAGACAGCTATAAACTGCTTAAAATATTAAGAATACTGAGGCAATTTTTTTGAAACAGAGAAAAATTATAAGTGAAAAAGACTTAAGGAAGAATTCAGAGCTCTGTGAAAAACTAAATAGAGCAAAGCAATGAAATGCCTACAATATGATTTGGCAGGGCATGCAGTTCAGAGTAACAAAAGCTAGACTAGCTAATTATTTAATTGAAGAGCATTCCTCCAGTTTTCTCCCTCAGGGGAAGGGAGGGCAGAACATTGAACAAGAGTAGAAAACCCTTGATGTGAATTAGCAGAAGGGAGGGCACAATCATGACGGAACCTGAGATCCTCCAGAGCTTAATGGCATTTAATGTTTTCAGAAAGAAGTAGCAGGTTGGATGCGTGGAGCTCCTTTGTAGGACAGATGAAAAACTGCTTGAGAGCTTGTGTGGTAGAGTAAGAGAAGAGGAAAATGGCAAATCCTCTGCCTGGGAAGGAATAACAGCTTCCAGTGCCAGACAATAGGACTGGCTGGGGAGAGACTGTGCTGAGAAGTCCCTGGAGCTTGTGGCAGAGAGAAAGCTGAATATGAGCCAGCTGTGTTCCCTGACAGCAGAAAAGACCAATGGCATCCTGGTCTGCCTTAATTATCATCTTCTAATCGATATTCTTTAATATAATAATAATAATAGTAATAGTAATAATAATAATAATAATAATTCCAGATTTCAGGCCCCCTCATTACAAGAAATATATTGACAGATTGAGTGAGTTCAGTGAAGCCACCAAAACCATCAAGCAGTGGGGGCACCTGACCTGAGAGGGTAAGGTGAGGGACTGAGGTTGGTTTTGTCTGGAGAACAAAAGGTTTTGAAAGGATGTAACAGTGGCTCTCCATGACAGTGGATGAGGAAACAGAGCCTCCACACTGCATGGTGGGAGGACAACAGACAATGGGTATACAATAAATGAGGGATGTTCTTACTGGGTGTGAAGAGAAACTCTTTTCCTGTCAAGCAATGAAACAGGTTCCACAGAGAGATGAGCAGGCAATACCCAGCTGGATACAGTCCCAAGCAGCCTGGCCTGACCTCAGAGCTGACACTTCTTGGAGCATTGCATTGGTTTAGGGACTATGTGAGGCCCCCTGATGCCTGAATTATCCCAGGAACAGTCTCTATATATGAAATTTATTCTGCTTCCATTTTGCTTCCCATATTTTTGAGGAAGAATCCTAGGGAGAAAGTAGTAACATTTCCAAAAAATCACTTAGGATGTTGCCTAAAGATTTTTAGCTTTTTATATGTTTTTCATATATTTGTAACTTTGTAGACTGTTAATATATAGTTATAACTTCTAGTACTTTTCCTGCCCTCTCCTATAGTTTAACAAGCCCTTACTAATACATTCTTGAAATTCTGTTTAGTTTTGCCTTTAGTCTAGCAAGGACATTTTGTTTTGCACCATACATCGTTCACACAATAAAGTGTAGGGCTAAAAGATTGGGGCGGAGGGGGCCTCCAAAAGGGCAAAATCTGGGGGGAAATTACTTAACCAACTGCTCTTCTAATTGGACAATGTTTGTTAGATATACTAATTAACTAACCTTATAAAATTGTAGAAATACTGTATCACTGCATATCACCATTTTGTGCACCTGAAAGCTTTCAATTAAAGACTTGCTTCTATATTATCATTTTAGTACTGTTTGGAAAGGTTTTGTGTTTTATTCCAGGCAACAAGGGAGGAGTGAGTTGGGTCTAATTGCTCCACTTCTTGTTGTCAGGATGTGACTCCTGACCTAGGGAAATAAAAGTGTGGATTGTAACAGTGTTTCATCTAATTTCTTCTGGTTTTGATTGTTGGGTTATGGGGGATTTTTTTACATTGTTTTAGTTTGCTTGGGGTGGGTGGGGGGGGAATTGTGATTTTTGGCACTTGCTCATTTTCATTTGGGTGAATATCACAAGTTACTTAGCAGGTCATTGAATATTTTTAAATACTAGGGATAGGTCTGAATAGTGAAAATCAATTTTGACATTTGGTGGGATTGAAAAGAGCTAAAGAAAAAGGGCATTTGGAAATACAAAATGGAAAATAAGTGAAATAATTGAGAAAGGGCAACTGATGAAGTACAACACTGATAATTGATAACCCATGCTATTGGAGTGACACTCCAGATATGGAAAACTGGTTTTCCAAAGTCATAGAGACATATGATCAATAAAATTCCGAGAAAAAATGTGGTAAGAGATTTTGGCTATTAAAAGTATTAACCTTAAGAGAACTTGACATCAGGCTTTTAATAAATAAGAACAATGTGCATATCCTGAAAACAGAAAATTGTCTGATTACAGTAGTGCATGCTTATGCACACATACAGTCTTGCACATATAGGGTAAATAATTCTCTGGAACATTTCAGAATGATTGGTCTGTGCATGTATATTATATTTACAACCATGTTGTTGAAGTATTTTAGCACAAATTCTGTTGCTATGATGAAATATTTAGCTGGAGTGATGGCACTTGGTATACATCATTGGAGTAGCAGCTATTAGTGTTATGTAGTACATCATCAATGTGACAACTTTGAGAGGACATGTAATATATAACCAGAAAAGTCCCATTTGAACATCAATATGTGGCATTTACTGGTATTAATAATGCAGTGGTTTTAGTTTCATACAGCAAATAGACATAATTCTGATTCTAAATAGCCGTGAAATTCCTGTAAAAAGTGCCACAGCAGTTTCTACCATGCAGTGACCTTTGTGATAAGAAATGATTCTCAGCCTAGAGTTTATGTATACTGATTACCACCACTTACATTACTATATGGGTAAAAAACCCACCATCAACACAAGAAGAAAAAAAAAAGGTCAAAAGCAAATAAGACAAAACATTATGAAATGAAAGCAAATACAAACAAAACTGGTCATGAATTCCAACAGCAGAACAGTGTGTTACACAGTACGGATTATTCTATGAGTAAAAAAAATCAGTGAAAGCAAAATGAACAGCCTTGAAAAATAAAAAAAACCCCTTGATGGCTGTGGAAATCGACATACAACATAGATGATACACCTTCATTATTTAAACATAAAGTCATTAAAATGGGAGATTCCAAAATGAACTCAAAGTGTTAAGGAAACTTCCCAGTCTGAGCATTCATAAGACTGTCAGTCACACTCCCAGCACCAGCGACTTTCACTGCTGGGACCGAAGCCCCTTCACAGGGCTCAGCTCCAGCGAGCCCACGGGTGCCCTTTGGGCTCCGTGCACACCCCACTCACACAGTCAGACCAGGTTTCCTAACCAGTTTAACCCCAGATTTTCCATAGGAAAGTCTGAGGTGTCTCATTCCATAAAGCCATTTATCCACCCTGCAGGAACACAGAAACAGCCCGAGTTGGTGTCTCCGAGGAGAGACCCCCAACAAAGGAACCCCTGGGCTTTTACACCCTCACAGTCTACCCAGGCACAAGTCTCGCTTTTCCCCCTGAGGCCTCTCTTCCTGCTCCCAGTGTCCTCCCACCTGGCTGGCACCACCTTCTTGGTGCCATTTGTTCACCAGAGGGTTGGCACTTCATGGCCTCCTGTCTCGGGCTCCCACCCAGAGCTTAACCTGCATCTCAGTCTGCAGCTTGCAAATAGAGGCTACCTGCACCAGATGTATTCCTCAACAAAAGGAGTGATGAATACATCAGGATGTAATTTTTGTTCCTTAAAACTGCATATATTTTGTGGTATCAATTAAAACTGATTTTTTTTTTCCTTCAACCATGAAAACTTATGTTTGCTTACCTCAGTTATCACTGAAATTTAAACTTTAAAAATGGTTTGAGTATTCAGTTCAATATTGCAACTATATTGTCAAATCAGCACTGCATTTGAGAATCTTTACCACTCAGTCTTACCTCTGAAAAAGAGCATCAGGCTTATAGAATCATAGAATAACTCAAGTGGGAAGGGACTCACAAGGATGATCAAGTCTAGATCCCTGCTATTCACAGGACTATCAACAAACGAATTTTCCAGAAAGATTAAGGAAAGAGCTAACATAGAAGCCTAATCAGTCCAAAGAAAATATAAGACTTCTAGATACAAAGAAAATAGTCTGACTCTTTGACCACAAATATATCCCAAAATACTTCCTATGTTAATATTATTTTCCTCCTTAAAGCAATATAAATTTTTCTTGTCTTACAGTGTGCATTCTTTTTTTCACTCAATTTAAAACATGGTATCATAGTTGTCACTGTAGAAATTAACACATTATAGAAACAAAACCCACGCAACATTTAAATGAGCAATGACTGAGGGGGAATCCAACAGCAAGTTAAGAAAATGCACAACAAGCGTGCCCTTGTTCAGCACATCTCCTAAGTATCTAGTCAACAGGCCTTCCACATAAGTCCTATGCCTCAAAACCTCTTCCACCTTAATGCTGTTTCTACCTCCATCATCGGTAGCAAACAACAACAGCAACAAAACCCAACAACAAAACAAATGTATTTTTTACCAATGTATTTTGAGTTATATCTGATGGTGAAATTCAGTTGTAATAGCCTTACCTGAAGGATTTCAGTGATTTTAGTAGATTTGCATCATGCTCTAAAGACCTATTATTTCTTGATTGGAGCTTAAATTTTTAAAACCAAGGATTTTCAGCACTGAATCTAAATTTCCTTCTTCCTATTGAAAAAGTTTCCTACTGAAGATGGTTTCGGTCCTTACATTTGGGCATTCTTAGACCAGAGAGGACAGGCAGCCACTAAGTTGTGAATATGAACCCAGTACTGAATGTTCTGCAGTGTAATTCCTTCCTTGACTGATAAACTGGTGATTTCATTAAGCAACACATCACACAATGCATAGGTTGCACTCTGTATTGATAATAAAGTTTTCTGATGGCCAACAATATTCCGTATCTAATTTTACCCTTAGAGACTGCCTAAAGATTCCTTGCTAATATATTTGTACCTCCAACTTTAAACTTTACTTTCTGATAAACTATTGGTTAAATGTGTTGGGGAAAACAGGCTTAAAAAAAGAGTGAAAGATGAATGAAGAAAATACATCTAAAAGTTGACATGAATAACACTAAATGGCTTTTTTTAATGTTTATTAAAAGATTCTCATGTCTTTCACATAATTTTTTTACCTTTAGTATTGTCTAGCTGGAAAGTGTCCTTTTGAAAGACATGCAAGAACATTTCTTCCTTGTATAAACATGAATTGACAAAATGTGCAAACTTCAGCATTATGTATATTTGTAATAGCCTTTCTTGTCCTTTGACAGTCTGCTAAAGGAAAATACATGTTTTAATGTTTTTAATAAAATGTAAAAAAGATAATTATTATTAATCAGAAAAAGAAGTTCACTCTAAGCTATGGTATTTAAATATTCTTCATATTATTATTTTGACCCTGTAACAACCATAATGATACAAATAAATAGATTCCAGATATGTAAATACACAGATCACTTTAAATGAGTTTAGGTTAAGAAATAAATGAAGAAATGTAAGAATGGTTATTTCATGTAATTAAGTGTGACTTTTAATCCTAGGTATTTTTAATAAATGAAGGTTGAAAGCAAATGTTGGGGTTTTTTGCTCTATTTAATTTTCAAGGTTTGTTTGATTGTGTTTTTACTTTTTTAACCTAAAATTATTTATAATAAAAATTATGTCCCATCTGATGGCACAAGAAGGAAGACAAGAAATCACTGGCACACAATTAGGTGCTTATTTCAATGTAATTTCCCAGCTATTTCACAGTAGTGAATGGGGACTGTGATTTTTGAAACATATTTGGTGATTTATAGTGTAATCAAACAAATACAGTTCAATAATTGTCTAGCTAATGAATCATGAAGAGCCCTTTTTTAACTGTTTCTTTTATGCTTTAATTATTGATACTCATGTCTTCTGTTGTAATATCCTTCTAAAACACTGTTAAATATGGTGTAAAATAATGTCATATTATTGAGAGCATAAATAGTAAGTACCATCAAAATAGCTCAAAATATAATAATGTCTTTATGTTTCTTTGCTTGTTACCAAATTCCAGTCTGCTCTGCCCTTGTCAGGTCTATTTCTGCTTTTCTTCCTTGTTCCAGTCTCCCACTCTCGCATATTTCAACTACTGTACAGGTTTGACCTACCTCTCTTTCCAAAAGACATGCTAGTCCTAATATTCATTAAAAATAATTTTCACTTCTGTACATCTCACATATTGCAGCTCTGGTATTTGAGTCCTATGAAAAACTCCTTTACTTGCACCCTTTTTTTCCTGCTGCTCATCATTGCTTTCTTGGATATCAGAGCTACTCTACTCTGAATGCGTTAGTCACTCATGAATAATGACATAAAAGCCTGGCAATGCTGTAGAAGAAGAGACCTTTATTATACTTTTCTAACAACCATTAATATTTCTAATACTCAGCAGTTTTCTGATTTTCTTTTGTGGAAGGATGAATCATGACTACATGGCACAATGGCATGGGGTCTGCAGCTATTACTGCTTTCATTAATGTAGCTGAAATGCAAAGAAGCAGAAAAATAGATTTCCTCTGTGTCTGACGGGAAATTTCTAGGTTTTCAACATCTCTTATCTGCTTTCATTGAGTTCATAAACCCTAATTAGAGCAAAAGTCTAGCATGATGGTCACATAATTTTTCCTGATCCATGTGTCTGAAAGACAGCAAGACTGCACATATATCAAATAATACCCTTCTTTGTGGGAAATATCATCAGAACTATTTTTCACATAGTAACAAAAAAGAAAATTAAAAAAAAAAATACTGCCCTAGTTCTTCTTCATAAGGCTCTAACCCTCTGGCCTTATACCTAAAAAGTATGGTCCATAGATGGTGAAATTCATGGTGGGAGGCAGTGAGGGTAGGGAGGAGGAAAGCAAGGTAGCAATGTTAGTGTTTCATGGTAATCTAATGGATCTTTCAAAATACAAATGTATATTCCCAAAGTGACTTGCTGACTTTTCTCTAAGGATGCATAACACAAATAGGAGAAGACAGTGATCCAAATGTATTGTCTTAACAAAAACCTTATGTACTACATGTACTCATTGACTGCACTCTGATTAAGTCCTTGAAAACTTGTATTTACTGTTTTCTCATTAAATGTTAAGGCCATCTTAAAGCTTTCCTATTCCTGGAAGGCAGTCAGTCAGATTTTCCACCATGAAGGATCAATGCAGACTTTTTGGGGTGAACTCTGAAGCTACCTACAAGGAAATGCAATTTGACTCTAAAAAAGCTTCCCAGAGAAGTTAATACAGAGGTACTTTGCAGACAGCTTAGGCCTTCGGGCACATGACCAGAACAGCTTGTCCATGCATGATATGAAAGTTCCTACTTTGCCTCTCCCAGCAGCAGCAGTCAATATTGCTGCCTCCCAGGCAAAAGATTGTACTGGCATGCCTGAAGGCAGGTCAATGCAGACAGACATATGTCTATAAAAGTCTAAACTCAGAGTGCTCATGTTCTAGCAAGAAACTACTTCAGAATGCATCAAGAGAGTGAATGTATCTAAAGCAGATTTGTTAGCATATAACTTCTCTGAGGCTTAATAGATCAATAGACAGTTTTCTACTGTCATTTATTATGTGTATAAGGACATCAAAAATGTACATCCATAAAATTTTTAGTAATTTAAAACTAAATTTGAATTCCTTTTTAAGCCTCAAAAAATTTGAAAAATAGCAAAATAGACCAATAACAAAATCTGACATCTTCACTTTATAAAGTGTTGATGCATATAGTATAAGCTCTACAAAACAATACTCTAAAAATAGTGTAATAAACTATCAGTAATGATAGTTACATTAGACAATCAATAAATAATAGTATAATAAACTATCAAGCTTATTGATACCATTATCCTTTCTCCCTTTCTCCACCATGCTCTGGGCAGGGTGGGTGAAAAGAAAAAGGAAGTAAATTAGCACTTCCTAAGGGCTCTTGTATTCCACTTCCACTGTCCCTAAAGACGGTTGTTGTCATTTAAGGTAATCCACCTTGTAACCCCATATTTCTACAAGCCATTATGTAAAAGATAGATAAATATTTTTAATAGAGAAGACAAATATCCAAACATGTTTCCAGTATACTTTTCATTTATAGCTAGTAGTAACTGAACTGGGTTTTAAAAATATTATTTTTCAAACAGCTATCCTTCATTTTGTGAATACTTTTTTTTTTTTTCTATAGAAATAAATGATATATATTTATATCCTGTCAGGCATCTTGTCTTGAAAAATATAATGTAATTTAAGATATGTCACTTCAGAAGCCCCATGGGAGGCACACAAAAAAAACAACTATTTTTCTCAGTAAAAAGCAGTAAAAATAGATTTTTTAGTATTTCAGTTTCCCATAGCAACACACCTGTTGACCCACTTTAAAATATTTTATCCATTTTTACCTGATTTTCAATTTCCAAAACTAAGCAAGAAAAGAAAATAATCATTACTGAGACCTTGATTCCTAAAAGTATTGACTGAACACAAAGGTGGCATGGAGGGGGGCTGTGTAAAACGTATTTCATTTTCATATTTTTTCAGGAGCAAGTTTTGTGTATGTATGTATGTATAAAAATTTAATGAAAGTATCAATGTCTTACTTTTTTTTTTTTTTTTGGCTTTTGTATAAGTAATTATCATACATGCCTTATATAATCATATATAACTTTATCAATACTAATAAAAACCCCAGAAAGTAAAGATTAATCAGGTAAACATAAATATACTGTAACTGTGTCACTAAATGTTAAAATGTGCAACAATGAAAAAATGTTTGTTTGGTCTCCTAGCCTATTTTCATTGTAACAGACAATTGAGTCAACATAGGGTTGCCCTTTTTTTTCTCCAATGAAATGAACTGGGGTCTAACACATCAGATGAAAATGTATTTCTGGGCAACTGGGAGAAATTTTCAACTCTCACTGAATGGAAAATTGAAAAAAAATGTTGACACAAGAGATGTTTTGTGATGGTATTGTCCCTTTCTGACTTCCCTTGTGAGCCTGTCTTCAGAGAGAATCGCAACACCGAGCTGAGCTCTGGCTCCAGCCTGATCCCACTCTCAGCTGCGAAACACAGGGCACTTGATGCACATTTGTAAGGCACAGGCTGGACCTTGGTGACCAGAGCTGTTCTGTCCTTCAACCACATCCTGGAGGCTGTGCAAGACAAGCTTTCTTTGTTTGTCTGGTGTTTGTGGTCTCAGTGATCCCTGACAGCAACAGTGATAAAAAGTGAACCAAACTTTTACAAAACTCAGTACTTTTCTGCAGGGTGCTTGGTGTCTCTCAGCATGTTCCCTTAGATTGACTAGTTATGGCTGCACGTTATGTTGGCAGAAAGAGGTAATATCAACCTTAGAGATATTTGAATGAAAATACTCATAAATACTCAGGAATAAAAATTTGAATGAAATTTGAATTCAGTGACCAAGCACCCAGAATTCATGCTGTGACATCTGATATTGAAGTGTTCCCCATTTTCCCATGCTAAATCTATTTACAGTCTGTGGATGCTGATAATTATTAATAGTAGTTGAGAAATTCTCCTTTTTCTGTTTTATCTTAAACAACCTCTCTCCCTTGATATTTTTCCTACTTTACTAATGTTTAATGACAATTTATATACTTAGTTTACATTCTGTGCTCCTCTCTGATATTTATCCATATTTATTTTTATTATTTTTATTTTATTTTTATTTATTTATTTACATATTTATTTATATTTATCCGATATTTTTTTCGGTTAAATTTTGGTTGTATTTGACAAACAGTACTTTAACTTCTGCATCATTTAGATTGCTAAAGAAGCATACCTATTTTCGAATTATTTAGACAATGATGGCACAAATGGATATGCCAGAAAATATCCAGGGTGGTAATTTATAAATTTTAATGCATTTCTGTCTACAAAACTGCCTTTCAAAAGTTAACCTTAGGGCTCTTATGTTATTAAGTTGCGAGAGACACGCAGTAACAGCAATTTTGAAAATTCTTATAAATATATGAATAGATTATAGGGTTATTTTTGCTCTGCAGCTGTGCAGCAGATATGGCCATAAGTGTAATGGAAATACACATTTGCATACCTAATTCACACTGTTTTACATTGGATTAAAGATTTTTCCATCCATATAGCTGTCAAACTAAAATGAAAAATTTAATTTTGCCGTTCATTAAAGAACTGTGTACACATTCAGTTTATCGTAGTGTTTGGGTTTTTTTCCCTAAAATATTCTTTATTGATTTTTTTTCATTACAACTGCAGTTTGATTTTTCAAGCAGACTCTAATATTTACCCACTAGAACTAAACTTTATGTCTAGGAAATTAATCCCTTGATAGTTAAATTTTAAGTAGACTTGATAGTGCCATGATAGTTCTTGATGAGGCACATTACAGACATCAAAAGCAACTGTTTCTTACAAATAAAAAGCTCATCTTCAGTGCAAGCCTAAGAAATATTCTGCTCCCTTTATAAATCTGCAAGAAAAACTCAGTCCTTACACTTGCAGCACACTTTCCCCAAATGGACATCTATTCTTTACACTGGAGCTGGTTCATTTTCACCTGTCTTATTAAAAATTGTACTGCCAGGTATTCTCTCTGTTTATTGTCATTTAAGTTTGGGGCCACTTAGGTTCTGGTAGTCAGGAAACCGATAAGGAATTTACCAGTACTGTGACATCACAGGGCTTAAGTGTGGCTCAGTAAAGATGTAGTTTAAAAAAATGTAATGGATTATGGAAGAAAAGTTGATGAAAACACTAAGGAGGAAGGGAAACTATTTTTAAAAGCAATGCTATATCTGCAAAAGAATTTTAGGATGCATTTTTCTGTTTTTCTGTAATATTCTTTCGAGTTAACTTTAGTAAGCATGATGTATAATACCAATGACTAAACTTTACAATGCAAAAATAATGCTGAAACACTTCAGTAGCTTCTGCATGTCGCATGCAAATTACTGCTTTCCAATCAATAGGCATTTTAAACTACAACTAATATTCTGGAGCTGTAATACACAATTTGTGCTACTGATATTATATATTCAAATCATAGATATGAGCTCTAGAGAAACAATTACAATATATGCTGCAAATGCATATTAAAATGCAAGTTCCATTAACAACCATGCTTTAAAAGGAGACATAACCCAGGCTTCAATTTTGCACCTGCAGTCATTTCTAGAATCAACAGGGTGGTCACATAATTGCAAAGCAGATGATTGTGATACTTGCAACTGTTGAGATAGTTAATTTTCAGGTTCAGTCATCCAGTTACATATTTAAATGCTGTAATTTGTGTCAACAATTGTGAATGCATATAAGATTTCCAACACAAAATTTATTTTGCGTTTGCCAACTGGGACTTAATATCTATGCACTATATTGTCTTCAGGTTCGTTTTTGGTTGAAGGGAAGGGGGGTACTTGTAATGATATATAAAAGGAGATTTGGTGTTTTGCTTATTGTTTTTTTAAGCCAAGTATTCATTCCTGGTGAAATTTCAAATTATTCTTTATTGCATTTAGGTAAGCTGAAAAACATGGGTTTTCATATATGCATAAAAAATATTTGGGGATATGGAGGGTTCAAAGTAGGTTAAAACTACTTACAAGTTTTTTCTTCCAAATTTCCAATGTTAGAATTTTCTTAGACCATTTTGACTAACTTCATTGCATGTCACAAGCTGGGTTGCTGCTATTAGCCATTTGACTGAGAGAATGTAATTTCCACAGACCAGCTATGGTGTGTTGAAGGTGCTCACTTCTGTGCTGGATACAAAAACCCCTGTGCTATCAACAGGCATCCTCCAGTATCCCTTACTTTAAGACAGTTCTGTACATAGCCTACACAAAATTTGAAAATACCACCTTAAATTCAGTGGAAGGTTTAGACAAAATGTTCTGGAGCTTAATGAAACGATATTTCTTAGTGAAACTTGGCTTTGTAAGAAAAATTCCAGCCAAAACTTCTCATTTCATGTTATTTGCCCTTTGAGTTGCCTCTTGGAATTATTTCTTGTAAAGATCATAACTATGAAGATGAAAGACTGCCCACTGATTCCCCACACTCATGTTTATTTAGCAATCAATGAATGGATTAACTACTTTTGCAAACATATGGGTTAGTCTGAATACAGTTTTGTCTTGGTCTTCCACATGACCAAACCACAGGCTACTTACTTAAATGAAACACATTAACAAGAATATTTGACTTTGGTTTTGTTAGTTGTTAGCTGCTACCAAGCCATAGCTCAGCTACAGAAAGATGAACATGACCTCTTTAGAAGAAACACTAAATGCAATGATTCTGCAGTGCAGAGGGATGGTACACTTTCTAAAACAGATCTAAGAGGTCTTTACACCTCAAATCCCTTTTTACACAGATGTTTCTCTTTTGAGCCATGGAAACAGCTGATTTTCTAGGTATTCAAAATATTTTGTTACTGTCAAATGAAAAAGATTACATGAACTGCCCACTCAGGTATCCCTGTCCTTCAGTTTAGAACTAAAACCTCAGACTGAGAATCAGCAAAGTACTGCCAGCACAGATTAGCTGAGGTCCCATACATTTTTAGAGATCATGTACATCATAAAAAAGGTGCAATAATCAGAGAACTGTGAATGGCTATGTATTTTGCCTATTATCCAGAATAAAAATATTTTATAGTGGTTGAAAAATGTTTGGAAAAATGATGGCTAAATTACTGTTATCACTCAGGGTAAGATTTAGCACACAGATAGGATACAAATGGGTATCTAGTTATCTAGTCAATATTGTCAATGTTGCAAAAAGAATCTCAAAAGCTGTTTAGCTGATCAGCCACCCAAACACAGGACTGAATTTCTCAGAAGCATCCGTTGTCATTGCAAACACTGTGAGACATGGTCTTGGGCTTCAATGAACTCTTCGTTTCAAAAAGATGAGATTCTGTAGATTTAATGTTATATAGCATACATATATGCTGTATAATGTTTTAGCCACGTAAGCATAATTCACATGTCCCAAAGGGTCAAAAATGGCACCAAATTATAATACACTGGAATCTCACCTTAAATTGCTATTTTACTGAACTGAACTGCTGAACTGTTACTGGCTGAACTGCTTCTGAACCTTCACTGACTGTGTTGAATATAATGTGGGTAACTTCCCTTCAAGAAGGCACCTTGTGTCATTTCAGGTGCTCTAAGGCATCTGCAACGTCTTCCTGGATGCAAACCCAGGGCAGAAGCTACAGAACAGCAAAAACCCAATAGTATGGCAGATGGAAAAATCCTTGAGTGAGTTGCAGTTGACAATAGATGACAAATGTGCAGATGAACAGATCTTTAGTTCACATGAGAATATATACCTAGAGACACCTTCATCTGTAAGCACAATCTCAGTGTCATGAGCTTCTTGGAGTATACTTTTTATTTTTCATATGTGAATTTGTATGGAATTCCTTTACATGAGGTGTAAGCAGCTGTGCTTAAAAAATGGGATAGACATCGTTCTTTAATCTTTTTTAAGTGTAAAATCAGGTATTTCTTGGAAATGAAATAACTGCCTCAGAATTATTTGAAACTAGCTAATTCTTCAAAATATAAGAAACCAAAAGGCGGTAATTTAAATTATGAAATAACATTTTTTAGAAAGCAAGATGTTTATGTTTTACTATGTAAGAGAGAAAGTAATGGCTAATTTTGCAATTAGGTATTGTTGATTTTCTAATAGTTATAAGAAATACCTTGATAACTCTCCACTCATAATAGTAATGGCATTTGTTCTTAATATTATAGCTCTATTTGTTCAGCTGTAGAACATCAGTAAAAATTAATTCATAAAAGATCTGAAGTCAATCCTTTTTCTTTTTTGTGATGTCTTCTTCATATGCCCCTGAGTGCATTATTTGCTTGGGTTTTTAATGGAACATTTATGAGTACAAATAAACAAAGCAGTTTTGAATTGATTATTGTAGGTTTACTTTGTTTTCATATAGACTTGTGCAGGTATGAAAATTAGGTGCATGAGATGGAGTCAGAAGCCAAAGCCTACATTTTTGTACTCTCTTTGAAGCAATGTTTTGTGTACTCGATAAAGCTACTGAGTATGGTTCAGACTAGTGACCTGAATCATTAAAAGCTGTCAAAAAGGAGCAATATTTTTCTAGCAACATCAATCAAATGGTAATGCCCTCTGACATTATTCCTAAAGGACTTTTGAAACTATAGCAGACAGCTTTGGGATGTTTTATTATTGTACATGAAATGCTGAGCAGAATTTTTGAGTGGGCAAAGGGATTACATGGTAGACCATAAACACAAATTTTATTTTAATAACATCATATAGATATTGATATAGATATAAATATAGATATAGATATATAAAAATTATTGTGGATTAGAGATTGGAATTTCAGTTTTTCATGTAGAAGGTGGATAGGATCATGTAGCAAAATCTCACAGTTTTGGTCCAGTCTCTGGGATCAGAAAACACCAAACTATTAGACTGCAGTTTAACCCTCATAATAAAGTTCAGTGTTTCATAGCATTAATGATTTCTAATCCAAAGTGGTATGGCCAGGATAGAAATTCCTTTAACATATTAATTAATAAAAATATTAAATAACCTCTGAAGACATGTCCCGGTTTTTGCTCGGGGCTAAAGGCATTATTGGTGCCACTCAAATAAATACAAATTCAGACACAGCAGTAAAGCCATTTTTCAACATTTCTGACTTTTCCAGCTCTTCATCTTGATCCAGTGCTGAAATAGTTTCTAATTTATACCAGCTGAAGGGCTACTGAGACCTTGCCTTTCGTCACCTCTGGCATTTTTTCCAGAAGGAACTAGAGTAACATGACATGAAAAATTTTCAATATCATCTTTAGAGACCCAGAGAGATCCCTCTGCATTCTAGGAAGCCCAAGCACTCCCTAAGGGCATTTTCCTGCACTTAATTTGAGCAAGTGGACTAGGAGCTAAACCTGGTACATTTTTTATTCCAGAAAAACTTCAAGTTATGAAGAAGTTTGATCAATATTGTAATAAATATTTTAGCCCTCCCAATATTAATTTTGCCTATGACTAGACATCTTTTTTTACTGTTAGATGGAACATAACTTACATTTACGACACCTATGCATATTTGTAATTGGAAACCTGGCTGCCACAGGAAATGATGTGTCATGGGACAGTTAATTTTATATTCTATTTTAAGTGGAGTAAAAATTCACTTTCCCTTATGTGGTCGGATAATGTCTAAAAGTACTCTGTTTTTTCCATACTGGAATTCCATTCTTAGTGGAATAGGGAAAAGAGGCTGACACCTGAAGGCTGCTGGGAACAAGAAACACGTAGGCTGGGATCACAAAATGGTCATGAAAGCATGTAACATCAACATTTGAATAAATTTTACCCCTACCTTGATTAAATCTATTTACTGCTGATTAATTCTAAGTTTGTCAGGTTGAGGGGTTTTAGGAATGATCTAGATTACCTGGATTTGAATAGAAAGAACAAAGCTTTGTTCTGAACAGTGCATTAAAATTAAGCAGGACTAGATTTTAGTAAAATTTTATAACAAATTTGCAAAAAATTGCATGAATGCAAACAGCTATACAATAATAATGAATATATTTTTTTAAGTGATCTCAAGTATCTGTATATAAATTTTGTCCAAAATTGGAGATGGTTACCATTCAAAGAGCAACTAGTTTGAAACAAGACATTTCTTCATGATCAAAATATCTACCTACAGACTTTCCATTAAATCCTTTTTATTTCACTACACCTGAAGCCATGGAGCAATGCTACAAAATGAGGGAGAATACAACTACCTGTGAAAGTTAAAAAAAAAAAAACAAAACATTTTTTTAATAATAAATGGTCTTTTATTCAAAGAGGAATGTGTATGCTGAGACACGACTAAAAATCTCAATAGAAAATTACAGCTTTTTTGTGTTTGAAATTTTTATGGCAATGAATATTTTAAAAAATTAATAACTACACATAATGAATGGCAAAATATACAGTTAGCTACAGGTACCTGGCATTCAGTGACAATTATGTAACTATTCAATAGATATATTTTTTCATTTGTCTGTGCTTTTTTGGGCTTTTTCTTTGTTTGCTTTTGTATGCTAGTAGGTTATTAGTGTGAGTATGGTAGCTCTGGGAAGGTTCAAACAGAGTCATATTTTAAAAAAAGGTTGTAAGAGTCAAGTCTTTTTTATGTACTTTCATAAAAGAAGGCTAGAATGCTTTAGGGAATATTCTTCTTGGTATGAACATGAATAATTCCCGTTAGCCATTCTGGTGCTGCAGCATATGCACAGAAGGGGAACGGACCTTTTATGATGACTTTTTTTAAAAAAAGTCAAGCTAGTCATTGTTTGTCTGCTCCTTGGAAAATTTTCTACTCAAAGTGTATAAATTCTGACATAGATTGATAAAGTAGCATTGGTAAATACATTAAAAACAGGAAGAATTTTGAATCTTTTTAATACAAGCTTTAATAAGCTCATTTTACTTTGAGTTATATCATTATTATTATTAATAAGAATTATACAGTTATATACTACTCTGATTACAAAAAATAAGGTATTGAGAAATCATTTGCTGAATTTATATATGTATAAGACTCTATTAAAAGCAGAATTGAATAAATGTTTTACTGAATGTTGTAAGAGAGTGTTAAAGTTGAGAGGAAAGGGTTCAAAGTTGATGAATGGGAGGGCCCTTTTTCCACTCTCATGCCAAGTTTGTCCATTCCTAAAATATACTTTGTGTATTCTTTGGTGAAATACTGCTTTGAACCAATGTAAAGAATGTCATGTTTTCATTTTTGGTGTCTTGAAGTTTACCATTTGAAAATAATATCTATATCCTATTTTATTCGCATTTATAGCTAAAATTTTTCAGTGTTATCAAATGGTTCAGTTAAAAGCAATGTTGTCTGCTTTCGTGTGAAAATTTGCATTAAATGAAAACCACTACCTTTACTAACTTGCTTATGCTTTCCAGTTCAATTGTAATGAGTCAAATCTCTGATTTCAATTTATATACTTTATTTGGTTTTTAGTCCCATCTGGGCTTTCTTAATACTAAGTCTGTATGTGCAGGAATAAATATGCCTTTTTGTTCCTAAAGTCACCTTGGATCTTCTATACAATGCTTAAAAAGCATGAATAGTCATAACCTGGTACAACTCTGCCTGTTTGTCTCAGAGGACAGATTGTTTTTCTGTGGTACTACAACATTAACAATCTAGGCAATGTTGTAAAAGAAAGAATGTGCCTTACAGGTGTGTTTCAAAATAAGTATCAAGCAGATTCTACTGTGACTGTTGCAATTTTCTGTTCAATTGTTTTCAGGTAGTCTGTGAAAATAAAGGTAACCTTTACCGAAGTATAATATTTGCAATGGGAGAAAGAGCCCTGTTACAAATTCACTTGTATAACCTTAGGATAATAATATTAATACAAAGTGCATCTGAAATGAGCACATTGACTTAGTTTATTTCTTTTCTTGATATCTGAAAGGATGCAGATTACTTTTTTTATGTTTCTGTCTGTGCCCTGGGGATTTCCTAATAAAAAATAAGGGAAGTCTGGTTGATCAGGAGTTGTATCCAAAAGACTGTGGAGAGGTAGCTGTAATCCACTTCCAGGAATGTCATGAAATGTTGCCACTGGTTTTGTAACCAACTTCCAGTTAGTTCATTGATGGTAATGATAATCTGAAAGGGCCTCTTTTGTTTCTCTGATTTCATTTTTATATGAAGAAAGAAAAAGGAAGAGAAGGATATGTAATCATCAAGAAAAAGAAAAAACGAAATTTTTTTTTAATGCAGATGTGGAACTTTATTTGCTTACATACTTCATTTTTAATGTTGCAATAGGGTAATGTGCAATTGTAGAGGAATTATGAAGAAAAGTTAAAGCTGAGTAATGGGAAGAAACTATTAAAGCTAACTAGGAATAGGTCAAGATTAGCATATTTTGTATCTGGGGAAAGGGAAGTTAACAGCATGGCATTTCAGAAGCAGTCAAAATTTGACAGGTAGTAAACCACAGACTAAACTCTGAAAGAAAATAAAATCCTTTTTAGAATTGTATGCTTTGCAATGAAAATTTATTATGGATCACCTATTAAGCTTCATCATTTGCAAACCTGTATAAAAAAAATTCTTTTAAGAACATAATCCCATTTGCCTTTTTCAGATAAAACTTCTCTTGACCTCAATGTCTGGGAATATATTAAATCAAAATTTCTGTCTGACCTATTTATGTTGCTGTATGCCAGCAAAGCATGCAATTGAACTGGACTTTACATCTTTCTCCCAGTTAGGACCACAGAACAGTTTGGTTCAATTACATTAGCAAATAGTTGTTGCAAAACAAAACTATTACTTATATCTATGCACTTGTGAATGTCAATGTGAAAATAACTATATATTCAGATGCTGGTTCCAAACAGACCCTAAACAATGGTTTACTGTTATTTCTACATAAAATCAGTTATCACATTTGTTAAACACGCTCTCAAATCTCAATGGAGACCTAATGAAATTGCTTATACCAGAACAACATTAAAATGTTTGCATAATGTAGGGCAGCTTTATGATCTGTTATTTGAGTAGATGTTATCCAGGTATCTTGCTTTTGCTCTGATAAATAAACGACTCTACAAGAAGTTTCCCAGACAAGGTACTCTGAAAAGTGCAGATCGGACAATTCAGGGTTTGAAACTGAAATAGACTTCCTGTAGATCACAGGGTTGGTCCAGGGGCTATAGCAACTTCTGTGTACAGAGATGTGATGCAATAAAAATCTTCATTTTATCAGAGTCTAAAGTTGACAGTTGATTTCAATTTAACAGAATAATTTCCTTAGTAATTCCATGTATTTCAGGCAGACTGCTTTTGGACATGGTTAATATGCAGGTATGTTTCTGTTACTGGCTTTTTTATATGAATCTCTTTCTGTTCATTTACTGCTGGACTTGGATTAGATCGATCACAAGATGATTGACACTCATAAGGAAGGATCTCAAAACAGTAACTTTTATCAGTTCAAGCAAAAAGTGCAGCAACAGATTCCTGTAGAGCTGAAAAGAAACCACAAATATCCAGTTATTACCTGTATAAATAAATGCAAGATCCAAAGTAGAATAAACCTTACAGTTAGACTGAGAAGGGTAGACAGGGGAGAGCATAAGAAGAATTTTAGGAAAGAGGTAAATGTGTGTGGTGGGTTAACCCTGGCTAACAGCCAAATGCCCATCCAGCCACTCACATACCCTTTTCCTGTGGCACAGGGGGACAAAATGCCATGAGAAAGTTGATGGATCCAGATAAAGACAGGAAGACAGTTTATCAAGTACCTTCATGACAACTGACTGAATTTGGGGAAAATTAATTTAATTTAAGGTGAATTAAAAAAGATTTGGGTAGTGAGAAACAAGTACAAAACCATCAAAATGTCACTTTCCTTTCTCTTTCATAGGCTTAGTCCTGAATTCCACTCCTTCATTTCCAACTCCAACACACCCTACCCCAAGAGTTGCAGGGGTATGTGGAATGGGGGTTGGGGTCAGTCCGTAACAGATCCCCTCTTCTGTTCCTTCCTGGTCACAATTTTCCTCTGCTCCAACACCCAGAGTATCTCCTTCTCTGACCAGAGAACGAATTTCCTCTTGCTCCCTCTCCTGTTTCCCAGGGGCTTTTCTTCACTGTGCTCACTGGTGTTTTTCCCCATCTTAAATACATTTCCCTGAGGAGACACCACCTCAGCTCTCTCCTCACAGAGGCCCCCACAGCTTCCACTGCAGTGCCAGGGCACCTGCACCCAGGAAAACACGGAGCAAGAGTTGAACAGCTATAGAAATGATGGGACTGAGAAAGACGGAGTGATGAAGCTTACAGGCAGACTTGGAACAAAAACCAAGTCCTCTTAAGTCTTAATAACGAGTCCCCTTGGAACAAAAAACAAGTCCTCTTTTTACGATTGGTGTATTGAAAAGGAAAACGGCAATGAAAGTTTTACATAAGAGGCAACCAAAGTAATTGAAGGCTAATAAGTGCTGGTGGCTGTTTCTGAATCAATTAAAAACACATCTGTGTGTGCTACTAAATGAATGTATTTCTGCATGAGCCCAGATGGAAGCAAATGTCTCAAACAGATTAAGACAAAATAAAGGAGGAAGAAAACATACAAAATTTCTAGCCAAGAAGATCTATACATCTTTTTTTTTGTTCTTCCAAAACTCTCTTGGTTTCCACACTGACTTGCTCTATACTTTTGTGTTCTTTAACAGAATTATATTTTATTAATGGCAGATAAATAACTAGGACATCTATTTTGTAATTATAATATCTGTGAGGATGAGAGAAATAGAAAGCAGCCCTTTTTTTTTGGAAAACTAAAAAGAATATTTAGTTTTCATGCTTACTAAAAAAAAAAAAAATTAAAGCCAGGAATATTAGGATAAATAATATATGTGAAAAAATAAGCTAATACTTGATTTTTTTTATCTTTCCTGCAGAAAATAACTCTTTATGTCAGAACTTTCTCTGTCTGGAAGCTGTCAGAGAGCAAAGACTGACCAGGTTGTGTCCATGGTTTGACACCTTGTGACAGCTACCTTCTTATGCTTTATGCCAGATAGTTTGTTTAGATTCATCCAATCCCTTTGTTTTTAATCAGACACAACTCTATCCTAATTTTATATTTCTATCTAAATATCAATATTATTGATTGGTCTGAATCCTTAATTTTTTTATCAAAGTACATTCCATAAAATTATGTGTATTTTCTGAATTAAATACATAAAGACAGATTATCTAACATATGGCAAGTGTCCCCTTTCTCCAGTAAAATGTTGGGAATATATTGTTTAATTTAATAAGTTTTCCAAATAGATAAATATAAAGTCTATTCTATTTTATAACAGGTAATCACTGTCCACGTCTGAATCAACCATTTCAGATTTTTCTTGAGCTATGGTTTGCCATAGAGTGTATATAAGGAATGATGAAATATAACAGAAACAACAGCAAGAGCAACAACAACAACAACCTAAATATTCTTTTGTTATTTCTATACTTTGAATTAAAAGTAAAATATAAGGTCTACAATAGGATAGGATGTATAGAGACATCCAGTGCTGGCTCTGGAGGGAGAGCTTCAGAAAAGTAGCAGGCTGATGTTTAATGTGAATTTTCCACCTAAACAAGCTCAGAAAAATACTCTGTTCTTATTGTAAATCTGACTTGATAGGAATCATACAATGTAACTTTGGGGTTTACATGCCTTTGGTTAGGCAATTTCCATCCATAAAGCCTATATTTTGGAAGAAAAATGTAGGTTTTCCACAGGAATAGATTTTTGTTGTGATCAGCAGTGATTCATTTTTGAGGCATGGCTTCTCTCCCATCTCAAATGTCTCTCAGGTTTCTGTCAGAATCAAGTAGTTTCAAACCCCACAACAGATATGGATTAAGAGATGGTGCAAGCAGAATGGTTTCTCTCTACATATCCTCAAATATTTTATTGTTGGTTGTGGTTTCTGGTTTTGCATTTAACTTATTTTAGGTATTTAAAATGTCAAAAAATACGGCATAAAACTGACAAGATATTCTAAGAATATTGATCTTTATAATTACAGTGTTTAGTTGTCATCTTCTCAATATGCTTGGAAGACCGTCAAACACATGTTCCAGCCTGGCTTTAGGTCAAATTCAGCTCATCATCATTTTTACCTCTTTCTCTGCCTTTTTCCCATGCATAAGGGGAAATAGCTGACCAAGTGATGTTTTCTTTTGCTTTGTTTTAAAGCCTAACAGAAAATCAAGCTGCCAATGGGCAGATAGGGTTCTGCCAAGGGGTTAGCAAGCAGTTACTGAGAAAAACATGGACAGCAGCCATCACCAGGAGGGCATTTCTCAGCCCTCGTGGGAGGATGATAATCGACCAAAGTGTCCTGAATCAAAACTGAGGACATAGATTAACTATTTAGGGGTGAGAGTCCTATGTGAAGATGATGCAGACCCTCTATAGGCTATTATTTGAATACTGAGGGGTTTTTTCATGCTTTATTCTAAGAAGTTGTTTTCTACCTGGACACAAGTTCTAGTGTTTCCCTACTATTGCAATTTACTTAAACTGATACCTAAATGTATATGTCTTTTAATTGTGCCATTCTGTTTCTTAGATTGTATTTAGATAATCTAAAGTCTATAACTACTTTGATGTACCAGGTGTGCTTTATCTAATTAAATTTTACAATACTTAGGTATCATTGTACATGTAGAGTGATTGTCGGTATAGAGAAGACACGTGGATAAAATAAGTTGTGGCTAATATTCTATTCAGAATTCATAGCTTTCATTATACAATGTGTTAACATCCATCAAACTAAATTAATTAGTAAAATTTTAATGGAATACAAGGGAAATATATCTGTAACAGTGTCACAGGAAATATGATCTCTATCAGAAGCTGGGTTTGTGTGAAAACAGGAAAGAGCTTTAATAAATGGAAGGCTTATCCAGCAGTAATCATAGAGTAAGACAAGAAGGACATTCATTCTATTGCAAATATTTGTCAAAGCTGTCTAATTCATTCTCCATGGACAACAAATGCTTTTGAGAATTCCCTGTGATCCACATGTAAACTACCAGCTTCCCACTTCCCATTGCTATAAGTCAGATTCTTCTGCATCTCAGAATTAAGCCCAATGGCAGTAGCTTCAGACCTCTTATTCTTTCAAGAAAAAAAGAAAACAGACATGTTTAGCTAATTTAGAATACGATTTCATGAAATGAACCCAATTAACCTGCCTGTAATACATTTCATACTAAATTGCAAGATTTTTCAGTGAAGCCTGTTGCTAGCTTAAAATTCTATATTCATTTGGGAAGAATTAAAAAGTGCTTAGGTTTGCTTCATAATAAGTCCTAAATTCACATGAAATTGCTGTTTTGTCTCCTTCAGCTATTTCTTACATTGAAATAAATCTGAATTAAGTGTATGAGAAAAGATTGTATTTTTTTCTTAATCATTTTCTGTTCTTCATTATCCATGGACATTAATGGAGTTTTAATTTGTTATAACACCAAAGTTTTATGCTTCATTAAATCTATGTGCCAATAATTACGGGCCTTATAGATTTCCTGTCTTTTTAGGTATTCAAGAGCTCTTCAGGGTTTGTCTCCCCCTGAATTGTTTTTCTCACATTAAGATGTGATTGCTAATCTTTCAAAAGAGAGGTTGAAAACATTTAAGCTTTCTGTAAGACCTTCTCATCTTCTTAAACATGTTATAATCAGTTAGATGAACTCCCAAGACTTTTTCCCATGCATAGAATAATTCAGAATTTTCTCTGATAATTCTTCTATAGCAAAAGACTAAAAAAACCTCCCAGTGGTCTCACAATAGGCAACAGGGTACATTTGCAGCACAACAATTTAGTTTTTCCATTAATTCAGAGCAAAATAACCCAGTTAGACAGATAAGAATTGCACAGATAAGGTTTAATATTCAAAACCGAGGAAAGGATTTAAACTGCTAAAACAGAATGCAGGCAGATAAAAGTTGCCTCAAGACAAAGCACTGATCTCTTTTAGTTTATTGACGACCTAATCTTGTGTCTAAACTCACTGGGAATGCCTGATTTCACCTACAAGCTCCATAGAAGTGCAATTCCATCCGCATCTAGGTCTGGAGCAAACCAAACCCAAGCATGCTGAAAACTAAACTAGTCAGCAGTATTTGAGATCCAAAATCTTGGCAGAATACAGGTATTTCTTTTGGAGGACTTAGAACTTCTTAGAGCATATTGACAAGACAAGAACCTTAACAGAACTGTAGCAAGTAATATTTTTGCACCTCAAAGCTCTCTGGAATTTTATATTGTCAGATTATACTTTAAGCTGTTAAATAATGAGCTGTTAAATAATTTTCCATTTTTCCTACTCAATCGGGAAAGCTGTGTAATAAATAATGCAACACATACGGGCTAGAAGAAATAATAAGTTAAAGAACAAAGCAAACAAACAAACAAACCACTAAAATCTAGCAAATAGCAAGGAGCCTCATCTCTGGACAGACAGTTAGGAATGCCAGCTGTGACAAAGTAGTCAAGTGTTTGGATATGGATTCCTTCTAAAGTGATTTTATCACCTCGTTTCTGTAACTGTGTGTCCTGGTTCTGGCCAGAACTTGTTATTAGTTTTTTTGGTAGACAGGAGTGAGCATGGCTAGGACCTGGAGGTTATTCTCTACAACCTCACATAATTTTCTGGGGTAGCAGGAAGTCACTCCATAGTGACTGTGTTTTGATATATGACTCAGCCTTTGATTTCTTATGAGAATGAATCACAGTACATAAAAGCAGTATTTCAATATTCAGGATGCATTTGCCTTTAGTTCTATTGAAAACATTACTTGATATTGTAACGCATGCAACTTTATGGAAACAGTTGATTATCAAGTACGGAATAATTGATAATAATGGCATTGTACTGCTCAGGACTATGACAATTATGTCTGATGTCATTTGTCCAGGGCTGCCCGCCAAAGTTCAGGAGTGTTAGAATATCAGCAGTTTACAAATAGCCCCATATATTCCAATATTCAATACCTTATCATTCACAGTTGCCTCCCTCATGGACAGATATACAGACCATAACTGGCACTTTTACTGGCAAATCTGAAGAGGCTGAAGACTGAGCAATAAGGGAAGACAAAAACTCTGGTCTCTTTAGATGTAGTATTAGTACATTTAGCAACTTAATTCCCACAACCATTCTAAAGAAATTCTCATTCTAGAGCAAACAGAAATTATATGAATAAGAATACAAATCTTTCTGAATGTTAGTATTAAGAACTAACAAAGACGAAATGGTTATTTGATCTTCAAATCAAGTGGATTTTAAGTCCTACATAATATAGTACTAAAAGTGTTAAGAATTTTTTTTTATGCAACAAAATTATTGCTTTTTTTTTTTTTTTTTTTTTTTTTTTTTTTTTTTTTTTGTCTGCAAATCACAGGAAAAATTAAGAAATTAATTTTTTTCAAATGGAAAAAAAAATTATTTTACAAATAGAATATGTGCTTCACTTGCTGCCAGGAATAGTCTACTATATGTCACATTTCCTCAATTATCAGAAACTAAAGTGCACAAAAAACTTCTGCCAGGGAGTCCAGGTAGTCAGACAAGGCTCCAGTGATGCCATATTTATAATTAAGCTAGAAACACTGACAGGTGCTCTTCAAGAAAATATTTTTTTAAAAAGTATCTCCTTTGGGGGGATTATTCTCAAGCCATTATTTCTCCACTCTTTGCTTATAAAAATCTTTTAAAGACACTCTGAGATTATGTAAAGTCAATGGATTGCCACACCTGCTATTCCTTTTCTACCTATGAAGATAACTATCCTCACTAAATTGGGAATTAGATTGTTCCAATATCTACATTTATAAAGAAATGTATGTCGGATATTTAGTGTTTTATTATCCTATAAGTAAATCTATAAATAATGTCTAAATACTTTTCCTAGCATATTCTCAAACATCAGAACTAGACTGTTTTATCTATGATTCCCCAGGTACTGCCTTTCCTCCCTTTATTAATGAGAGTTACTATGTCTTTCTTTATCTTATCTCATTGTTTTCTTTCTTTCAAGGATCTTTCTAATCTCCATAAACCTTTGAATAAAAATTCAAAGATAGTTTGGGTCTTTTTTATTCTCCAGGATATATGGGTAAAATCAGATCCTTATCTTTAAATAATTGATTAGATTTGGGTTTAATCTGTTCTATCTTTCTTTTGGTATTTATTTTATTTGGTATTTATATTCCTTTTTTTTTTTTTTTTTTTTTTTTTGTTTTTTTTTTTTTTTTTTTTTTTTTTTTTTTTTTTTTAAATTCATGCATGTGTGTTGAGTATGTGGTCATATTTTCTGTTGAAAACAAAGGGAAAAAGGTTCCTGTAATTTTTTTTGCTTTTCAGAGTAGTCTGCTTGAATGTTCTCCCTCCCTAATAGGTAATAGAACTAGTCTTTCTTTTTCTCTTCTTCATAGCATGTACTCTATTATCATCTCTAACCTCTATGGTTTAAATGTTCTCAGAGAACTGTAACCCTTTTCTCTCCTTGACCTTTCTGACTTTATCCTTACATGACTACTTGCCCTATGTCTTCATACCCGTCTTTAGTAATATATGACTGCTTCCACTTTGTGAATGACCTTTTTGATTTCGGTGTCATCAAATTACTACTGAAGAAGTCAAATATACCTCTTCTTATGGTTTACTCTTGTCTGTGGGCTGAATTCATTAGCTTTTGTATTCATAAAACTTCTTAGTGAGTGTCAGCTTACTGCATTCCCTTTTTGCTGCATTATTTTTCCTAAGAGAAATTAATTTTTGACTTATTGAGGTCAGATTTTCAAAGTGTATTATTTTCCTTTGCAACACTTTTTCTTACTAAGTGCTTTCATAAAAATTACTTTCAGTCTTCAGGTTCCTATGTTCCTACATTTTTTAATCAGAAGAAAAATCAATTTAGCTGATATTATCTCTTTATAATTGCCTCCACTCACTGAACTGAAATGTTAAATTACAAAGAATTTCCCATGTTAGTGAATTCAGTATATTGCACTTGACAAGCCTTAAAACTACTGATCTAAACTGGTCCATCTCAATCTTAAACAGCTTCATATGAGAAAGTTGTTATAAACCTTACCTTCATGCAATTTACAACCCAACTGTGCTTTTTGTATGCATTAAATCCTTGTGCCAGTTTCATTCTTTATTCTATTTATTTTTGTCCTTCATGTTGCCTCCTGATTCCCTTAAAAATTAGCATCAACGCATTTTAAGAATCTACTGAGCTGTCTATTCAATGGTATTTTTCAAAAAGAACATTTAAATATTGGTTCCAGCTAGACTTTTAAGCTTTGTATTTGTATCATCTTGTATCTCTAGAAGTAGAGTTGAATCAACAAGAATATTGCAGTTACATTTTCATTATTAAGCAAGTTTAAGATCTGGGGTTTGGTAGTACTTGAATCTTTTGCTACAGTCAAGGTCATCTTCTTGTCATTAAAGCCATTAATCCACTTGCATTTGTTCCACATTTGCATCGGTGTTGCTGTAATCAAATGTCTCATAGAATTCATCTGCTAACAAGCAGAGAGACTTTAAGGGTCATTTCAGATAAAGATTTTCATATTCTCCAACGATCATGATGGAAAATGCTACTACATTAATTTCTATAGTGTTTAATATATATGACTGGGATGAATACAGAATAAAATTTAACTCCTTAGTTTACATAACTGCAGTCACTAAGGGGACAAAAAATCCCTGTATAACATTAAGTACTAAATGAAGCAGAGGAAACAAGTATTTAGCATTAAATTAAAAAATGCAAATAGCAATTTTTTTACTTACATTTTAGTTCAACTGTCTTAGTTTGCACTGAAGTTGCACCTGTGGGAAGATTTCATGAGCATCTCTCTTGCACCAGCTCAAAAAAATCCACAGCCAAGTAACTTTTTCTATCAAGCAGCCCAGCATAAAACAAAAAAATACATAAATATTGGACAACATGCCATTATTTTATCTCCTACAATCTGAAAATGACTCTACACTGCTCAAGCATAAGCACTTAATATGCATCCTCAGTTTTGAACTTTTAAATGTCATTTAATATTCTGCATTTTGGAAAACCATCATTAGTGGAGTCAGAATCAAACATAAGATATTTTCCAGACAAAACTTGCACCTTTAATAATGGTTTATAATTATAGTCTTTTCCTGAGTGTTTTCTAGAAAATGGTAGGTTGTCTAAAATGTATATGATTTGCTCATGAGATAGTGTTTCTGGGAAATACAGTGAAAAGATAGTGAAGAAAATTTAGTCTGTTTTTTTCAGCCCATGTGACTTCAACTTTTCTTGTTGAGACAAAATGACTACACAAGAATACCTTCTCTTTTTCAGTTGAGCGTTGGTCCACACTGCCTCATATTCTGAGCTCCAGACCACTTCAGAGTGAGGGAAGAACTGTCAGGACCTTAATGCCAGCTCCAGTCTTCTTCCAGGTGCACTGCCTGGAACAGGCCTAAATAAAGCCCAATACATAGCAGAGACTTTTACTTTTGAAATCTTGTACATGGCACAAATGGCAGGGTCAGTGGAGGATGAGGGACTGAGCACAATGTGCAGCAAGAAGAAGGGGAGTCCAGACAAGTCATGTCCTTGTTTCTCAATACATGAGTCAGTAATTAAAAACGAATGTTAATTGGTTACAAATTAAATTAAGCAAAATTTCCCCAATCAAGACCTTTCTTACCAGTGATAAAGCTGTGGGTTCACACTATCTTTAGGCCAAATCAGAAAGGCAGACAAAAAAAAATTGTGGTCATGAGACTGGGCATGCTTGAGCCCGGCTGTATTGTCCTCTGGCAGTGTAGGTGGAAGTTTAGTGCTCTAAAGCTGTGCCACACAAGTAACTAGAGACAACCATTATTAACCATTGATTAGCAGTCACGCTAATAATCACTGCTGCTTGTTTTCCTGAGTGGCTATCAAAGAGAAGATGATAGTACAACTTTTAGAAGAATTGCATTTTACTACAGCATTTGGGGAAAGCACAGCATGAAGTTTCATACAAAGGCACACAGTGGTGATGAATGTTTTTTCTGTCCTGCTTCAAGGAGTAGATACAGTGCTGTTCATTAGGTCTAATATGGCATTAATACCAGCTGGTGACACTAATGCTAGCCGTGGTAGGTTCATAGATGCTCAGATGTGGTCATAGATGTAAAACCAAATATTTTTCTTTCCTCACTCTGGATACTCAGTATTTCTTGAAGTAACATTGAAACACCCACCTCCATCTCTCTTCAGATGTGATGGGATTTTAGTGGTCCATTACATGGGCCCATACAGATGAAAAATGTGGTTATTATTTCAGTTGAATTTATAGCATGTTCCAAGTACCTTTGGAATGATAAAAATAAGTTGAACACAATTTTCAGGACTGAGATATCTCTAAACAACTTACTACATCACTTGAAAAATTGCCTAATTTTTTTTTCATTTCAGTGTTCATCTAATGTTAAGATGTATGGAAGCTAAGAAAAAATATGAAAATAACCCAAGCATTTGCATCAGCTATCAACAATTTTATGCGCTCAGCATCAAGATTTAAATAAAGGCTGTTGTTTGTCTTCATATAGTCTGTTTTTAGTAAGTGTAGGGTTAAAACTAAACCATACTATGTTTAACATTACAGGAAGTGAGTGGTCTAGGCTAAAGTCCTAGAGACACTTTTGGGGTTTTTTGTAGCTAGCTCTACTTCAAGTTATATGGCTAAACAGCATTGCTAACTAATAAATGTTTTTACAAAATTACATAAAATGCTGGTCCTACACTAACATTTGGTAAGACATACTCAAATGGGGTACAATCAAAACAGAAGCAAGGACTGAGCAGATGGAGCAACCATACCACTTCTCTAATCCTATGATTTGCTCCTGTTTCACGACTGAAACTAATGTGCAATATACTTTAGGAGAACACATTCATTTTTCCTCATGGGAAATACTTAGCCTTCCTATCTGCAACAGAACATGCTGGCATCTTGTTCAACAATTATGGAATTAAAGAGCAACTTGCTGTTTCCTCAGGATAAATGGTAACAAAATAACTTGTGCCTTTATTGCTATTATATGAGTTATATCCCAGGGGCCAAGCTGAGAGTGAACACACAGTTGTGAAGAGAGTGAAGAGACAGTTGAGGTATTTCCTAATTTTTGACTGCTTGGCTTTCAGCACCAGTACTGACCTTTTAATCCAGTTTTGTTTATAATATTAAGAAATTGGACTATTTAACTTGCTTATGTGTCTATTAGCTGTCTTTTAGAAGCTGAGAATCAAATCAAAACCTAGCTCCTTTTATTTGTTTTTCCTCTTTTCTCTCTAGAGTCCAATAGCATTCCTGTTTCTTTTATATGTCAATTATTCCCTTCAGTGTTCTTTAACTTATTTCTGGCATCTGAATTCTGGTGGCTTAAAATTTAAGACCTTTTTTTCTTATCATCATTTGTCCAGTACTTCTTAGCTTCAAGTGTAGGTAATTATTACATGGTATGAGATCTTTCATTTGTTTCCCTGAGTAGATAATGTTGAGTTGAGGTCATTGATCATACCAGAATTGTTGCACATGTCAAGGTTGCATTCTAATTCTAATTTCAAGTGTTCTTTTCATTTACAACAAGTGTTTTAGTGAAATGTGTTTGTGTCACTTTTTTAGTTTTCTAGGATTAAATTTCCCTAATTCTTTTACAGCTATTGCTATATAGAATGGGTAATACTGGAAAAGATGGAAGAAAATGCTAAAACATATATATTTAATATAGTTTTATGTGGTAGAAAATATCATATGTTTCTAAAAGTGAACAGCTATAATACATACATACACACATATACATTTATGGCCCACTGCTAAACTGAATATATTAATCTTGTGATTCAAAGTTAGCTAAAACTTGTAACTGTATGGTATCATATTTTAAAAAAACCCACACTGATATTTAGTATGTCTAATGTTTTCTGTTACAGATTATTATCACAAACTTTTCTTTCTACAATAGGAAAAATTTGACAAATGACTTCCTCTCTGGAAGTAGTGATTTCATTGTCTCTTGTGAGAGTCTGCTCTGATTTAGTGAAGTTTATATAACATCAATTTTTTTCCCCCTTCTCACCCGTATTCCTTTGAGACTTCCTGCCAAAATCACTGAATGCTCCCAAGTGGAGCTAGAGTCTTGCCATACACTGGAGACACAGTGCGGGTTCACTGAAAAGAAATGCTTGTTGTCACAAGGCCTCTGTGTGAAGAGGAGGTAGAAACAAAACCTTCTTCCCCAAGAGAGCTCTGCTGAGCTGAATTCCTCCCAGCCCATAAGGTGCTGACAGAGAGAGGCATTTTTGATTTCTTTCTTTCAAAACAACTTTCATGCAGGCAAGAGGCTATCAGACTTTAGTGATGGGAATGAAGAGAAAAAGGACAGCTTCCTCAGGAAAGACTAGATCAATACATGACTCCAAAACTGCTTGTCATGTAGAAATTAGATAGACAACACAGCCTAGGTATAGGGCAAACACAACAAAATCATTACTTAGAGGGGAAAAAAGAAAAATCTTTCACAATAAGAAAACTTTGTTTGCAATTCTATGCCTTGATTCAGTAGGCCAGCTAGAGTTTCCCAAGGAAAGGAGACAAATACAAACAGATTAAATATAGCCCCTGTATATATCTTAGCAGCATTCAGTTTTGTATTCTCTATTTTGTATTTTATGTCATAAAATACAGTAAATGTTTCTGTGAGCCATACTGATATTTTTTACAAACTAGATTATTAAGGGCAATGGCCCAATATCTTAATTACAGATGGTGGCAGTTGAATTATGTAAGATTCTTCTGCTGTGTTGGTAAATTCTCACTAAGATTTTACAAAACTTTTTTTTGGATGCTTTTTATTGAATCACATTAGTATTTCATAAGAAAGATAAATTGTACAGAGGAGTCTGATCATAATGCTAGCCTCTAAAATGACTCAAAAGACCACAGTCCATTTCAGCATTCTTTGCAAGAAATTTGGACAATTATGTACTGTGGCTTTGAATTATGAATCATTTACTCAATTCTTCTGATATGGTAGTTATAATAGACTGCATTCTGATATCCTTTCACTAAAAATTTGCAAAACATCCGAGGCAGAACATTTCTAATTAAGCATTAACTTTGACAGCATTAAAAAACAGGGCTTTTTAACTTACATTCAGTCTTCTATTTTTTAATAAGTGTATATACATATACATAATGTCTAGATGATGCATATATATATGCATAATTTAATGCATATGTACATATTTAACCGCACCAGAATAAAATTTAAAAAATAAACTAATAATTAAAACTCCCTTTAAACAAAGTGAAAGTTAAAAAAAAAAAAAACACTTGGGTTTGCTTTACAAAAACCCAGCTAGTCATCCTATTGTATGTTAGTTTGACCATGATCTATTAATTCCCCCTGCAACTCTAAGGAATAGTAATTTTTTCTTTCTCTGTAGATGTAAGTTTCTATAAACTTGAAAATTCAATGTTTTGTGCTGCTTTATATGCTTGGAAGGGGTCTCAAGGGTTTCATTTCACAAAATGTAGCCACCTAACTACATTTTAGGGCCATCTTACGCTCGGAAATGGTGTTGAGGACCTGAGGGTTACAATAGGAGCCTGCATGCCCTCTAACTGCCACCACCTGTCAAATTCCACAAATACTTCCCCTGAGAGGCTTAGAGCTTCTCACTGCTTGCAGAGCTCTGACCCCTGGTTTACAGCTGATCAACATAACTTTCCAGAAAAAGGGTTTAACAAAGACAAAAAGCTCAAGATTTGAAGGTGGAGAAGGTGAAGAAGGATTTTTGTCCTTACAGTTATATCAATAAGAGTTGTTGGCAGATTTATTTGTTTAGGATGTTTTCATCTGTAATTTGAGGTGCAGCTGGTAGCATCTGAGAACTTTCCCTTAATAAATCCATCCAGAGTTGTAGCATGCTGACCAGTACCTTTGATCTCCCCCACTTCCTTTTAAGGAAGTTTATATTCCCATTCTGTGAACTTCTGCCCTGCAAATCTAAGTTTTCTAAGATGAGGGAAGTGTTTTCTGACCCATAGAGAATTTGGAGCTGTTTGTGGATTCTTTGGGATATCATGCCTGCTGTATAGTTGTAAAGCATTGGGTCATCAACCCAGAGGATTCCTTTAAAACCTTGGTTACCCTGAACTAGGGAGCAGAACAAAGTGTCTTGACCCAGCTGACATGGATTATCTGTAGGCAACAACTCTTGAACTCAGTTTTCCCAAGACAGGTATCAAGCTCTGATATTTTGCTGTTTTGTTATTAAAATAATGCCTATCTAAAAAAAATACTCAGGTTTAAGAGTCAAATATCTTTTTCTTAATGTAAACACATGAGAGATTTTCAGGTTATATATAAAAATCACATCTCCTCCTTTTTCCTAGAGAAACTGATCAATAAACCTTCAAATTCTTACTGTTAATACTACCAAATTTTTGATTATATTAACATCTTTTTCCATCATTTATTTAGCTCTTGGCTTTAAATACTCAAGTAAAATGGATAATAGTCCACTGTAAAGTCCTAAGATGAAGCTCTGTGGTGTATGTAAAAGGACTTACATAAAAAACCAAAAATCAGTGATCTATACTTAACAATGAGATAACTTCTGACTTACAATTTCCATCAATCATAGCATTGCTTTCATTATTTTTCTGAATTTAATAATGCAGTTGTAAAGCTATCTCGCAACAGTTGTGCGGTCTATCTATATCAGTAAGCATTTAGCATTTTGACTTTCTAAATATGTAAATGTACATAGGAATTAGTGGAAAGCTGTTAGGTCATTATGCTGTTCACTGAGAGTCATTTGGGAACTGCAAGACTCTACTTGATTCTCATTAAGTGAAATATCTGCAATGATAATATATTATTGTGTCATCTGCTTAAGAAATTAGTATAAATTAGCACTTTAATATTTGACCTAATATTAATCAGTACAATATAAACTACGTACAAATCATGTATATCAGGATTAATGGATTTTCCAAGCTTGTCTGAAATTAAATTTGAAAGTACTCCAAAAGAATATTTTAGTGAAAATTCTTCATAACACAGGTCTGCATTGTGGTATCTAGTCCTAGCCACAGGATCCAGCTGGACGTTGACATGCAGGGATACCATCTCTCTGTGCCTCTGAGACCTATATGGGAAATACATATTTGCAGGTCAGAAATATAAGCATGCCACAGTCTACTGGCTCCCCACATCTGGACAAAAAAGGTAATATGGCAAGGGGTTGCACTGTGGCTCATTTGCCTCTTCTCTATGTAAGTTGAGCAAATGACTGACTATCGGGACCAGGGATATTCCCAAACTTGACTTCAGTCCCTTTGTTTCTCAAAATAAGAAAGTAAATAAAGGTAATAAAAGTAGGGAAAACAATTGTAACTGGAGTATCAACACATTTACTATGTAGAAATGTCTACGCTAGCTATTGGATTATTAACTAAACTGTTGATTTCATTGTTAAATGTGTTTTCAGAAATTTAAAACACTTTCAAAAAGTTTTATATTGATATACTTCATCCTGGATGCCACAATAATTATTTTTTCTAGCTCCAGTATGAAGCACATATTTACATTGAAAAGACAGTTTTGCATGTGTAGCCTGTGAACCGCAAGATGAATCGGAGTATGAAACATACAGCAACCCTTGCCAACTCTTGTGCATGTTAATAGCCTTTATTCAGGAGTTTTTCTGACTTTAATGAAATTTGTAATGCACTTATGTGTTAGTGATGTCAGAAGGACTAATCTGAAGGCATTTCTGGAGCAGCAGATAGCTCTGCTGTTTGTCCTAGTGACAGTGTCTCTAACGAGCCTGCAGGCTCACAGTCGTTTTCAGCTCTAATTATGGTCTTGTTTTTCTTGACATTGAGACAGCAGTGGCACTGGATTGAGGGCGTTTGTGTTGGTGTCTGCATCAGTGACCTCAGTAATCATATCCACTAAGGTGGAGACAGGAGTCTCAGAAATAAAGACTTCCCTACCACTGTCCTGCTTGGAACAATAAGAGAGGCTTCCTTATGTGAAGGTGAGGATTTCGTGCCCATAATGTAGAAGCTGAGAGAGTTCAGAAGCTGTGTTTGCTCCTCTGCCCTGGGCAGGACACTCAGCTGCCCCATGCCTGTTTTGCTGCATGTAGCTCTCTAACCTCCAGGTTCATGGCTGTGCACAGCAGGACCTGGCTGGTGTTTACCTGTTCCTTCACATCCCAGCAGCTCTCATCCTGCCTGATGCTCAGGCACTGCTCCTGAAGCACAGAGGTGACCTGCCAGTCCCATATGGCATCCTATCATAATTCCTGCCATAACTCCAGATCCTGCCATCTATCCACTGAGCACCAAAGAGGACACTGCCCAGAGAGAAGGAAGGGCCACGCTGCCTAACATCTGGAAATTTAACATCCATTACATCTCTAGAATTTGTAGATACCAGACACTGATTTCTTGTTTGTGTCTTTTTGGACATGAGAGAGAAATGCAAACGACAGGAATCTCTCTTTTGGTTCAGGTGCCAGGCCCACTAAAAGACTGTATATCAGACCTGCTACTGAGTGAACTCTGTTCCCTCTCAGAGCAGCTGGGTTCACAAAGGAATAAAGGTGACTCAGGATGGTGCCTGGAATGCCAGGGTTCTCCTCTTCAAGAAGTTTAGATTGGACAGACATTTAAGTCTGTTGTCCTGGGCTGAGAGAGAGAAAGAAGGTTAATGAAGATGGTAAACATTTAAAAACATTTTGATTTTGCTAAAATTCTTGAAAGTAGACTCCCCAGTGTGCTTTCTTCTTGCTGTGTGCTGGTGTAGAGCAGTGTGAGGTGTTAGATGTGCAGGGTTCTAAAGGCAAGAAAAGACCAAAAGAGACCTACTGAACTTTCCATAGAGGAAATGTGGAATTTCATGGCCTGCTAGTGTGTATGTATGCATGTTAATTAGAGTCTGTAGGTATAGTTTCTTTCATTAACATATCTTTTGAAAATAGGTAAGAGATACAGGGCTGCCAAGAACTTTTCCCAGAGAAAAGGATAACACTTTCAGTGAAGAAATGTTTCTCAATACCCAATCAAAATCTCCCCTGGAGCTACCTGAAACTCTTTCCTCTTGTTCTATTTCTTGTTACTTGGAAGAAGAAACTGGCACCTACCTGGCTACAGCCTCCTTTCAGGCAGTTGTAGAGAGCAATAAGGTCTCTCCTGAGCCTTTTTTTCTCCAGGCTGAACAACGTCAGCTCCATCAGCACCTCCTCATCAAACTTGTGCTCCAGACCCTTTGCCAGCACCATTATCCTTTGTGGGACATGCTCCTCCACCTCAATGTCCTTGTTGTAGTGAAAAGCCCGAACCGGAGGTGATACAAGAGCCCCAACCTTAGACTACAAATCTAAGAAAAAGTGACTGCCCTCTGTGGACACATATTGTGCAACTCCCACTGGCCATCCAGTGTCTGTGGTGTTTGCTAGCTCCTCTTCTTCCCTGCATTTCTCCTTCTTTTGTATTCTGCACAGTATGCACTGTTCTTTGCCCTCAGAGCTGTTTCACCTTTGCTGTACTGGGAGAGCAGCTCTGCAGTGAGAGGACAGGAATGAACAACTTCCCCCATAAGAAGGGCTGCGAGCTGGCAGTGTGGGATGTGCCTGGTGCAAAGCCTCCCCCTGAGCCAGTCCTCCCAATGATGGGGGTTTTGCAGAGCAGTATCCTTCAGCAGGTCTCCTTGCTGGGGACAGAGATGCCCCACCATCTTCTCTCTGCCTGAGAGGGAAAATTCACTGAGAGAATGTCAATGCTGTTCTACGTGTCTGATATTCCATGGGGATCTAACTAATGAGCAAAGATCAGTTTTCCAAAGTTTTTCAGGAGAGGGAATAGTCAAGGTTGTGAAGAAGGGAGCACGGTGGAAAGATGCATGTCTGGTTATGGAAGGAAAGGTTTTGGTGCAAATGTCTCAAAGAGGGTGTCCCGTATAAGAGATCCAATCATAACTGCCTCTGAGCTAAACTATTGGGCTAATATTTAGACACTGCAGTGTGGGAAGTTTTTAAAAGCAAAATGAACTGCCTACAAATAGAGAGATTCAGAAAAATGTTGAGAACTTTTATGTGAAGTCTAATCAACCATTCAAAAGTGGCTCATCAGTAGCCAGTAAAAATTTATATTTCACACAATACACTCTTTTGTCAAGGGATGCATTAAATGTCCGGGTGGTTCAGGCAACAAAACATTGCTTTGTTTTGAATGTATTTGTACTTCAAGAGTTTAACAGAAAGCAGTATAAGGGAACACAAAGAAAATACTTCTTACCAATCTGCTTCACTTTCTTCCTGAAGTGATAATGTAAAAATGATGCATTGGTCATTTTCTTGAGCACCTAGTGTTTATACATGAAAGAATTTTAGTCAAATATTAAAGCAAAAGATTATAAGAAACTCTTTCTTTTATGAGTTTCCGAGAACCAAGATTGCTTTAAAACTATTATAAACTCTTTTTGGCCCTCTTTCAACCAAAATTTCAACCTGTAAGCTTTCAACACATTTTCTAGAGGTTGATAAAATATTAAAAAGGAAGTCATTAATCTTTTATAAGAGTTGTACTTTATTCTTAGTGTGTTCTCACATGGTTATAGATTTCTTACAATCTACTAAAGTCAATAAATTGAAAGAGCACTTTCAATTTCTAGAAGTTCAGTTCAAAAGACTTTATGCACTATTACTGAAAAGCTTTTGGTCTATTTAAACTGTATATCATAATTATGCCACAAATATATCACAAAGTAATGCATCAAATTAAATTATTTTTATAATGCCACAATTTAGCCATATCAATATCTCTAAAATTCTAACATAGAGGAAAATTCTCCTTTTCTGTCAATGGTACCTCTAAATTTAATTTGCCTGTCTTTATTCTGACTAAATTATTTTCGATTTTATTTTTATATGGAGTAAAAAATAAAACATTAAAGTAACTTATAAACAAAGGAAGCTGAACTTTAAGTGCCATTATTCAATAAAAGAATTTTCAGTGACATTTTGTCAATGTAAATATGTTTGCTACTCCAATTGATATAATTGAGAACTTTCCTTTAAGAACCAAACTGAAAATATTACAATACCTTTAGTCACACAGTAAAGTGTGTAAGTGCGAAAAATCATTTCAGACTTTAATTTGGGGAAAGCATTACATTCATAAGGTGAGTGAGAAGAAAAAATCACTTGTGAGACCAACTTGTTTTTACATGATTTTGCTGGCCAAGTAGACCTTTTCCCAGCACAATATGTCATGGTGTGAGTTGCTTACACGTGTGTGTAGATTATGGCACTGCAGAACACTATAGCTGTTCACTTGGCTCTAAGTATTGACTTTGAAAAAAAAAAAAAAACAGTTTATGAAAGGTGTGTCCTTTAGAAAAGTTTAGGGGTTCAGATTGGGTTTGTAGTGGTTTCTGATTTTCAACACCCCCCTCACCCACACCCCGCTTCCCAAAAAGGTACTTCTGACATTTACACAAGATTAACACCAGAATAATTTTGTCAGTCTGCAGAAAGCAATCAATCCTCCTGCCCCAGTAAATAAGAAAGAGCAGTTTGTTCTACAAACCTAGCTGCTCAAAGATCAATAGATAGTAATTCTTGTTTTTATTTCTGCTGAAATGGAGAAGGAAAACCAGTGTGGTTTGATTTGAACACATATAGGAAAATCTTACTATTTGAATGCAGTATGGAATAACAATTACTAGAAATTCATCTTACTAAATGAATAGCATAGATGATTGAAAACATTAAATGTCTTTTGACAGACACTGACTGTTTAGGAAGAAAGGTGCAATTCTTTTGCAGTATAAAACCATAGAGTGGCTGTGTAAAACTTTATAATACCGAAAAATAATATTAGACAGGAAAAAAAGAGACAATGCTGACAGCTATTAAAAAATATATTTAAGTAAAAATGGAAGATAAAGTTTTTAAAAACTTCAAGTGTAGTTTTGAATATCTTATTAAATTCCACTGGTAAGTCTTTCATATACGTGTGTTAGCTAGCATTTATTTATTCACAGATGCAAGAGGAAAAGTACTTAAAATTATGATATGGACCAGTTTTGAAGTTCAGAAGAATCAGAGTTCATGTTAAATTAGTTATTTAAACCATTCAGGTAAGGCTTTAAATACTCCAGCCCATCTTGCAGACATAAAAACTTCTCTATTGTTGTGAAAAAAAATCAAAGCTGATATCAGCTGTTAAATTTAAAGAAAAAAATAGGTATAAAATAATACATATTTTTATTTCTTTTTTTTTATTTTCCTAGACTTAGACAGATTCATAGATTTCACTAGGCAAATTGAATTTAACATCTTCGGTAAAGCTTTTACAAATTCCTGTAAGTTATACTTGATGTCTCTGGAAAATGTCCCCCTACTTACACTTCAGAAACAGCCTTTGCTGAAAGAGATGAGTCTGTGTATAAACAGCCCCTTTCCACCCCGTACTTTCCTTCCTTAAATCCTGAGGCAGCCCTGGCGGTTCACACCGGGCAACAGGAGCGGTGGCTGCCTGGTACAAATGCCAGCTGGCGTGGCTCAGCGGCCCCACACCAGGCAGAGCTTTGCTCTAGGAACGGCGCAGGTTCACTGCAGGGCTCCGGAGCAGCTGCCAGCACTCCTTCCTGGCAGAGACCAAAGGAGATGTGTGCCATGCCAAACCCTCGTGCTGCGTTTCAAGGTATTAAAGAATAAATACCAGACGAATGTGGCACAGGGAGAGGCTTGCCTATCATCCATGAGGACTACTAGAAAGAGACAAATCTCCTTTGTGATTATTTTATAGATTAGAAAGAACTTTGGTGTGAGCTCCCTTTCAGTTCAGTTCTAGAATACCACAATATGTCAATAATAAGATACTGCCCTTAGCACAAAGAAATATGGCGACAATTTATTATGGATATGCAACATATGAAAATCTAAGACATTTAAAAAATTATTTAAGAATAATTTCCAGGCATGATTCTGAGTCACTATTTTCTGTAGCTTATACATATCAAAAAAAAGAATCATCAGCAGCTTTTGATCTGTGACTGGAGAGAAATTAAGAAACAGCTTTCATGGTTTACCTTCCTTTTCTTTTTCTATTGATATGAAAAATGAATCTGGGGGAGGGAAACTTAAACTGAATAACAATTTCTGAGATGGCAGAAAAAGGTGATTTCAGTAGACTTGTGGCAATTTGCATAAACCAAGGATCTTCCTTTCAGCCTTCTCCCAAAAAACAAAAGGCAGGAAGGGAGTATAATTTTGGCCTGTTCACTGTTTGACCACTTTGGTTTATGTTGTTCCTATTCTGCTATCACAAGCAGAAACTCCTTAGTAAGAAATCACTTCTTTCTGAGACATGAGCCAGGAGCTAGAATTGTTATTATCTGAGGAGAATATTATTGTCATATAGTGGAAGCAATGCATTATATAAATGTCAGACATTAGAGCTAAATTATATATTAATTATTTTTCAATGACTAGGATTAGACTTCTGCAGATTTGGATTTTTTCAGCTTTTTTCCCTTTTTTTCTTGTATGCATGTGCACAGCCTCATGATAAATGGCCAGAGATGAGGCTATTACTAGCTGACACTGTAAGAATCTTTACTCCCTACAATGCTTAGTACTGAGATGATTTTCATTGCTGAGAGCCTGAGGATGCATGCAATTTAGACATGAGTTCTGCTTTTCCAACTTGTACTCTGACTTTTTTTCTTTTGGTGATTTGACATGCTCTCTTTGTTGTAGCGTTATGATTATTATCATCATCATCCTCATCATCTATAATTTAACACCTTTCTTTTTATAGCTGTGTTGAAGTCCCCACAGTCAAAGCAAATACACCATTGAACATCATTTATGTCTACAGTAATAAAAGAATTTATCATTTCAGCAATTTTCTTGGCTATTTGTAAAGGGAGTTTTATGCTATCTACTCAGGCTTCATTTTGTTCTGAAGACCAAGGGATGGTTTAGTATATGGAGGAATCAGAGAAGCAATCTATCTGTCTACTCAAATTTTGTGTTTAACAGGTAACATCACTAAGGATTTAATGGCAAAAGACAGGCTGAATCATTTATCTTAGTACAGCATACCTGTGCTGTTTTCATTCCAACAGAGGAAAGTTATAAAACTATAATTTTAAGTGAGACTGTAATTTCTCATTTCAGCACAGGATAAAAAAATTCTTGTTTCATTTTAGCAGCAGAATTATAGTGGTGTTAATGAGTAGGAAACTGTATGTGCTAACATTGTCCAGATTAAGGGATTAGGAGTTTGTCAAAAATACTGTGTTCTTTACCTACCTGTAGCTAGATCTGTTGGCTTCTGAACCAATGTCCTTCCCTTCCCTTCCCTTCCCTTCCCTTCCCTTCCCTTC